>WEIV01010171.1:298114-321695 GCA_013390005.1 Calyptomena viridis | reverse complement strand
AGCAGCAGTAACACAACAGTAACAAGAAATATCACCCTAACGAACCTCCCCTCCATGTATTTTTTCCTCGGTGTGGTCACAGCTGTGGGGAAACAGGCAGGTCCTGGGGGCTCACCACACACACAGGGGTTGCCCCAGTTTGCTGCCGAGATGGACGAGAGTCACTTGTCCAACCCAGGAACAGGGGGAGATAGGGAGGGACAGACGGGCTGGCTCCGAGCAGGGACCGGTGCAGGCAGGGCTCTCCTCCCTCTCCAGGGCTGCTGCAGATCCCACCTGGACACAGAGCTGGGCCGGGCCAGGCAGAGGCAGCAGCAGAGGCGATTTGGTCACAGGGAAAGCAGTCGGGACTTCTCCACCCTGTGCCGAGGCAAGAGGGCAAGAGCGCGGGGAGGAAACAGCACCAGGGAGGCAGCACCGGGGCCTCTCCCAGGGGGTGCTCCCAAAAACCAGTGAGCTGGGCTGGTCACCCACAGAGTTTTTATTGTCCAGAGTGAGGGGGGAGGAAAGGCAGGCACCTCCAAGCCCCAGCCCTCTTGTCTTCAGCACTCACCGGTGTTGCCCTTCCCTTCTCCCGCACAGCCATCCTAGAGCAGGAATCTCCCTGCCACCCACCACCAGGGGCCATCAGCTCTCAGGCTGAAAACAATGAGGTTTCCCACCCCACCCCACACTGAGGAATTCTGGTCTCGGCTTAGTGTGTTATCTTTTCCCTTCCTCAGTTTTGCCAACATCTCATGGTATTAATGGGAAAATGTCACCAACAGGAATCTAACCCGTAACACCCACTACAGGTCCTGTAATTTTATTTGCTGTTCCCAAAAGCCAGGTGCCAGCCAGCCTGCTGTGGTGAGGCCTTTCCATACGGGCACGGACAGAACGAGCTCTGTTGGCTTCTCCAAACTGCAACCAGTGTGATACTGTGAGATTCAGGATTGTCTTGTATCCATCATTCTGCACATCTCAGCCAACACAGGAACACATGTTTATCAGGTCCTTCATGATTCCTGGGAAAGTACATTCTTGATCACTGCACCAAATTTCTCCTTGTCAAAAACTCTTTTAACCCAAGGTTTGGTCCACTCAGTCAACTTTTTGTTTTTCCTGTTCTGACAAAAGCAGAGCAGCTCTCAAGTGCCTTAACGTGCTCTGAACACATGGAAGAAGAGCTACTCTGCTCACAGCAGAAAGCAGCTGTTTCCTTAAACAGGTAAAAATCAGCTTCCCGTCCCTGCTCAATGACCCCACGCAAATGGTATCAAAGATGGGCTATTCCAGGTGACTCTCACAATGGAAAGTCTATCAGCACCTCCAGGCCTTTCAGGATGGACAGCAATTGCAGTTCCTTGACTCATGTGAGACCCCACACCACAGACACTTTGTGCATTTCCTAAGCCTCTCCCATCAAACTATCAACATGTTACTTTTTCTCCTCCTAGTTCTGCAACTTGGAAATCTTCCTAGAGTGGGAATTAAGGAAGAAAAAAAAAATCCCAGAAATGAAACTAGAAAAGCCTGGAGATGCAGCAAGTTGCATTTAATTTCTCTCATGCCCTGCGAAAGGGGCAAGGGGCACTTGGGAACATCTCCCT
Organism: Calyptomena viridis; assembly: GCA_013390005.1. Classification (NCBI taxonomy): domain Eukaryota; kingdom Metazoa; phylum Chordata; class Aves; order Passeriformes; family Eurylaimidae; genus Calyptomena; species Calyptomena viridis. The sequence goes on along the minus strand of WEIV01010171.1, from coordinate 320,103 downwards.
CGGGATCCTCCTAACTTACTTTTACCACTTAGTGAACTGCAGCTCAGAGGAAAAAATGCTGACGAAGTAATGAACTTGCCTTTCTCCTAATGATCTTAAAATCATTCTTTTCAGTACATTTGTTCTCCACACTGGATCCACCAGGGCTGTCTGTCATTAAGGAAAAGGGAGATGCAGATGAATGACATTCTACGAGAGACTGTTAGAAAAATGTTAAATTTGCAGAAAAAAAACCCAACATGCTGTCACAAAACTGATCAAAAAAGGAACCATCCTGAAACAGTGCCAACTACAAGACAAATAAAACCAACTGGAATGAGCTGAGCAAACTGGATTGTGGAAGGTACCTGTAGATCATGGGAAGCCCCACCAAGACATTGCTCTTTTCCATGTTGTTTTTCAGCCCAAGCTCATGTACACGAGATGCTCCTCTGCTTTCTGCCAGTCTCCAGGGCAAGGGAAAAGACACAATTGCTCCACCTCTGAGTCAGAAGTCCCTTCTGCTGCCAAAGCCTGAACAGGTGAGATCTTAAAGCCATAAGACATTTCCATAACTTGCCTTATGGCAGTAAGGGCACTTCACATGGTCTCTAACCCCACATACACCTGTGTAACAACAGTTCTGCTTCCTGCACATGAACCAAGATCCTCCTCTGCAGGAGGAGTTCACAGAAAAGAACGGTCATGAAATGCTGACCCCTATATATCTTTCACATTCTCTCCCCTATGTATTTCTAGCAGGAATAGATTGTAAGGCAAAGATGAATCTGAACCTGGCTATTATGGTGAATTCTTGCAGCTTTTTGACTGTGAGAGCACCTCTGTTCAAACAGGCTTTTCTTCCCAACTTGGTACATCTCTCTCCATCTGACGAGGAGCAAGCCAAGCCTATCATTCCAGGGAGACTCCTTATTCAATTTCTTTTAAAAGATTTTTGAGGAATGGTTCTATCCTGAAAGAACCTCTTTGCAGAATTTTTTTTCCTTTTTCTCTCTGCTTCTCTACCTCTGTTTTCTTCTTGTATTATACTTCTTCACAGAATAGCCTCAGGAAGACACTTTTATGTTCAAGCACTGCTTGCATTTCTCTTATATGTGCACTTGTAGACTCTGTGCCTTACTTTGATTTCCCCTCAAGATTCTGACACTAAAATGTCCATCATCAATTCCTTGAATTATTTACCCCAGCACACTTTCTGATCCCGCTGAGCTGTTCTGCTTGGGTGTTTACTTTCCAGGAATGTCACTAGCAAAAAGGTCAGAAAGTTGCATTTCCCAAACCTCCATTGACAAGCTCAGGATCTGTGTTTCTTGGTTGGATGTAAATATTTGTTAGGACAATCCACACCAGCAGTAAAGCCAACAGTGCAATAATTATCACGTGCTTTCCATTTCAAACACAATGCTAACAGTTTTCTGTATTTCTAATTATTTCCACAATCTTTCAAGTTTTCTGAGTAGTGCAAAAGATAACTAACTGGGGAAGCCTGTTCCAGTGTTAAAGATAGATATTCTGAACAAACTAGATCTATTTTGACAGGTTATATATGAGTTATAAGCAAACACAAATATATCAAACAATACCAGTACTCCTGAAAATACTAGTTTTGTTAACTGGCAATTTTTACAATGTCACTCACACCAAATAAGACATTACTGATGCAGTTGAGAAAAATGAATGCAAAAAAGCATCTTGTATTTTTTCTCCTATTTAAAATAAAACATTCCATGGGATCAAAAATTAGACCTACACAACAGTTGAAGAATAGCCTACATTAATTTTTCAAAGACCAATGCCATGAAAGTTCAAGAAGTGCTCACCATTCCCTGACATATTCAACACTAACATCTCCTGGACGTCTTTGCTTGTGATAGTTCTGGTACATTTATTAAGAAGGTCAGTTCTAAATTTAGTGATTCCTTAGGCTAGCAAAGCTATGAGGAAGGCAAGTGGAAAAAATTAAATCTTCTGTCCCCCTTCTTTTGCAATTCATTAAGTTCAGTCATTGCCAACTCTTTACTATATAAAGCATCACATTAATAAACATTCTGTGGGTGCATCACCTACAGTCAACTCTGGCCACGTCTCTTGGAACCAGGAGCACATATTACAACAATTGCAGTGTGGGAGATGCTGTGTTGGCAGCACACTGGCCAGGAAGAGGTTAGCAAGCAGCCAGCTGACGAGAGTCAATTAAGTCTAGAGGCAAAAATACTGGGAAACTCCAGCTGCCCATAAAAAAAATTAGTCAGATATCCTAATGGGACTTGAGTTTGAGGAAACCTTTTCTTGACCCCTAAGCAGATCTGCTCCAAAACAATAAATAGAGTAAACGCAAGCAAATTAGCTATTTTGGATTCAGCATAAATAACTCAGAAATAAGCTACTAAAGCTCACAACATAGATAATTACCCTTGAGAAAAGAAGTAATTAAAAAGTAGCAGTATCGCACATAGTTTTAGAAAAGGGGCCTGAAAGGAAGCAATTCAAAGTCTTTCTGGTCAATCAGTAAAAAAGAAAAACAAAAAAAAAAAAAAAAAAAAAAAAAAAAAAGGAGAAAATGCTTAAATTGAAGTTGCAATTGAATTCCCTGGAGTGCAGAAGAACTCCAAGATACACTTCCACTCCAGCCAGAGGCTGTGCCCAACCTCCAAGTCCACAGGTCACACTCTTATTTGAGCAAGTAAGAACCTGGCGAAACCGAAGCCAGCAGGAAGGACTTAAGGTAGAAACTAAAGTCAAACACAAACAGAAAAATCCAAGAGAAAACTGAGATTCTGCAGAAATAACCCTACAAACCAAGCTGTGACAGCGAGAAGCCTCGGGCGGTCCCAGCCTGACCCACTACGGGGCTGGAAAAAAGCCACTGCAGGAGAACAAGGGAATGGGAGAGAGGGTAAATCACCTGCCCAAAGAAGGTGACTGGGTACAAGGTGAGGTGCTGTCACAGACCAGGGCAGCTGGTCCTCCCATAAACACGTAAATTAAGCATTACTGACCTAAGCAGACAAGGGAGCAGCTGCACTAAAGTCTGACGTAGCTTCAGAGTGACGAACACCTTTGTCACAACTGCTGTTCCCTTCCAGCAGCTGCTGCTCCAGGGAAGCTCCCAACGACGGCTGCAGCCAAACTGAACAGAAGAATTAACTGAACTATTAATTAGTGGGAGCAACGTGCTAATCACTTGGTGATTGTGATAGACTAAGAACTAGCAAGCCAACCATTTATGTACCGGACTACATGTCGTTAAAAGAATGAAACAACTCAAAAGGATATTCAAAAATAAGTGCAAATTGTCTTGTATACAAAATTATTTTGAGAATTAACTACTCATAGGTGGAAAACAAAAACGTCACCTCTGAACTGACACAAAACTGAAAAAAGCAACAGGCATATGATACATAAGTACATATTCTGAGCAAGAGAAAAGGCTTTTGAAACCAGAGTGACCACAAATACTGTGCAGATCCAGCATAATGTTTGCATTTAAGATCTGGAATGGGAGGGAAAGGTACATGATAAGTTTTATTTAGGGCAGCTGACAGCATCAAAAAGTACACAGGAACCTTAAAAAAAGAGCATGAATGAGCAACAAGGCAGGAGATGAAAGGTCAAAAAGTAAAGAACCATAAAGTACGTATCTACTCTTAAACTAAAGATAACTCAGGAGCTGAGCCTGGTGCAGACAGGTCAACACAAACAGTTGCACAATTACACCAATGACAATGTCAGACTGGCTTTTTTCTTAAAACACAACATGAAGAATCAATCGGAAAAATAATGCAGAATTTCTGACAATACATTAAGAAGTGTCTGCCATGGTCTGCTCCTGGAGATTATTATTCACCTGCATTTAGCAATAAAATGGAAGTACAGTACAGAAAAGGCCTCACAAATGGGAAGTCATAAATGCCCAAGATGACAAACTAGGCATGAGACAAGGTGTAAGTCTTAAAAATCATATATAATAAGGCTCTGACAAGTGCTTAGACTTCAAAAACAAGGGGAGAGGCCACAAAATATAAGAGCAGCATATTTATAACAAATTGAAGGAATTTGACCAATCAAGCCATAAACAGCAAAATTAACCTGCACGAGTGACTGTGAGGCATCAAGTCCAAGAGACAGAAACACTGCTTTTTAAACCAAACATTTACACCAGGAAGAACACCCACAGCCAGGTCATGTAAGGTATTCCTGGATGCTCCTGGCATGGCTTAAGTTGTCACCACTGCCAGAGACAGCAGATAGGACCAGACAGGGGAGGTATTAGAACGTGGATGACAATTTTTATATTGCTACTCTTCTAGGGTCAAAAAAGCATCATCAAAACTCACCTTGCTATGAAAAAGGTAATTTTTATTTAACATAGGCATTTATAAAATACAGGGCTACCATCATAAAGAGAAAAATGGTTTATTGAAAGGCTGCAGGGTGACAAGGAGAGCCTTTCATTAGGTTCCAGCAAGGTGCATGTATGTGACAACCCTTCAGCATTGGGCTGATGCAGTGAAACCACTTCAGAAATGATGACCAGTGAAAGACTATTCTGTTCTTTAGGAGTGACCACTGGAGCACCCAGGGAGACACTGGGAATACAGAGGTCTCTAGCTGCTTACCTAAGTTTGCAGCTTAAATCAGGTTCCAAAAGGTTTTCAAACGTATTTCAGCATCAAAAGAGTTTAAAGCCTTTTATAACTGTTAAATCTGTTCTACCAGATTATCTGTACCAAAAAATGGGGTAGCTTTAGTGAGCAATTATGTCACACATTTCTAGAGTCCATGAGGACCTCCTTTCCTGCTGGAATTCCCCAAAGTCACAGCAATTTGTCCAATTTTACTCCAGTTCAGGTTGAGTATTTATTTTTCTACTCCCCGCCTGACTGAGCAGAACCATTTTTAAACAACGAGGGGACGAGGTAAACAACCAGAACCAAACAACAACAAATTAAAAATCACCTTTTTCACTATTCTACCTACTTGAAGAGATGCTTTTCCAGTGGTTTCTGCAAGGTCTAGATCTTTATGCTTTTTACTTAAAACAAAAAGCAATTTTCAGTATGTATTAAGATAACAAGCATAACCTTTTAATTTGATGAGTTTTATCTGCTTTCATGGGGAAAATTCTACACAAAACAATTTGTGTAGCAGTGGCTCAGATATACAGAATATGTCTCAATTGGATTGTTAAGATCATAGGACTGAAGGTCCAATTAAGTTCTCTCCCTGCTATTTTAAGCAACTTTATAATAGAATCCAATCATCAAATAATAACTAACTCCTGAGAACTTCTCAAAGCCACTACTCTGATTACAAGGCTGCTCCAGAACCCTACTCCTGTTTTGATTAGGAACCAATTTAAGATTAAGAACTCGTTAAGACTGATTTACAGATTTATTGTTTTTAAGTTTACACTGACCTACTTTTTCCCACAATGGCCTTAGCATTTATACAGTTTTCTTCCCTTTTCAATAATGAGGGATAAGCACAGGTAGATATTAATACTGTCCTCTTAGCCTGTTAGCTGAAAAAAAGCCAGTTTTGCCTCCCTTTATGAAGCAGGAGAGAGAACTGATCTCCCACACCATCCTACCAGCCCTTCCTCACATCTGTCCCAAACTAAGCTTTTCTTTTAAAGTATCCCTGGTCAGAATTCTCCACACCTGCTTATTCACTAGATATATACCACTCCAGTTTTAAAATCACCATGGTATCAAGGGATATACTGAAGTCTCACATCTTTCCATTTCTGATAAACTAAACTTTTATGCTTCATATATTTACATATATATATTATTATATAGATTATATATCATGATATATTTGTTGTTAATGAATAACCACAGATACTATCCCAGTCAGGTCTCCATACTGCAAATCCTCCAGCTTATTCAGTCCTGCTGGAGAGACTCAAGTCCACCTCTGGATTGACAGCGTCCCCCAGTTTTGCCACAGCAAATTTCATTTAATGCAGTCCTTTTACGAGTACATCAAGACCAAACCACCATTTAAAATTGTCTGTAGACTGGTCCTTGAAAATTTACCAGCAACTTCCCTTCAGTCCACACTTCCTCACAGCACTAACTCATCATTACACCATTACACCACCCTTGGCTTTAAGCAATCTCCAACATGCTGTGCCCTGTGCTGTACTGACCCTCACCTAGGTGGGATAAACTGTACTTGCAGTGCTTCTCCAGGCTGGACATTGGTTGCTCCACCAACTCTCCAGCAACCCCCTCCTGCTGAGGACTGTCCTCTCAACCCATCCATGGGAAACACTGCTCAAGTGGCTTTTAAATCAGAAGGTATGGATTGGCATACAAACTGTATCCTTTGTTGCAGACGGGACAAGGGAAAGGATAAGAAATACCCATCATCATTTCCACTCCTGTAGCCAGCAGCTGCCCCACATTCCTGCCTGACACCGCCCTGGATGCCCTTCCTCCCCATCACCTTCCCCAACTGCTATGGCTGGGCAAGACCTCGCCATCACCAAACTGCCATAAGGAACACAATGGCTTCTGGCAAGGACTTTAACAGGTACCCCAAATCCACCTAGATGGGGGCACCAACAGTGAGGAGGGGGAAACTGGTTGTGTGACCCTGGGGATGAGTCATGGCTCAGCCAACTCTGGCCTCCAAGCAAGGCAGGAGGCAGGTGCCAGAGCAGAGGGCAGCAGGAGCAGCAGCCCACTCCCATCCCATACACCCATGGTTTTTCCAGTCAGCACCATTCCTGCACTTCCACAGCTGGGTGGGAACAGAGACCTGGCACAGAAGGGTCTGTTTACCCAGAAATTTGAGGCACATCTGCTGAAATTCCATAAACCCAAAAGATTTATTGTAGAAGTTCTGATGTCACTTTCACACAGGAACAAACACACCAGCAATGAGAAATGAGACTGAAGCAGGAGAAGTTTGTAAGGGCCTGCTTCCCAAATTCCAGCAGTCACAGGTTTGTGTGCTACATTACAGCTGTTCCGACTGCTGACATCTCATCTCTTATGTACTTATATACCCATTACCATAGTAACCAAATTCCTCAGAACATATAATGCAATTTTTGTATCTAGTGTATTAGAACAAAATTATTAAGGTTATAAAGGCAAGCAATCCAAAATTAGAAAGTGTCAGAATTCAGACTGCCATCTCCCTTGCCAACCCATCTTCTTTTGCTGACTCCCTCCCTATCTCCCAGGCTCCCAAGTCACCTCTCCTGCAAACCTCCAGCTCCAGTTCTCCATCAGCTACAGCTCCTTCCTCTCCAACCCCTCTGCAGTCCCAGTTTCACTGTACTTCTGTCCTGACATATTCCTATGTCTCCCCTCTGACTTTTTTATCTCCTGCATTCACACCAGGCATTTTCCTCCTCCACACTGCCTGAGTGCTCTCCAGGAATGATTCACGGAACACAGGACAGCGATTCCTGACAGTCTAGGAACTGGAAACAAGAGGAGTCTCTCTTGCAGGGAAAAGTCCTTCTCATCTCCCATAGTCCAGGGCTGGAGCATCTTTGCTGCTCTCTGAGGACAACTGTCTCAGCAACACCTAGTGCTGGTTCACCCTCTTATTACCACTGCACTGCAGGAAGGGGTCCCAGTGAGGAACAAGCCCCCATTCCAGGAGGTGTCTGGCAAATACAGAGTCTCCATCTTGATGGAACTTACATAAACAAATTAACCTCTATGCTTTACCTGCCTATAGCATTATTTTGTGTATATATATCTATGACTAGGAGGAAGACACATGCATGGAATGCTTAAGTGCTGTGTTTTCTCTGAACACCAGCAAGCACTGTAAAAGTCAAGAGCTGAATCCACTGCAGTGGAACACACCCAGCACATTCAGGACATCTCCCCATACAGGAGGTTTCATATAAAGTCCATGAAATCACAGACTTTGACATCCTGTTGCTTGACTGCCTCTCCACGAGAAAGATAGGTTGAGTCAAATACATCATTCTGCACACACAGAAGGTAAATGACTACAACTTTCTCCAAAAACCTGCTTAAAAAAATTATCTGGCTCTTTCCTGGTTTGTCAGTGTTAGTAACTGTCCCGAACATGAGGGATGAAAGAGGTAGGTCAGCATCTGCACCTGAAGCAAACACTTGGAACAACACTTCAGAATTAATGCCCACAAGGTGGGTTTAATACCCAAGCTCCATTCTACCCAGGTTAACTCTTGCTGGGAGTATTTAAACATTTTTTTCATATACACCAACTTTTCAGCTCCCAATCAAGAAATATATCACTTTCTTTGGGCCTGAAGAAATGAGGAAAGAGCTTAAGTTGCTTGAAGAGACCTGGTAAGTGTTACAGCACTTTAAGGCTGCAACAGCAATTGCAGCTCAAGTAGGAACACATCCATCCTGAATGTGACAGAAAACTGTTATCAGAAATTGGTCTATTCCAACAGCACAGATCCAAACACCTTTATATTTCATGAGTTCTTTGTGTGCTCACACACAAAGCTGCTTAATCCAGCTGTTCTCAGCAACCATTCACAAAACCAAATGAACGAAAAAGAAATAATCAGCAACCATTTCCACTCCTACCCTTTGGCTGAGGGGAACAAAAAATTTGACTGCTTTGGTCAATGGGCAAAACTATTTTCTGTGCCTTTAAACTGAAAGTTAATTGAGATATGGTGGAACCTGCTCTCACATTTGGGCTTTCTGAAAACAAGGTTGTCCTGCCTGTTTTAAGGACTCTGGGTCAGCTTTTGCATGAGGCGATGCAGGGAGCTGCCAACAGGTGACTTTTCCAAGACTGACTTGATCTTCGGGAGATGTAGCAAAGGAATAGTGTTGCAAAGAAGAAGACAATAAAATTAATCTTATTTTTCTCCTTAGGCATTCATGCTGGCAGGGACTGAGCACCAAGGTCTGTGCCTTGGCCTGCACTGTGCTGGAAGGCAGCAAGTCACTGATTTGAAGGCAGTGATTTGGTCAAAGCTGAACCAAAAGCACTCAACCATGCCACCTAATGAAGGATGGGAACTCGAGATGATTAAAGCTACTACTCAGAGCTATAACTACATGGCACAGCTGCAGCAGGACTGAGCTCTATGGTCTGGCCTGCAAATATGTGACACAGGGGCCTGGCTCTGGTAAGACAAAGTAAAGCACCATGGAAGAGGCACAAGAACAGTCCCAAGAGAGCAGTGGCACAAGGAACCTTACCAGGGGGATGTTAGAAATTTTGAAAAATCAATCACTTGCTGGTTTGTTTCAGTGTTGGGTTTGTGATCTTTGCTCTTTTTCCAGAAACAGGGCTTGATATTCTTTCTCTATTATTCATTTTAGCAAACCACCGACTCACACAGAACATGATACATTTCTTACATGCCAGCTCCCAGACACCCTCCCATTTCCCCGGAGAGTTTACCAAACATTTCTAGACAAAGCAGGAGAAGTCAGCTGTGTTAAGAGTTTCAATACTGGAGTGAAAACCTCTGCAGAAGAACAGCTAAGTTGGTGAACAGAATCATGACCACTAACAACATCTGCCTCAAGACTACCAGCCTGCATAGAGCTGGAGAACATGGGGGCTGAAGGCTGTCTCTGCACCAGTGGCTGTGTAGAGATAGATGTTATCAAATTCCTCTCACATCTGTTTGGATTTCAGGAGACAAGCGCCCACATCACACACAGAAAAACCACCCTCACATCCTTTTGGCAGCCAGCTTTTTAAAGGGGTGCAGACAAGGAGGAACACCTCACCCCAAGAGGCTGCCTGTGAAGGGCATGAGTAGGGTGTAACAGCAGAATAATACAGGAAATTTTTGCACTACTGCAGTCTGCACTGCACCTACTCTAGGGATAAATAAAATTCTGATCTCCACTATCTCCACCGCTGTCAATCTGACACCTTTTGTGAATACTAAATTCACACATACAAAGAACTTCCTCTTTTGTAGGTTTTGAAACATCTCACACGCTATTTCCTACTGGTAACGGAACAAGCAGCATAATTTCATACCTGGCAATTTGAAGCCTCTTTTTCAGCAGTTTGGAATAATGGATTATGCCTTTTGTTTGTCAGCAGGAACAGGCAAATAAGAGGTAAAAAAAACCAACTGTAAAGTTTCAAGCAACAATTCCTGCACTAAAAGAAGATCTATTTGCTGACAGTTCCTGTTGGCTAATAAACAAAGGGAACATCAGGTGTCCATTTCACAAATTCTAAGGATCTTGAATTTTTGAGCTGGGAAAGTAGGACAACCTCCTGATACCTTGGGCAGATACACCCCTAACAACCGACCAGCAAAAAGCAAGAACTGCTCCCTCATCATGCATGCAGCTCACCCGTGCAGCCCAGCTGGACAGGGAGCTACTGAGAGCGCTACAGGCCATGCCAGAATACACTACTTACTTTTTGGACACAAGCTGTAAAGAGCAATCAAGAAGTAATTAAGGTTCCTGAACATAATGGGACAAAGAGTATCAGTTCCAGTGTTGGTCAACCCCCAGAAGTTCTTACTCCACCTGGACAGCTTCTCAGAGACCACCAACCCATGCCCTCACTACCAATACTCAGTTTAGAGCCTCCAAATGCCCCTCTGCAGATTATTTTGCAAAGCCAATCTGAATGAGGGAATATCTAAAGCTCTAAACTGAAAAAGGATAAACCTGTCCATATTTACATGAACCATATTGCTCAGTATAGCTAAGGAGCTGCATGGGAGCCAGTTGCTGCCAGCCCAGAAAAGGACTCCCAGAAAAAAGAACTCCAATATAAGCTTATATTAATAATAATTTCAAAGGCTTGAATAAAAATCATCCTGGTTATATCAGCCTAGCAGTTGGTTTTGGCTGCTTCCCTGACCCTGGCCAGGGCCCAAAGGTAATCTTGGTGGAAGGCTGCTGCTGGTACTACCATGATATATATACTTGAAGCATATGGGACAGTTCTCTGCTAGAAACCAACACAAGCACAGCAAGAAGTCACTGTGCAGTGCTCATTTAAATATTTCCAAAATGATCAGAAACAGAGAAAGGTTACATTAAAAGAGAAAAGATCCCTGAAGCAAGGAAGACTTGGATATTTATAAAATGCCCTTATATTTGCATCTGACACACAATACACGCCCCATCCTCCAGCAAGGCAGGAAGGAGTTATTTTTGAAAACTTGATAGTAAGAACTGAAAAGAAATAACTGCTTCTCTCACTTTTTTTTCTATTAAGCTAATTCCTGTTGTATAAAGTCAGCTTGAAAGCTCCTTTCAAAGAAAAAGGGGGAGGGAGGAGAGGAAGAATCAGATCTGCTTGTTTTTTGCATTTGACATTCAGGTCTCGTCGGCCTGTTTTGTTTTCCTGGAGGACGCGGCGGCGCAGACCTCGCAGAATGATGACATCACACCTACAAAAAAACCAAAACCCAAACAGGAGGGAAGTAGCTCTCCCTCCAATGAGAGCTCAGAACAGCAACTCTGCTTCTGGCTGGTACCTTTTGGACAACTCAAAACTCCATGTGTCCAGGGGTAATGGAATATTCCCTTCAGACCCTGCCCCATACAAGCAGCACACCAAAATGGAGAACGCCAAAGTCCTGCTGCTTTCCAGGCCAGGCTGAATCAAGTTAAAAAGTGTTAAAAGTTACTGTTCCCCTCTAGAGATACCTTGAACACTACATTGCTTTATGCTTGTTTATGCCTGTTTTATTTTTGGAGTTCTACAGGCAAGAGGCTTTCACCACAATGAAACAAAGCAAAGTACAGCATGTTTAAGTCACTGTAAATTGGAAACTGAAAGGCTTTGTACAGTTATTTCTTCCATATGAGGTAAACATTCTGAGCAGCATCTTTCCTGCAGAGCAAGGAGCCACGCTACACTGGGGACAGAGGAACTGCTGGATGTGTATGAGTGCAGAGTGCAGCACCTGCAGAGGGAAAAAACACGCCTCTTGCAGAGAAAAGCTGTTCATACCTTGTCTGTATTTATTAAAACTCAGGAGAGGCCCGTGCTAGAACATGTGCACTGACTGCCCCACGTCACAAGGAGATTCACTCTTCATGCAATACCTGAACTCAACACATTGACATAACTGGCAAGCTCACAAATCCCTATTCAAGACACCAAACTAGATTGTACATAACTATTCTCCTTGCTCTTAACCATTTATGATCTAATTTTACACAGCAACAACAAAAACCAGGAAAAAAACATGAAGAGAATTATAGAAGTTTAAGATATTAAATATACAATGGTCACATGGTTCTAGTGATAGCTACTGAACAGTTCAGTGGTGACAAAGCTTTTGATAGCTTTTTGCTGTGATTTTTTGGTAGTTAAATATGAAATTAAGCAGACTGCCATCTCCATCTTATTATTCACAAGCTCAATTCAGGCAGACTACTAATGATTTCTCAAAGCAGCAAAACCAACCTAGCCTTGCTATTAACTTGGGGACAATGCTCCAACAGCAACATCAACTAACCAGGTATCACTCTCAGATTTTGTTCCGAAAAAGATTTTTAAAATACCACATCATAGATGACCTCCCACTCTTCCCCAGAACTTACAAGTCCTGTTATTAGTATTCATTAGATATTAGAAAAAGGTTCTTCCCCCAGAGGGTGTTTGGGCACTGGAAGATGTTCCCTGGGGAAGTGGTCACAACACCAAGCCTGACAGAGTTAAGATGCATTTGGAGAACACTCACAGGCACATGGTAGGATTCTGGGCTCTCCTGTGCTGGGCCACAGGAGCTGGACCTGGAAGGGACCCACTGGGATCATCAAAATCAGAACATTCTGTGGTTCTGTCATTGTCCACCCTGAGAACTTCTGGTGTAACAATGGTTGATTTCAGACCAAATGCAGTTACAGATTTCTGTGAGGCAGCTGATGTTTTCTATAGACCTTGACTTTAAACAGCAAAACAGACACTGGAACACACTATCTAAAGATCTCAATCTCCTGCCCCAGTGATTAAAAAGAAGGAAAATGAGACAAGCAACTGCCATTAAGGAAGCATCAAAAGCAGGTGGTAACTCCACTCCAAGAAGGAATTCTGCTTCTAAGTTTGAACTCCAAGATCTGTTGTGTCAGATGGGCCCAAAGCAGCGTGCTGAGTCCTGTTGGGTTGACTCTGGAGACTAGTCAGGACAGTTGGACAATGACCATCTCTGTAATTTTCTGTTTACATATTTACAGAATGTATTTTAGTGGTGAGACCGTATGTGTCATGTCCTTAGAAATGCTAATCATAGGCATGAAATCACCTACAGAAAACCCCTAAATCAGCAGGTGCTCAGTGCCTCCAAACCAGAAAATAAGCAGACAAGTAGAATCACAACTCACACCATCCTCTCCTTCCACTCACGCTGCTCCGTATCATCCTTGTTTCCCCAACACCTATGTAAATAAGTAGGTAGATTTTGCAACAGGCATGATAAACAGGTATGAACTACTTCAAACCAGCAGAGGTAACATTAGTTCCAAAGTTGCAAGCAGTTCTTGGAGAAAACTGGCTAAATTTCATACTCCACAGCTGCACAACATTGAACAAAAATCCCTCAGAAAAACTAAATATTGAGCACTTTCCCCAGGTACTTAGATTTCAAGGGCTTTATGGGGTTTTGGGTCTTATAGTTTAAAAGAATGACTGAAGCAATAAAATTATTAGTTTTATTATTTCCAAGTAAGCCACAGCTATTTTACTGCATAGGTATGCTTTAAATGAATACCCACACTGCAAACCTCTCTGCAGAGACAGTTACAGCAGAATCTGGAAGAGATGAAAGTTCCTTGTGATGAGCTGAGCAATGGCTCGCTCAGCAATGCTTACAGATCCCCAACAGGCACAGGGACTCAAAGCTCTTCTTCCTTCCTAGGGCATCAGGTAAGAACACTTTCAGCTTTTTACAGCAGTGTGCACTTGCATCACACAGTAACTAGATCCTGAAGAAGATGTGAGTTCAGCTGTAGTAGGGACTGCACAAACAGAATGAAAAGATACACTCTGCCTCCATAGATCCCTATAAAAATGTCCAGACAATACCCAAATCTTGCAATTTTATATGCACAGGGATATTTTTTACTTAGATAGGCAGTTCCCAGTTATCCCTCTGTGTGACCAACTCCCCAAATGAAACAACTTAGTTTGTTCTTCATCAAATTCAGGGACTGATTTACAATGCATTAAAATCCCTTTTCAGATTTATGTAAAGATAAAAATCAGCAAAAGTCACATCACAGTAACACAGAGTATTACAGATTTCAAGATTTATCCAGTTCATTCATGACCAGCATTAAATTGCCATTATGATAAGAAAAATCTACATAGTGCTTGCATGTTGAAAACAAGAAAACTCATCCATTATCCACCCTGCATTACCACTTGGGCAGACAGACTTTCGGAAGGAGAACTGGGACAGTGGTGCTGCTGAACTTTGAGGTCTGTGCTGCTCCACCACACCCCACAGGCAATGCAGCATCTCCTTCACTTCTGGTTATCCCTTACAACCTGAATTCCTGATGTTAACTGGGGCCCAAGAAGACAAATTCTTCTATCCCATCACCAGCTGCAATGGGCAAATCACTCACTTTTCCACCTGTACTTCAGTATCCTCACCTGATAAACTTGAAAAATAAATATGCATTTATCATCCATTTAAAATACCTTGAGATTTATGGATGAAATTCAGAGAGGGGGTTTACTATCATTATCCTGCCAATTCAGAGAAAAGTATAAAATCATCACACACATAAGATAATCTTTCTTTGTTATAGCTTAAATTTTTATTTGTGCATTAATATTTCATTTCTCAATATTAATTCTAGCTATTTCTATTTAAACATAAAATATTTGTAATACCTACAAAAACCACTGTAATTATACTGATTTACAGTCACTACAGTAATCAATTTTCAATATCAGGAGTGCAATGGGAAGACCATTCAAATGAGGATCGCACACCCTGGTGCTGGACCAGCTACTGTGGAAAGACTCCAGAGCCCCATGTGATGGCCCACCTCCACAGTGGCCACAATTACCAATTCCTGTAATAGGGAAAACCAAGAGACTTAAAATAATGCGTGAATGAATATTTTCAAGAGATAGGGGTTGTTTAAGAAAAAGAACCTACCACTAAAATACTTTGGAAAATTTAGGGACTTTTCCACAAATATCTTAAAAAACTGTGCATCAAAAATTCCATATGAAGTTTTTTCAATGAATCAGCAAATAATCTTTAAATGTTCTTTATATTTTTGTGACTAATTATAAGCTGCTGAAGATAAAACACATTCTTTACATATAAACTATTTTCACGTTAGTCTAGTATTCAAAGCACTCTGCTTATTATTGTCAAATCAGGAACAAATCTTTTGCCCAGTCTTGTTTTTGCAAATAAATTTACATCATCAGTATTGCAATGAAATCAAGGTAATGGTGAAGATGAGGACTTCCTTCTGCCATAACATTTTATTTTGGATAAAAAAGCATATATATGGACTTCTTCTTTAGTACAGATTATTTTAGTGTTTGGGTTCGTGCACTCTGTCCTCCCAGTCAGCAAGAGAGAGAAATTTAGAAGATTTTGGTCAGTTCAGGACTGCTGTGTAGGTTGACCTGGTAAGAATGTGGTCCACTTCTGAGCTAGCAGATCACAGCAACATGTTCTGAGAGTGGGAGAAGGAAGTATCTCCAGTGACTGTCATGCAAACATCTAAACTCAGCCCAAGCATCCTCAACAAGTCCTATTCTCCCACTTCCATGGGCACTCCAGTTTGTACAGCTCTGGCCACTTGAGGTGGTGTTTGGAATGGAGATGCTCCAGGATTCCTTTGTCCAATGTATTGTGTCAAATGAAGGGAAAAATAATCTTCCATCACTCACAAAGGACAGATGATCAGCATTCAGATGGGTTTGCCTGCATTCTTGCTGCGAAACGGGCAGGTCCCAGCAAGAATTAACAGGAGGTTCTACCACACACCTCCAGCCAGAGACTAACCTAGTTTTAAATACTTCAAAGGATGGGTTAGAGGGGGGGTTTGTGTGGAAAGGGAAGAAGGAAAATTAAGCCAAAAACGCAGGTAAGAGTTCAGGGTTTGCCTATATGGCAATTAACCTATAATAAAAATGGAGCTTGGCATTTTTAGCAAGGCACTGCTTCTGAAATGTATCATTTCCTTCCCAACTTTGATGCACACTTCTAGGAGCCAGCAGGAATTTTTGTCAAGGCCTAGGTTACCCTCTTTTTTAACTAAAGTTGCAAACCTTCATGAAAACACCAATCTATGATCCTGACTGCACACTGGGATGTACCGAGCAAGCATAAAGTGAGGTTTGTACGAGTTCAGCTGATGCCAGGGAAAATCATATCACTGCACCACAGTCTTTATAGGTGGTGAAAACTCATTGCTACAGTTAGTTCAGTACATAATTCTCAAGGCAAAACTTTAATATACAGAGTAATAAAAAACCTCCATGCAAATGTGGGAGGATGGTGGATTTAGAGGCAGAAGATCATGTGCTGTGCACAGACCCTGTGCTCTGTTTGACCCTGAAGAGGTAGGCAGCTTACCTAGGGGTACAGGGCCAAATCATACCAAAATAGATTCCAAACCCAGGGTTTAACTAGTTTGCTATCTAGGCCAGGAAACAGTTCTGGAACACATTTAACACAGTTTAATCGCATCGAATCATGGCTGGCCCAGAACTGATTTTAACAACTGTCAACTGCTCCCTGGACCAGACAAAGCCAAAAAGAAGATCACAGCACACAGTTTATGAAGAGCATCCAAACATCCAGAGCAGCAGCAGCAAAGCAAGGCACATTCAAACCCCATGATCTTTATTCAGATTGGGTTACAAGGAAGTGGGAACTGGGAGGAGTTAATGTTAGTGACAACTCCAAGCCAGAACTAAAGGAGAAACATGTTGCACTGCCACAGGGACACAGCTTGAGAAATCCTAATAACTGATAGAGAAAGCTACTGCACTACTTACTGGATACCCGTGGCCTATTTGAGAAACAGCACTAGCAAAAATAACCTCTCATCTCAGCTGGGGAGGGAGGGACAGTCACCAATTAAAAGGGGACTGAGATGAGAAATGAGAATTGCATATTAAGAAGGGGGGAAGGAGGCAAAAATAACAAACATGTGCAATAGCACATGAGATCCTGTCCAAGAAATCTCAGTACAACATTTCTCTGGGCATGGGCTCCTGGGTCTGTTATTGGCCTTGAACAGTGGTACGTCAGGGAAGAGGAAGGATTGCTGGGTGCTTGGAAAACAGACTGAACACATGGATGGGGAACAAGCCAAAAACTGTTACAAGAAATGTTCCCTACCCTTTCGACGCACTTGCATATTCCACTGTCCCATGCTCCTGGATCCCAAAGCTTTCCACAGGTTAGAAATCACTCAGACCAGAGCAAATTGAAGCTGAACCAACAACAAAAAGGCAAGGACTGATCCTAAAGGACCCAACCCCTCAAAATTCTGTGTCTAGTGATGCTCAGTGAATGGCAGAAGGCTAAAGGGAAGAAAAAGAGGTTTTCCACATTTTGAGAATTCAGGTGTGATAAACATTGGCTTTAGGTCTAAAACTATATGCAAAGATCTCCGAGATTAATATTAAACATCAAAATTTACTTTTCAGATATGGATTGACACAAGTGACACCAGTAAAAGCTTCCAGGCACCGCTCCTCCACACTGTGATAGGAGTAAACACACTGCACTCAATGAGCATAGGAGAAAACTGTTTTTATAAAATTACATCTCACTCTAAAGAAAATATTTGCATGGCTGTAGCCAGGAGTGTAATAAGGGTCAATGGAAGATCACAGGCACAGAAAAATGCAGCGCCTGCCAGCTTTAGAGTTCTGTGATTCTTACTTCTTTCCTCAAGATCTAACTTTTCCCCCAAACAAAACACTTCTAGTCTTTTCTAAGGACAATATTCAATATGTAAATCTCATGTCACCCCATCCTGACCCCCTAGGGAAAAATCCAAAGTGTTTCTAGCCAAGCAATACAACAGACAAAACTATGAGCTACTGTCCACTCGTATTAAGAAACCATCATCACTCACTCATGTTGGACTGTTCTCACCAACCCCTAAGAGAAGGAAAACATCATGTCCAAGCTACAATGTAGGTGTGTAACTAACACTGCAGATCAGGGCTCAGCAAGTTCCAAATAAATTGGAAAAACTTCTCTGTTTAGACAAAATTTATTGCTGCTTTGGCAATTTCATGCTACGTTTACAGGGGATACCTTGCCTTTTCTTCTGGCAAAGAAACCAAGATTTAGCAGCATGCAAAAAAAACCCCAATAATTTAAAAAAAAGTGACAATGCACTGATTTCTGACCAGGTATTAAAAGTTACCAATGGCTTTCCTTTGGTAATTTAAAAAAATACCATAATTCCAGTGATCACCACATATTTGTTTAAAAACCACTTTAAGAAACCACTTTTGAGCCCCCATTGTGCTGGCTAATGTCCATTGTGTTTCTAAGGGCCTGCAGAAAGTATTCCCTCCTCCATGTTCTGTACTGTAAATGAGCACTTAGACAAGGAGGAGGAAATACAGTGTGTAAAAGCCAACTCTGCTTTTAAACAGCTCTCCATCCTTTTCTCCTGTATTGTGCACACTTTTTCCCCTCAGATACTTTCACTTCACCACTGATTTCATGTTTTTATATTTTAAGTTCTGCTTTCACAGGAAGGACTCTCCCTCTGGAACTTCACATGAGGGGATTAGTGGTTTTCTGACCCTTTATCCATTGGGTTTTTTTCCAGTCTCTTCTCCACAGAGAAATCAATGTATGATCAGCAACTCCTCAGCACATTAAAGGACAATAAAAACAAAGAATACTGAAACTTCACCATTAGAAGTTTAGCAAAAAGTGCCACCAACCACCTCTGCCTCCCAATCCCATCGCTGGCTGTGGTGGTCTCCAGCCTCACCTAAGTGTGCACTGAGCCATTTCAGATCACCAAGCTGACACAAAACTCTGTATTTTTCCTTAGGTTCACTTTCTGCTGGTGCAGGACCAAAGACCAGAGCCAACAGAATGACACATACGGAGAAACAGGTGGAGGAAAGGACCACACACCTCAATCAACTTGCAGAGTAAGCAGAACTCACCAGAGAGCACTGGACTGCAGAGACCAGGATTTCATCCTGCACATGTCTGTCAGAACAAGCACTTTGTGGAGAAAAGTAAGAAATACTCAAGAGTTATAAAACCAAGGACAGACATCGGGCTCAGAAGATATTAAATCACCCCCCTCTGTGCTGCTATGGGCAAACTTGTCCCAGTCATGGTTAACCAAGGGAGGACATGTGTCACCCATAACTGAAACCCTGCTGTCAGACCCAGGAGACTTTCCAATTCAGACATGATTCTTGTCCAGGGTTGAAGTTCAGCTCTTCCCTTTGTCCAGGTTCACAAAAGGAAATAAAACTAAAATCCTTCAAACTTGAGGAGGAAAAATGTGATGGCCACCCAGACCCACTGTGATTCAGGAGAAAAGAGCCTGGGTCCCCTGTAATAACACCACAGGTTTTTATAGTTTCTAGTGTGCACTTCAACATAACAATATGTTGTTTACATGATTTTAATATGAACAGAAACAAAACAGAAAATGCTTCTAAGATAGGATCTTAGTGATTATGCTAGTGTTCTCCAAAATACACTGAGAACAGCGAAGGTAAATGGTATTTACCATAGCTTCCTCCTCACTTCTGGATCACAAAGAGAGCCAGATCAACCCTGAATATTTTCTTATTTGACAAAACAGCTACACTGTCAAAGCAACTTCTATGAGGCATATTTTGCAAATGACCTTAGTCTCTACCAAGTTAGATCAGAAGCACATCCTTGCAGAAGCAATACATGGGACAACAACAGCAGTACATCCAGTCTACCTTTGCTAGAAAGAGAATTACACCTGTAAATGAAGTACCTGGAAACCACCTAATGTTCCTGTTGACACAACCCTTGCATTCTCAAAGTGAAACTCACTACTGCAGAATCAGCTACCTACAACATCTTTAAAACAAATCTCTGAATTTGCTGCCATATCTATTGTTCTCTACAAAACATCCTCATTACAGGAAATCCACTACTAGGATACATCTGAAGATGTAATTATTAGTGTGATATTTGCTTCTCTTCCAATGTATCCCACCAAGCATAAAACCTGAGGCTGTCTTACAACTCATCAAAATATGTTATTCTGGTGACAAAAACTGATGAACAGAGGCAGAGATGAAAACTGCACAAAAGGAAATGTTATTTAGCTGGAAGTAAACATTTAAAGTTCTCCAGCTTAGCTTACACCAGAATTTAACAGCAGGACATAGATAACTTTTTCAAATAGTCTAACTTGAGGCCTAAGACACCTTATCTATACATAATTTTAATGCCAACATCTGGTTCTGTACAGGCAACACTTAATTCAGTCTAGTTAAAAATAAAAATAATATCAAACTATCCAAGGAGTTTTTACTTCAGGCAGTTGTGTTCCAACAGGATTAAACTTAAATTAAGCTGTTCTACCAGAATCACTTTCCCTTCACTGAGATATTCTTAACAAAGGAGAAAAACCTTCTCCCAAGTTCAAAGAACAAATTAAGGTTCAAGTTTATCAATGTATTTCAGTCTATGGATGAAAGGAAGGAGTCCTAAAAATGGCAAACATACCAGTCAGAACTAGGCCAATGTTGTGGAGAAACTAATACAAAGGTTCAAACCAATCGTTGATTAGGTTTGCCCTTGGACATAAGTAGCAAAAACTATGACATGCTCACTATGAGCAGGCACAAAGGCAAGGAAAATGCAGGTTGCAAGTAGGGTCAAGAAAAATGTACCCCAAATTGTATTTATTACAACAGAAGTTGTTATTCTGTAATCCTGAAATATGAAAACAAACCTTCACTAGTGTCAAAATGTATCATTTTCTGACTGTTTTCACTATTATGTGCTATCAACTAGAGCTGTTTTTCACACTGAAGACCTGAAGTATGCTGTACAATTATATATATATATATACACATATATATTAAGGTAGGCATTTTGGGAACATTTCATCTAAAGCATTCCAAGCTGATAACCTTTATCCAAATACATAAAACAAGAGCCATGTCAAACGCACTATAAATAGCATTAATAGTAAGGAATCAATAACATCCAAACCTTTAGGTAACATCTTATTAATCCGCCCTTGGCATGCATGGGCACACTGCTGTAAGGGCTCTCAAAATGCAATAATCAAAGGTGAAGGACACAATTTGTTCAACTAGTTAATGCAACTGCTATTTAACCAACACAGCCACTAAAATGCCACCTAATGAAATACTCCATACCATGATAAGCAACAGAGACAAGCACGATAAACACAAAACGTTTTTCTAAGAAAATAAAACTCCTCAATGCTGATACCGTTGTCTCTTTTTTTCTTTTTCTGAAGACATATACAGATCTACATTTGACAACAACCATTTTAATCCCTGGTTCCTCCCCCCCCATTTCTTGTACCGCGCCCAACACAATGGTACAACTGCATCTCCCAGGTATCGCCCTGGTATTTATTTCTGCTTTCACAGTGACAAAGGTGAACTCTGATGCTCCAAAGATGCTTGCAGCAAAGCGGGGCGAGAGATATTTCTAAAGACATACCCACACGCGGGTTACAGAAATCCAGCCTCGATGAGATGTTTTAATCTGACAAATTAAAATGGTTGGGAAACGCTATTTGGGTAACGGAATCGGCCGCCACATGCATTGCTGAGGGGGGGGGAGCAATAAAAGGTCTTTAAAATAGGTCACTTTCAGCCAAATCCCACACCAGCACCGAACAAAATGGTATATACACTGAAAACTCACTGCTTGGGGAGGAGCGAGGGGCAGGGAGGAAAAAAATAAAAGGGGAAAAAAAATAAAAGGGCAGAAATCCGCGAGGGTCTCTGAGGGACCCCCAAACCCCCCGGGGGTTCCGGGCTCAGCGGGCGAAGCCCCC
>WEIV01010171.1:278238-297247 GCA_013390005.1 Calyptomena viridis | reverse complement strand
TTTGGGAGTCTCGTGTAGGGGACCCAGAGAGGGGAGTGTGGGGGCGAGAGTTTTGGGAGTCTCGTGTAGGGGACCCAGAGAGGGGAGGATGGTGGAGGCCATATAAGCTCATCAGGGCTGTGAGGGGCAGCAGGACTGAGGGGGGAATGGGGGAACCGAGCAAGGCGTGGGGCAGCTCGGCCTGGGGCTCTGGAAGGGAACAGAGAGAAGGGAGGCTCCGAGACTGGGCAGGTGGGGCCTGGACACAGGTGGGAGATGAGGTGTGAGGGCAGTGGAGAGGCCTGGGGCAGGTGTGGCAGAGGAGGGTGCTTTCTGGGGAAGCTGCCCGGGGCGAGGCCGAGTGGAACTACCTCTGCAGCCAGGAGCAGCTCAGCTGCAGGTGATGCCAATCCCAGGAGGTAGTAGGTCCTAATTCTTGTGCAGCTGCCCTCACCAAACGGGTGGTTTTCAGTCTGCCCTCTGCCAAACTGTATCCGGTTTATGGCCAGAAGAGACAAAAAAAAAAAAAAATCAGATGGCCTCCTGAGCTGTAGTCTTGGTGTTGAACTTGGTAGGTTGTTGAGCCTTTGTGTGCTTTGATATCTCCATCTATGAAGCAGAGATAACAGTTGGCTTCATGCAGGGATTAATTATCATGTCTTGTAGTCACGTATTTGTTTATTTGTTTTTACTATAGATTACAGCTGGAGGAATTCTAAACAGTCCACTTCTCCTTGTCTTGGTGTTTGAGTGCATTGTGCTCCTGTCTGAACAGAGGAAATCACTGAGGTCAGTCTCGCTTGTGTTTATAGTTGCTTTCCCTTTCAGAAGTATGGGGGCAAAGAATCATCAAAATAACAATTTGTACTGACATCCTGATAATAAATGAATAGAAGCAGTTACATAAGGCACGAAGTTTGTCAAAGGTGTGTTTGTAGGGATGGTTTCCACTTTTAATTTAGGATTATACTAAAGGGACAGTGCACTTGGTTATAAAGTAACCTGCAAATATTCAGCGTTGAGGTGTCCCCAGTATGAAATAACACAATTCTGTAAAGCCAGCATGTTGAAATACAAGTGAAACAAACTTCGTTCATATTTTCTCATACTCTAACAGGTATTTTGTATCATAACACTTTGTATCCAGCAGGCATCGAGGGTGATGCTGGATACTATTTATGTGAACTTGGCAATTACCTTTAGAGAAGCAGAGCTACTGGGGACTAATCAACCTGGGATGGGGGAAACCTGAGGAGAGTTGAGAACAGAGGTTGGCTGTAACAACTGTGGACCACATGTAGTTTTGTGACCTTGTCACATAGTGGTCTGATACTTTGCCTTTTCAGATCCCAATAGGAAAAGTAAGACAAATGCGGATCACTTCAAACTTATGTTGTAGGTACTGGGAGAGGCAAACTAAAGGTTTATCTTATTATCTCAACCTTGAAGTTGGCAGCTATGACAGGAAACTTGGTTTCATTTATCTGCTAAAGATATTTGTAGTGTATCATTTGACAAGTTAAAAGGCATTTTTGTAATGACAGAAAAATAAAACCATTCACCTTCTGAAACTAAAGCTTCTGTCTTCTGAAATAATACGGGTTTGGAGACTTGCTTCTGGGGAAATTAGGGACATGCTTGAAAGGTAAATATTTGTACTTTCAAATGTTAGAACAATGATGTTTAATGTGAATCTGTTCAGCGTGGCCTATCAATATAAATGTGATTTTGTACTTGTTTTGTCAAATTAGTGGCTATCATTTGCTTTTGGAGATGAGAGAACAAAATGGAGCAATAAGGAGTGATCCACCCACAGGGTCATGAGGTAGAATTGAAAATTGGGTTCTTCTGAATCTTGATCTTGTACTTCTTCCTGCAGACAAATTGCCTTTAAAGCTCATGAATTGTAAGAGTGAGTGAGGTCCATGGAGCTAACCAGGCAAATGCCAGCAGAGAGTCTGGGCCTCAGCTCTTTGTGTTACACACATAAAAAGATAATGAGAGCTCTAGGTAGAAATCCTTAGAATCTAACAGTGGCTGCAGAAAAATGTGGATAATGCTTTAGCATTAACTGTCAAGTGTTTTACTTAAAATACTAGATCTGCATTTGATACATATTCAGTGACTGCTTCAAAAATATACAGTATTGTCTGTGAACAGACAGATTAGAAAAAGTCCACTGAAATTCTGAAAGAGCAGCCAGTGTGAAAACTATGTTTATTGTCATCAGCTAAACTAAACAGCACATTTAGCTTTCCTACTCCTGTGCACTAGGCATGTTCTTGCTGCCTTCTCAGATGACCACAGCAGGCATCTAGAAAGTTAGTTTAGCTTCATTTGCTAATTTCCTGATGCAAATTTAGTCCATCTAAACAAGAACTAGACAGGTCTATATATGTCTGCATCTGGGATTTGCACCAGTCTATCTGTCAGATAGCCATACCCAAAGTTAATTCCATCTGGAGGAGGTGCCAGAACATCAATAAATAAATATTACAAATTGCCTAGCGGTTCAGCTGACAGGCAGAACTGGTTTCAACACACTGTTCCCCATGTGCTGCTGCAGAGCTGGTCCTGGGGTAGATTCTGTGTGACATTCCAGCATGAACAGGACCTTTAAGAGCATGTATCAGCACTCCCTAATGTTGTAGGAGAGGAAGTAGAGAACAATACTATGTCCAAAGGAAACTGTGGCAAGAATTTATTCAAGGCACGTTGTAATTAGTCAAGCTGGGAGTTTGGCCAGGACATTGGGGTTAACACCCCTACTCCTTTAGAGGTGTCATAGTTTATTTTTTTTTAATGACTTTAAGTGATGAGAAGCTTGGCTTTCTGTCTCAGCAAAATGACACCAGCTCGAGCAGCATGAACTTCTTATAGCAACACAAAGGTGCTGGTTCAGAACTAACTCAGTGCAGTGATGTGGCCTAGTACAGTAATCATTGCTTTATAAATACTTGCAATAGATAAGGAAGATAAGAGTGTGATTAGGGCATGGTTTCAGCTGCTGTAATCACAGCCATGCCTTCCTCAACCTTCAGTCCATATGCTGCTTGAACCTGGTCATTTTTTAAGCAAACAATTGTAAATTTTAGAATAAATCTTAGTACCTGAAGGAAAGAAATTTGGTTATTAATTGTAGAGCAGTTATGAACAGCAGTTGTCAAGGGGTTTGGTTTCTTATTAGGAAATCATACAAGCAGAATGTAACTTAGCCAAACCAGACAGTTCTTTTAATTCTTTCATGGCACTGGGTTTTTTTAGAAAGTATTCTGTGTATTTATTAGGTGCCAGTTTAGAAACTAACTTTCGGTGTGTTCTCTGCTTGCAAAAAGGATAAGCACTTGTGTGTTTTAGTGTGTGAGTAGTTGTGCAATGTACAAGTGAGGAATTGTTTTGCTTTTACTAGCTCATGAAACCTGCCATCATTCCTATAGTGCAGTTTGGGCCATTATTATGGGTTATGAGGTTATACAGGAAAAACATGTTCTAGAGAAAGGCTGGTCAAAATAAACGACGTAGAGTCTTCCAGGTTGTTGTAATCTGGTTTTGTATCAATGAAGTAAACACTTGGGTACATCCACTGGGATGAAGATGTCAGACAGTATCCCTCTGACAGTTTGTGTCATAATGGCAAAAATGAAGCAATACTGATGTTATTACGTAACTGCTTTTATATTGTATGACCACAATAGTAATACTTCACTCTTCTCTTGCCTTTTATTAGATAAACAAGCATGCTCCTTGCTGTGCACTTCTGATTGACCCATGAGTCGAGTGGTTTTAGCTGTTACAAAATGGGGAGATGGTGGCATAGAAAGTACATGCCAAGGTCATGGAAAATGAGTTTCAGAGACACAAACAAAATCTCAGCCTTCTGATTGTCCCACTCTACCCTCTGGGCAACCAGACAAAAGTGGAAAAGTGGCTTGCAGTGTGACTCAATAGCTTTTCCTTCCTCAGCCATTGCCATGCTGGGCAATTACAAAAAAATGCCAGTAGGTCATTTCCACCTGAGTCAAACAGGTTTCCAAGGGACTGTAGGTAGGATGTCTTCTGCTGGTGAGGGCTCTTTGATGAATCTTCGCAATGGTTCTGCTTTGAAATATTTTCAGATTTTCAGAGCTGTTTTTCCAGGCCATGACAGCTGAGTATAAGGAGGGTCTGTTCAGGTATCTCGGATCTTTTCCCTAAAGCAGGGCTGAGGGAGGTTTTACTCTGGCATTGGTTCAGAATGCCTGGAATGGGCGCAGGGATCAGTATTGTGGAGACCTTGACAAGTGACTGATGGAAAGAGGCAGCACAGGAAAGGCTTGTGCCTTGGGTCTGGTCCTTGGATGGACGGGTAAGAAGAGGCCTTTGGCACAGAAGGGTGAAAGGTGACTAATAATGTGAAACTGGGAGGAAACTCATCACAATTATGCAACCTGCTGGTGGCTTTATTTCTCTGAGGGAAAACACCTTTTGTTAGTTGTCCACTGGCATTTGTTGCTCATGCTGTCTTCTGAATAGAAGTCTAAAACAATTATTTCTCTGCTTGACTTAGGAAGCTTAATTTGGCCTCACAGCAGTGGAAATACAGCAGCACCTCACTTCTTTGTTCTGTCTGCAGAATTTAAGATTTACTTTGCCTTTTCCCTTTATTACTCGTTCTTTTTCTGACTGTAGTAGTTTAGCCAAGATAAAGAAACTTTTTTCTGCTGTCATTCACTCAATCCCCATATCTCACTTGTTCCATGGTTTTCTGTGTCCTTCCTGCCACACTTCCAAAGCTTCCATGGAGAATTTTGCTGTGGTGGAAGTTGCTGTTGTCTGGTCTAATCCTCCTCCACAGGTTTCCCCACACAGCAGAGCCAGCAGAAGAGAGTTTGTTCTGTGCCTGACCCCGGATGTCTTAGCTCAGGCCCAACCCTAACAGTGCTGTGACTGCACTGGCCTTTGTCCTACACTGGCTGCTGTACATTGTGTATTTACACCTGCTGATCCTGGTACAGCAGTGTAGCCTCTGCTGGAGATGATGACTGGAACTGCTGGAGCAAGAGTTGGTGCAGCTTAGATTCTGTATTAGCACAATGGCTTTTCCAGTGATCTGCTATGAACAGCTCCACTGTTGAACCCATCTGGGCCTTCATCTCCTGTTTTATAGATTTTATACCTAAAACAACATTTTACATTGTTGTAAACATGCTCCCAGGAACTGATTCTTGTTATAATCTGTAAAATAGTTGTGAAAATGCGGCCTTGCTCCTTAGCAATTCTGCAGTCACCTATCTCTGAGACATTGTATTTCACCCTTGAATAAGATTCTAGACCAGAAAAAGTGTTTAGACTGCATACAGATTAACAAATCTGTTGCTAGTATCTCTGGCTACTGCAGCATGACTCACCCATCAGTGCCTGTCAGTGTCTGGCGTGACCTCATTGAAAGTTTCAACATCTCATATGTGAAGGCAGGTTGTAAAACCCAGTGTGGGAATCCTAAATAGGTGGAGAATGAAGTTCTGAGACTGTGATAATGCAGACATCATAAACATCCCCCTAGAAATCAATTATGCCCTCACCAGAAATAGTCTTACAGATTTCTGGGGATCTCTTGAAGCTAAGCCTACTTTTCCTTGCTTCTATTAAAAAAACCCACCTGCAACTATTCAATACAGCAATAGGAATTAATATTGGTGGGAACAAAATGCTGGTAAATGGGACAGGTCAGGGAAGAGATACTCTGTTATTCGCAGTGACAAGACAGAGCTGATGATTCCTTTTTATTTATTAGTTTCTACTAGCCTTTCTACTAAGGCTTTTGCTGTTCTTTTTTCTCCTTTGTCAGTATGTGGGGTTTCTGGTATGCTGGTTGAGGGAAACGGATGAGCAAACAGCAAGAGGGGCTGTAATAAAGGGATGAGTGAATTAGCTTGTGCTACCTTATATGTGTGGCTTAGATATGTAGTGTGATGATGAGACAAAAAGTAGGAGGCAACAGGAGTTCAGAAATCAGATGGTTCTTTTCAGCTGGTGCTTGCTGAGTAAACATGAAGCTTGTGCTCAGTGCCTCTACCTCCTTCCCCTGGGCTGTCACACACTAGCAGATACAAGCAGTGCTGCTCACTCTAAACTGAGCCAGCTGCTGGCAGTTTAATTGCAGAGCCCACATCTAGAAACAGACAAGCAGAACCTCTTGTCCTCTCATCTGCTACTGAGGGAACTTTTAGTCTCTAGCACAAGACTGGCTTTGTCCCACAGGTATCTGCTGCCACTTGAATGCCTGGTTGAAAGTGAACTCCCTGGCTGCTGGTCTGGTTGCTGTCCTTAGGATATGTGAATGTCTGTTCCTGTTTTGTTGCAGGTGATTTCTGTATGTGGCAAGTTGTCTGTGTCAGTCTGGCAGCTTTGTCCATAACCACCAATGGTTACTGTTGCTTGGTTTCCCAAACCTACTGTCCTCAAAGCTACAGCTCCTCACTGGTTCCACAGGTTTGCTTTGTGACAAGCTGTCAGTAGCTTTGCAGAAGTCACTGCATCCTCTGCTGTACTTGCAATCAACCCTGGCACCTGTCTGAGTGTAGGTATGTCCCTCCTGCAGACTTGCTTTTCCTATCCAGGCTCTTTCCTGGCGAGTTTGTTCTCTTACCCTTTGCCTTAGGTAGATGGAAGTATGATTTCTGCATTCCTTAATATCTTTTTCTTGAGACTGGGAACATGGATTATTATTATTTTCGGGTGGGGGAAGAAGGCAAAGATCCCTTTCTGAGTGGATTCATTCTATGTTCTGGTCAAGACATGCATGTGATTTGTAAGGAGAAAATAGGCAACCTTATGCCTTTTCATCCATGATTCCTTGCTGTGGAGATCAGCCAGATACTATTTGCTTAGCTATTTTATTAATTCAGGGTGAAATAAATTGATGGCTCTACCCAGTTTCTAGTACTGAGCACTGTACATGTACACACAAAACACGTCTAGTTCTAGAAATAAATGTCTCTGGTGTTTTTTGCACAGAGACCAAGGCCTAGATGATGTTTTGAGACTGAGCATGCCTTACCTGTATGATCTGATGAATGCACATCATGATATACTAGAGTGCAAGAGATGGAAGCCCTGTAGCAGTGCTGTCCGTGCTGCATTCAGCTGTGTGGGCGTTGCCTGAAACGATCGATCCAGTATTTGAAGTCCTATTGCTTGATTTACATCTTGAATTTTAGTATCTTGGCAGACCTTCCTTTCACATACTAAGGCATACCTCGGGTTTTAGTAGAACCCTGCTCTTACGTCAAGCTCAAACCTCATTGCTGCTCCCTGCGCTCAGCTGGAAACGGACGGACACCATTTATGACTGAATATCCTGAGTCACCGATTCCCAGCTGGCATGTGTGCTGCAGTTCCATCTCTTCCTTTCCGACTGCACTCCCTAGAGGAGATTGGGAACAACTGCAGTCGTCAGCTCCAGCGTGATGTGTGCGCTTGTCGGGATCCACACAATTGGTGGACAACCCCTGACTACGTCTATGGGGTGAGCTGCCTGTGATTTGTTACTGTAAGCTGGTGTTTCCATACCAGAAAATAGAACAGGTGTAGGAGTATTAAAAAAACCCCACCAGTTTCGTTTTATTTACTAGTAAAATATCCGCTTTGTGGAGATGGTGATAGGATGTCTTCAATAAATAACCAGTGAAGACAAGTTATGTCTGACAGTAAGATGAATTGTGTGAAAGTGGATGAAAACTAAGGATCTAGAGAGGTGATGAAAGGTAAAGTAGTTATTCCTTACACTGGCAAAATTCTGCTAGCAGGAGCATGGGTCCACCATGCAGGAGCCAACAGGTTATCTGTTCTGTTAGACACTCTTGTTGTGCTGTGTTTGTTATCCTACTTGTGCAGTGTCCCCAGGAAAGGCTGCTGAAACTCAACAGGGAAATAATGCAACATGTTGCTTTGTTATTTTATCTGACCAAAACATCTTCACTGTGTAATGCCTGCTGCTAGTCTTGTGTTTCAGCTTCCCCCAGAGCCATGCACAAAACACTTCATTGAGCTTTTTGATCCAACAGGTCTTGACATATTGCTGCTGGACACGTCTCTGTGTCTGATCTGAACTGTGACAGTTCCATTCTTCCTGCTAAAATAACATATTAAACAATACTATTCTGTCCATGCTGTTTCCACCTATTGACTAAAAAGTTAAATTCTTACTAAACTAGTTTTAATTTGCATGTCATAAAATATTAATGGTCAGCTAATTTCCCTGGTATGAAGATTATAAAGTATATAACACAGGTTAATGCTTGCCTGGGACCAAATGAATTAAAGCAACTCCTTCTGCTGAAACACCCAGTGAAATACAGAGATGCTCTGCAAATCAAATCTCTGTTTGCAATAGGTCACCAGTGTTTGTCCATCCTGTTAGCAGGCACTGATCCTGCTACGGAGGAGATACGTGGCTTGTGCTGACTCATGAAAGCAGGTGAAGTTGCATCAGTGAAGTAGGGAGTGGCTCACCTTATAAGCAGGATGTAGGTTTCAGTGTAAGAACTGTTAAAGAACCACTTTTAGAAGGAAGTTGAGGGGAAAAATATATGAGAGAGACTTTGAAGTCTGACTTGATGAAATTCTGATCCTTCTTGTTGCATCAGGTGCTTGTTCCAAATGCTGTAGGTGCACAGCTGTTAATACCATTACCTGAAGGGTCTTGGGAAAACATGCACTGTAGCTACAGACAGCAGTAGTCCTAAAGGGAGTTTTCGGGAGGGGTTGGCTGACAGCTGTTCAAAAACTTTCATACAGAGTTGCTCCCTTGTTCCTCCTTTATAGGTCTTACTCATTCCAAAATAAATCAGTTTCAGAATTTTCTCTCCTCTCATTTACCTCTTATTTCTTATCCTTCAAGTTTCTTTTTGTATCTCTGGGCTTAATTCCGTTAAATCTAGTTGCTTTGGCTTCTACTCTGCCTGTGCTTTGCACCTGCTACAGAACCCCAGCAAAGTTGGCAGCCAACCCTTGGGCACTCCAGAGAAAACAACTGTCTAGACCAGGCACCTTCTGCCTGATGCCCTGGATGTACCCCAGAGCTCCCAGGCATTACTCTGTATTCAGAACAACATGTTGCTATGCAAATAGTTTCTTTCTGCTCTTCCTTCTACCTCCACAGAGTTATGTGCACTCAACTTCTCAGCAGGCACTAGCCTAATGTTTATTGATCTTTTACAAAGATCTGATGAAAAGGAAAATTGATAAAATCTTGTCCAGTGTCTTTGTGAACTCATAGTTGCACCTGCCCCCTCCTAGGGAGTGAAGGAGCCAACAGAATAAACAGCACCTTCTGCAGACCTGAAGATAGTGCAAGCTGGAGGCCAGCACTGCAAAGGCCTTACAGAGCCTCTGGTATCCAGCACAATTCAGGAAAGTATGTTACTCTTTCCGAAAAGGAAGAGAAATCAAATCTTGATGTAAAGAGTCCTATGGCATGGGAAGGGCAGAGAAGTCTTAATGCAAAGTCACAAGCAATTCACATTCACAGTTAAAGCCCCTGTTGCTGTAGGCAAACACAGAGCCTGTCAGCATCCTGCAGCTTTCATGCAGAGATGTGACCAAAATAGCTTCACAACCTTACAATGTAGCTAAAAATAGCTCGCAGGTCAGCTTTCTTCTCAAAGGTAGTGGTGGCATTGGAGCAGAGCACTCTTACTGCTGTTCAGTGCAGGTAGAACTGGGTAAACAAAGTGGGGATAGCAGCAGTTTAATTAGCTAAGCAGCCTTGAGGAAAGAGAGGTGACAAGGAGTGGAAGAGGACTAAGGAGTGCAGTGAAGAGATGGACAAGTGTCAAAGGTGTGGGCAGACCTGCTGCCACTGACAAGTTAGTGTGCTTAAACACAGACAACTTCTCCTTGAGGTTTTGTTTCCATGATGTTTAAGAGTTATCAGTATGTTCCTGTCTCCTTGTGGCCCATGTCAGGATGTGTCACTGGGCTGACTGGCCAGCCAGTGCAGAGTGTTTCTTGCTCCTCATTTCCAGACAGTGAACACAGCCCATGACATCACCTCTGGCCAGCGGCAGATCAGAGGCCAGGCCATGGCAATGTCAAGTGTGTTTTGCTGTAGCCATTCAACCAGAGTGTTGATCTTTTACAGTGCAATTTGCATGCGGAGAAATCCGGATGGCCCTTAGTTCTAGGGGGATTTCAGTATTTGTCCTTGGGCCAAAAATAGGCTGTTTTTATGGGGTTGAACTGTCTGTTTTTGTAGAGCATTACATTTTACCAAAGAAGCAAAGCTGCTCACCATGATCCTCAGAGTTTTAGTCTCTGTTGTGTATACTAAGTCTGGCTGTGGAGATGAGTCTCAGCCAAGTCTGGAAGTTAAGTGCCTGATTTGGAATGTTACAGGAATCTAATGTAGGTTATGTGAGGCTTGCCATGCCTGCAGCCCCTGCACTGCTGAGGTAAGTGTGCTGCAGCAGGCTGTGCTAGCGAGAATTTCCTTTGTGCTGCAGGTTTCATGCCTAGTGCTTTTATGGTGTTGAAAGAGGGGAAGGAGGCAAAAAAAAAAGTGAAAAATTGAGGCCAGGTCATTACTGTCAGATGAGGACAGAGTCCTGTAGCCAGTCAGATGTGATAGAGTGCACTTTGCTGATGCTGCTACCAGGAAGCTTGAGAGAAATGTGACTGAGTGATAGCAGTGCGCATGTGCCTTTGGAGAAAGGAGGCTATCTGTGAGCTCTTGCAATGCTTTTCTCTGCCCAGCAACATCGTTGCTTCTTTTTCTTGTGTTCTGCTTAAGCAGCTGTTCTGCACTTATGATCTAAACTATCCATACAGGGCCATCTTCATACTGAGCACCTTCAGTGTCACAGCAGTTATCGGAGATAAAGGACTGATAGGACCTCAAGTTTGCTTTGAGGGTAAAAGCATCATAGTTACTGTTCTCTTAAACTAGCATGAGAGCCTTGTAGGACCAGCTCCTGGACCCACCTATGTAAAATGGCTCCTGTTGCCTCACAAGAGGGAGACTTGAGCCAAATGCATCTCCATATTGACAAGTATAGAGAGAATTATGCACATGATCAGCTTGCTAAGCATTTCATTTGATGTGCAGCTGAAAATCAGCTGCCAATAAAAAAAGGAAGCTCTGCATCCCTAGTTGTGTGCTTCTAATGCATTTAGAAGCTACAGGCCGTGTTGACTGCAGTTAGAATAGGTTATAGGTAAAACTATCTCAATATCACCACCATAACCATTTAGCACAGTCATTTCTGAGCACTGCAATTCAGCTCTCACCACAGCCTGCTCCTTCCCTTCAGTGAGAGCTGCTGCCTGGTCTGCCCTGCCCAGCTTGTAAATGTAGCTCATCAGCCTCTGCCTCTTTGCAAATGAGCTGCGTAGGTAATGGGAGGAGGAGGCGGCCCCGCTGCAACCTGCCCATCCCAGCGAGTCATAAAGGCTCCGCGCTCCTTAGGATCTCTGAAGTTATTTGCCACGTGAATCGTGTGGGTATAAAACTTTGCTGTTTCCTTAAATGCTCTGCCTTTTGCAACAGGAGGTCAGTTCCCAGTGGGGAAAAACAGGCTGTTGATGTGGTAGGCACTCGGCTTGTTGTTTGGACAAAATCCAGAGCCGATTAGTTTGGGCGCAGCACTGTGCTAACACAGGCAGAATTCACCCAGACTGGCTCTGATCTCCCCACACTGCTGTCCACGGCCCCTGGTTCAGTATGAGCACCAGTCCCTGTCCCTGCCTGCACTGACATGCCCACAGGGAACCAGAATTTGCACCCAGTGCTTCTCGCCTGTGTCTTGATCAGTACCAACCCTCCCAAAGCAAATAGTGATTTGCCTGTCTGCACTGACTCAGCTGTGCAGTAAAGTCCATAGGTAAGGAGCAGCCTTCCATAGCAGATACTGAGGCATTTTAGAGGAACTTGACTCTTTCTCAGGAAGTGCACTGAAGTGAGCAATGCTGCATTGGGCAAGAAAGCCTACCCAGGAGCCATTAATCTCTCGACATCTGTAGCCCTGCGGTTGTAAGCACTGGGGGTTGTCTTCCCCTGCTTGCAATTATTAGCTAGCAACTGGGAATTCAAAGGAATCTGGGCTATCTTTAGGAAGCAAGTACCTACTCTTTGCCTACTCTCAGGAAGCAAGGTCCTTCATTACAGCCTGTCATGGCAAGGGGCTTGCAGATAAGGAGGAAAGGCAGGAAACCTGCTGGGCTTTGCTTCTTTAGCAACTCTAAATATTTTTCATAGTCTTAGCACTGTGAGTCAGCATTTCTAGAGCCTTGACTTGTTTACAGCAGCAATCAGTGAAATGGTACAAGGTAGGTGGGGTGTGGAGGTATGTGTGTGTCTAAAATGAGAAACCCTTTGCCCAGGCACCAGTGGGGAAGTTGCCAACTGTATTTCCAAGATGTGACTAATGGGAAGCAAAGGACTGGATACCCTGAGCAGTAACTGCAGTGGAGCCATTTACAGGGTAAGGAGCTTCCTGGTAACTAAAAGTAAGTAAGGGAATGGGAACTTCACAAAGCTGTATATATTATGTTGTCATAGTAAGGACACTGCAATTATTTGGGATTATGAGTATAGTGGGATAAAGATAACACTTCCTGTCTCAAGTGGTTACGGAATCATTTTGCATCAGCCTGACCAGATGGGCTGTGGGGCAGGAAGACTCCCCAAAAGTGTACAGGTAACAGACCAAACACTGAGATTTCCATTCAGAGCCCATACCTGCACTGGAATAAGGAACATCAGTCATGGGATACCTTCTGTCACCACATGCAAGCTTTTTCCCTATGCTGGGCTGGTCAGCCTGGCTGGATCTTGTGGCAAGGGGAGGTGACACCAAAACCAGTATATATTTCAGATCTGCAACCTCACTTCTGCAAAGGTATTTATTTTGAAAATTCTAGTTTCCATAGCGATGTAGTGCTGTTCCCTCTCATCTTTCTCCTATTACTCCAATCTTAGCAGCCATTAGATAAATTATCAGAGAGGCAAACCTTAGCATTTTTTTATCTTAAGTGATTTTATATATGTTGGTTCCTTAGTGAATCAGAGGCATTTAGTCAAGGATTGACTCATATCCTTTCCTGGGGCTGACATGAGGTCTGTTGCAGTGCAAAGATGATAATGAAGAATGAATATCATTAATTTGACTTAGTGAATGAATTCCTAGGCTACTTTCCTGTAGAGTAGGGGTCTTATATCTAGAACTCTGGTTCAATTCTAGATGAGTTGTTTATGTTATGTCTTTAGATTTTACTTGTGATTCACTATACCTTCATTAGGACATCATGGTTTTGTTTCATACATGTAGTAAATAAATTCTTTTGTCAGGGTCATACTGCTGTTCAGCTGCTGCTCTTCACCCCAAAGGTAACTTTTAGACACAGTTCCCCTTCCCATTGTTAACAGAGCCAGGGCTCATGGCTCATTCCTTCATTCTTGTTTTCAGTATCTAGAAAAAAGAAGCAGTTAAGAAAATAAGCAAGATCTTTTTTATCGATGGTTTTTGTTTGTTTATCGGGGGGTTTTGTTCTTGTTTTGTTTTGTTTCCTGGTGCATCTTGTCTTTCCTGGTCAAGGAACTACTAGTCTTGCCGGAATAGTTATGCGAGTTGGAATGTAAGAATCCCAGACTTAACCCTGCAGCAACGATGGCATGCAAAAAGCAAAGATATGGAGATGATTTATTCTGATGGTGTAGTTTGCCTTTTAAGGAGATGGTTTAGTGAGTTCTTTTGCCTATATGAACTGTATCTCCACCTGGGGAGCTATGCCAGAATAGCTGTTCCACAAACCCTTTGCTGAGAACAATAGCCTTTGTCCTGGAATTCATCCCTCATGAGTAGGTAAGCAGGGAAGTACAAAAACTGTGTGGGAGAATGAGAGTGGCACTGTGGACCAGATTCCAAGATAAGGAAGTAGGGCTAAAGACAAGGATTAGCCTTTGGCTTCTGCACTGTTGTCACTTAGTAACTAAAATACCTGAATTATATGAATTGGAGCACAGATCCAGTAAGTTGAGGATGCAGGAACTCCTCTGTGGAACGTAGGTGTTCACAGGCATCTGCTGCACAGTGCCCTTTGCTTGCCCCACCAGCGAGTCCTGGTCTCTGGTGCCTCGTGTTGTCCTCTTACTAGAGACATCAGCTGTATCATTTGTGTTCAGCTCATGAGTTCTTTGGAGGAGGTGGTTTTATAAAAGTCTTTCCCCCTGCTTCTATTTGAGCTCCCCAGGTGCTGGATACCTGGAAGAAATAGCCTTTTAAATCCCAAGAGGTAGAGGTTCACTTGTGCTCCAAAGAATAGTAATCCTACCAAAATCTCTATTTTAGATGTCATATATTTACTTTTAGCTGAACTGTGCTCATTCATTGAGAAAACTAATAATACTTTGCCCTTCACAATGTGGCCTATCAGTGAATACCATATATATTTTATGCAAAGCATTTCAAGATGGTTGCTTATCTTTTCATTTACCTTTTTTTTCCCTTTGTGTTCTTGCGTTCATGTGTTTTGAGATAAGGTGAACAAAAGTTCTCCAACTGCTATCTCTAGGCTGTGAATTCTGTAATACCTTCACTGTGGATTTTCTGATTCATTCCCTCAGAGGTGTATGGTCCCAGTCTTTTTAAATTTCCTTCAGACAAGGGCTCTTCAAAATCCCTATTCTTGTAGTCAACCATCATTGCCCTGTGTCATATAATGAAACAGCAGTCGCAGTAATAACTCAAATAATAACCCCTCCAGATTTTGGTTGTCAGTGCTGGGTATTGTTAGGTTGGAGACCCTGAGTGCCAACACAAGCAGTGGAGTCCCCATGTGCCAGATGCAACATACTCAACACACATTTAAAAACTAATATTTAAAAAAAATCCCTGTTTCAAAATAACTGCTTGGTATCCAAATGGAATGAGAATGAAATGTGACTAGTGGCCTTGTGACTGTTGTGTTGTATAACAAGATAAAAACTGCTTGGGATTTGTGGATTGAGCTTTTTCTCATTTGTCTTCCAGAGGTCAAAGTCTATTGCAGGCAGTGACCAATACAATCCCCTGTGTAAGTCAGGCTGGACTGCCAGTGCCTCAGGTCCTGACAGCAGGGCAGTTGTGCAAGAGCACTTTGGAAGGTGTTTGTGTAGATTTCTCTGTGGTCCCTATGATGATCCTAGGAAACAGGAGGGGATCCAGAACTGTCTGAAAGCCCAGAGCCAGGATTCTTTGAAATCCCAGAGAAGTAATGATGAGAAACTTGGCTGAGGCCATACTGCTACCCTGCCTCCTGTAAGTGTCCAAGAAGCTGCCTCCAGTTTATACAATTGCACTCTAGTAAACAATTTTTCATGCAGATATGGGCAGCAGATGTTACTCATGCCTGTGTGAACATTTCAGTGTCTTTACAACAGGGATGATCCTCAGATCCAGTGCTGTTAAACAATGGATGTACCCACCAGAAGTCCCACTGGTTACAGCCCTTCTGTTACAGCTTGCTCAAAACACTTTGAAGGATGGTCACGCCATCCCTCTTTGGGCACTCCAGGGGATTGATTCACAAATATGAGCAAAATAAAATTAGATGGCTTAAGTGGCTGCAACCCCAGATGTGTCCCCACTGCCTGAATCCCAGAAGGTCATCCCTGCAGCCAGGCTGGCTGTGGAAGGCAACTCCTGAGCTGCTGTAGTGACAGCCATTCTTAAGGGTGTTAATGTTTGTCTGGCTCCTTTGTAAAAACAGTTCTGGAAGCTTAACCAGAATAAAAATGTGCACTTTTTCATCTGAAGAATTGTATTAAATTATTGTATTAAATTAAATTATTAGTTGATTTCTCAAATGGGCTCAGAGATGCAGCAGTGCTGCTGTGAGGGCAGGGCAGAGGGAGAGAGATGACCTTCCCTTTTGGGAGCAGCCATTACGTCAGTTTTGCTGCCTCACAAAACTATGCCCTACAGTTATTTTTGGTGCTGGACTGCCTTAATTTTCTGGAGAGTGAATGAAGGATTAACATAGTGTGCTTATGGTATTTGGAAACTTAAGTTTTTAGAAAAAAAAAAATCTTAATTCAGCATGTGCTGAGCTGGAAATGCTCAAATTGTTAGGGATGGTAACGTAGAGTGTCCATGGTATCCATTCTTACATTTCAGTTAGGGGTTAAATACTTTTTAATTTTTTGGGTTTTGCTGCTTTTTGAGACCTCTAACCCAATGTCTACTATCCAGCTGCCTCTAGAGAGAGAAGTCTTAAAAGAGACCAGCTTTGTACCTATAAATAATGTACACAGCAGAGTACAGAAATGGAGTCAAGGAGAGGCTCCTCCTTACCTGAACATGATTGCGACAGAGGATAGCTGTGGTCAGGCAGGAGGCTGCAAGGAGCACTCTCAACCCGTCATCCATCTTGACTAAACTGCTTCTGAGATCTAATTCTGAAATTCCAACACTTGAATATCCACTGGTAAATCACGACTGCATTGTACTGAAATACATTAGATTGCAAAATGTGGCAAGGTTTTGAACTGTGTGGTTATAATCCTACTTGGAACTAAAGGTCTGCTCGAATGCTTTGTTAGGTTGGATGTGTTGGAATATGGAGAATTTCGCAAGTCTGAATCCTTGTGATAAATGAAAACACTGTGGCAAAAAAATGTAAATAAATGCCACACATACTTTGTATAAGAGCCCTTCCCAATATCTATAAATATGGTAATCTTGATGTTTCCCAATATTGAGTTTTAAACAGGGGACAGATGCTTTTATTACAAAGACAGCATTTTTCTTTTCAGAGATTAATTTTATCGTTTCAGTTTTAACTTACCTGAAAACACTTAATGGAAATTAAATGTAGCATCTTAAAGAATATTGCCTTTAAAGGAAATTATTTGTTCTTAAAAAATCACTTCAATAGCTTCTCAGTTTAACTGCATTTTAATATGAACACAAAACTCATCCCGGGTCAGACTCTCCAGGAAAACTTTCTCATGATTCTTGTAGCAGTTGATTCATTCCTTGCTGCCTTAATTTTGCAGCTTTAAGTGGCAGGTTCTCTGCAAAGCCATCCACTTCAAAGCTTCATAAAATAGAGCTTTGAATAAATTACTGAGCTAGAAATTATACTGGCTGTGCCCAGCTTTGAGCCTGGATGTGGGAATACTTGGCACTGTGTGTGGAATTCCAAGGAAAATTACCTCTTTCCTTTGCTGGCTTGCCAAAGAGCAGCAAGAAGGAAAACTGCTGCAGATGAGAAGACACGGAAATCTCCGGTTTCCCTTTTCCAGAGAACACAACCTGGACAACTGCTGCATGTAAATGATGCATCATAACCAGTGCACTGCTGGGATTAACAGAAAGAACAGCTTCTGGAGGGGCTGTGTCCCAGCGTGGCAGGGAGGACACCAGGCCACGGGGCAGCACTGCCTGCTGGAACTGCTTGTACCTTTAAAATGTGTGGAGCTACGGTGTGGACACACCCCATGGTGGTGTGGGACACCTGTGCTTTGTGTGCTCCTGAAGGTGATGGGCCTCTAGGCTGTATTATTTTAGATTATTTTAATCTGTTTTTGCAAGCTTTACATAATGTAATACTGATAACATGACGCTTCTAAGCAGTGAAATAGTTGCTTTGTCTTCACGAAGAGACAACCCACTCCCCTCTGTACTCAGATTTCTGGTCTATGTGTGTGCAGAGCTGACTAGTCCACAGTTTTTTGATTTATTCAGTCTTCTGAAGTTTAAATGTTCAAGCCAGTTCCTTATATTAAAAATAAATTCTTCCAAGCCACCAATAAAATGTCAAGTGTGATTAAAGCAACTCTTCATTTCAAGACTTGTCTCCTAAGCATTGTGAGGTCACTCAATGAGTCAGCATTTGAAAGAACCGTTATTCCTGAGAACATGGGTAAAGCCCAAAGTTCATGGCTGCTTGCTTAAATGGTTTCATCATGTTTTAAATGGCTTTGCATTGTGCTCAAAGAAATGCGAACTGCAGGAATAGTTTGGCATAGAACATGTGATATTTCAGGCACCTCAAGTCTTGAAAAAAATCTCTCTGTATTAATGTAGAAGTTGGTATTTCTGGTAAGGAAAAGCTTTACCTTCTGTGTAGTAAAGAGGAGGGTGGAGTGGGAAGCTCTGAGGCATAAACTTTCAACTGTGTTCCATTGAAATAAAACTTGGGAACTGTAAATTCTCTGGGCAAGGGCTCTGTCCTTTGTACAGTGCCAAAGTCTAATAGAGCTTTCTAGACACAGGAACTTAATTTTGTTTATTAAAATACTGAAAAATACAGCAGAGCATTAACCTGCAAGGACAACCCTGACAAGCAAGTCAATACTATTTTGAAGATTATCTGTGCAGCCCGTTTATTCTTTTTGTGTACATTAATTACAACAGTCTTTAATTATATGATCAGATTTTGTCACTTTTCCTCCCTGTTTGCTGCAGTGCACACTGTCATGAGTATTTGGAGGCAATTAATCACATCAGAGCAGCAAATAACTTGGGCCAGGACTCTGCCTGTGTCAATCTCGGGTCTCCCTGTCCTTTTCCTGTGTTCCTAATTAACTCCTGCCTCAGTTCCTCGCATTCAAACCAAACCCCTTTGTTTCCGTGCTGCCTGTGGAGAATTCGGCCTTGGTGTTGAGGACGGAACCGACAGCAGCAGTTGGATGGGAAAGTCATGCTGGCCTTTCCCTCCTGCAGTTGGGCCTGCTCGGAGCAGAGGCAGGAATTCAGGACGTTTAGCTGCCAAACACCCCCCGAACATGCTCCAGTGGGGATAATCAGCAGTTTGAAATTAAACCAAGTGTGTTCCAAAATCTGACAAGTTTCAAGAGCTCTCCTTCCACTCTCGGGCTTCCCCAACAACCTGACTGTGATGTTTTTAAGCATCACTGAAACCTCCGGTGCTTCTCGGAAACGGGCATTAGTTGGAGCCCACCTTTCTCTCGCCGGTGGGTCCGTCCGGGCGGCTGCGGGTGGAGCCCTGGAGCCAGGCGGGCTCCGGCAGCTGCGGGAGCGCTGCAGCTCGGCCCGGCCGCGTTCCG
>WEIV01010171.1:249415-277481 GCA_013390005.1 Calyptomena viridis | reverse complement strand
GCGGCGGCCGGGCAGCGGGGCGGGGGGGCCGCTCCCGGGTAGGGCCCGAGCCCCCCCGCGCTCCTGGGGGGCTCCCCCGGCTCCAGCGGCTTAAGGAATCCATTTGGGGGGGCTTGTGCGAGTTCAAAACCAGTGCGTGGTCACCAGCCCGGCCGGAATGCCGTGTATATTTATTTTTTTTCCTTGAAATTCCCTTTTACATAACGAGGCGGGAGGGGGCCTGGCAGCAGCGGAGCGGGGTCGGCAGTGCTGCCCGGGCAGGCAGGGAGGGACCTGATCCGGCACACGCTAAAATAAGTTACTGAGCAAAAATAAGTTGAGTAGTCATTTCACTGTTTGCAGCCTGCCCGCGGTTTTAATATACGCATAGGCTG
The DNA here is from genome assembly GCA_013390005.1 of Calyptomena viridis. Lineage (NCBI taxonomy): Eukaryota > Metazoa > Chordata > Aves > Passeriformes > Eurylaimidae > Calyptomena > Calyptomena viridis. The sequence goes on along the minus strand of WEIV01010171.1, from coordinate 277,107 downwards.
GCACCCCTCCCTTCCCAGCTCCAAAACAGTTTGAGGTTGCTAACTCCTGTTTACCTGTTCATCTTACCATCCTGGTTTGTTTTTTTTTTTCTCTCCCCTAAATTTTGGTTGCTACACCTCAGTGTCCAGGCCAGGGCCAGCTGTGCCAAACGTTGATTTGGAGAAAACTCAGGCAGCTGAGCCGTGAATACTTGAGAATTGGAAGTAGAAACTGCTGACACACTGACTTACTGAAATGGATTTTGTTCTTCATTTTATTCTTTTGCTCCTCATCTGCAATGGTCTTATGACCACTCTTATTGTTTCGTTTCATTAACAAGTGGTGTCAGAAGTCTTGAGTCATACAAGGTCAGCAGTTACACGCTGCTCTTGAGAAGGCTTCCTCTCCACGTTTTTCTGAAATACTTAAATTTTAGTTGTTGGCTCAGCTAAGAATCCCACCCCACCAGTTCTCTCTGGGATGGAGTATTTATGGTTAATTTTTTTTTTAACAATGTATTTGAAAGTTATAGTGGAAGTTGTGGTGGTTACAGATACTTGCACGTAGTAAAATCCTTTTTGATCCCCCTCAGCAAACTCAGTTGTGGAATTTCTGTAAAGATTCCTACAAGGATTCTTGTGTTCCCAACTCACACAGAACTTGAGCAATTACATCTGCCAGACATCTGAGGCTCCAGGATGTGGGGGTAACAATGATTTTCAGTTATAGCAGTTAATTTCAACAACATCAGCAACAACAAAAACATTCTTTTTCAAACTGGAGCTTTGCCTGCTCCTGTTGTTGAGGGACTCCCTTGCTGTGCTGACTCGGTGCCACCGTGGCTGCAGATGGAGCCTTAGGTGGGTCAGTGGTTGTGGGAGATGTGAGGCTTTCCAGCCTCTGGAAGGAGGACGGATGAGTCAGAAGAGGAGCGGGTGCAGGACTGAGGGATCCCTCAGTCCACAGCTGGAGTGTATTTATTGAGCTGGGCACAGTGTGCTCTCCCTGTCTCCCAGTGGGGCTCCAGGGCTTCTCTTGTGGCATTGTAGCCAAGGGTCCTCAAAAGCAACAGACCTCTGACCAGGGGGTTTTAAAAAGGAAAAAAAAGAAGGAAGGTGAGGTATTTCAGTGTGAGCTCTCCTGGGTTTCCAGCTCTGTCTGAATTGCACTCCCAATATTCACTTCAGAACCATAAGGCCTAGAAATGAACTTCAGAAGGAAAAAGGAAAGCTAAGTATACAGCACGGTTTTCTGGGCTGATCAATTGGAGCCCTCAGCAAATACTTTATTTCTCGGGTCTCAAGCTCATACCAGCTCTCCCAGAGACTCTGAAATACCAATTTTTCAATGGACAAGAGACCAGTTGCTGATAGCAGCAGAAGGGCTCTTGCTGGGATGCATTTTCTCCCAGCTTTATCACCTTTCCAATGCTGAAGAGCACGTGTGGGGAGGTGTTGGTTGCTATCTTGAAATGCAGTGAGAAGATGCGGTCACACTCTCCCTCCACCTTCCAAGTGGACTTGCATGTGTCCTTTTGGAAATCCTGCTTTTTTATTTTTCTTTCCCCCACCCCCTTTACTGAGAGGGTGTTTGGGAGGAGGGTGGGAAGGAGGGTTGCTGGTGTTGCAGGCCCAGGAGCTGATGGAGATGGTGGGAGTTGTCCCTTGTTCACAGTGTGGCTTCTGAACCTCCACAAATCTTGTTGCAAAGGCAGTGGATCTCTGCTTTGAAGCATCCTGGGAATTAATTTTTTTCCTTTCTGTGACCTGGAAATAGTAACTGATGAAACAGCTCTCCAGCTTGCCAGTGATCTTTAATAGATACATTTTCCTGACTTAGGGTCTGTATTTTCTTTTGCTTTGTTATGTTATCTGTATGTCTCCCAGTTATGTGAGAGTCACTCACTGCTGGTACTTTCTGCTTAACTCTTCTTACCGTGGGTTCCAGCAAATAATGGGTATCAGAGACTAGACATTTTCCTATTTTAAAATGTCTGCTTGAGGAAACTGGGTATGTTTGGGACTGATTACAGCTTTCTGCAATCACAAGTTTAACGTTTCACATTCTAATTCTTGCCTTTTGTTGTTTTTGGCTTTCTCCTAGGCTACGGAGAGCTAAATGGTAACGCAGGAGAAAGAGAAGTGTCACTAAAGGGCCTGTGCTCTGATGAAGCCACCGCCCCAGGATCCAGGGTACCCAATGGCAGCCAGCAGCTCGTAGATTCTAATGCCACCCCAAAGCAGACTGTGAAGGCCAGTGCTTTGGGGAAAGCTGGAATCAAAACCAAGAACTTCATTCAGAAAAATAGCATGGACAAAAAGAATGAGAAGTCCTATGAAAATAAACTTAGAGAAAGCCAGTCCTCGGACAAGCCAGAGGGAGTGTCTATTCCAAATGGTGTGGTAACCAGTAATTCCAGCTATATCACCAATGGCTACGTAGGCAAAGGGGCCGATAATGATGGTAGTGGCTCCGAGAGTGGATATACTACACCTAAAAAACGGAAAGGCAGGCGCAACAGTGCCAAGGGTTGTGAGAACTTGAATCTAGTACAGGACAAAATAATGCAGCAGGAGGTCAGTGCCCCAACCTTGAAACAGGAACTTGAGAGTTTCAAGCCTGATTATAGTGAACAAAAGGGGAATCGAATTGAAAATACTAAGCCTGTTTGGAAATACGAGGCCGGGGCTGGTGGAGCAGGTCGAGGAAAGCCTGGGCTTGGGGATGTACCCCGGAAAAACTCTGATGCCAAACCTGGGATTAGCAGCAAGAAGTTTGATGACCGGCCCAAAGGGAAGCATGCATCATCGGCCACGTCTAAAGAGGACTCATGGACCTTATTTAAACCGCCCCCAGTTTTTCCAGTGGACAATAGCAGTGCTAAAATTGTTCCCAAAATTAGTTATGCAAGTAAAGTTAAAGAAAACCTCAACAAAGCAGCTCAAACCCCATCCACGTCGTCTTCGTCATCTTCGTCATCTGCTGGGGAAACTCAGGCCCAGACATCCAGTCGACTGTCCCAAGTCCCCATGTCTGCTATGAAATCTGTCACTTCTGCCAGCTTCTCGAACGGGCCGATCCTTGCGGGGACCGATGGAAGTGTGTATTCCCCAGGGACCCAGCCACTGCTCTCCACTGCTGCTAGTACTGTACCATCGACCTCCTCCGAGTCAGTAGCCCAGGACATGAGTACAGCTTCGACAGCTCTAGAACAAAAGAAATCTGGCCTTTTTATCTACCCTTCAAATATGCAAACTGTGCTCCTGGGTGCAGCGCAAGTCGATTTCCCTTCGCAGACGAATCAGCAGAACCTGGGAGATATCTTCCAGAATCAGTGGGGCTTGTCTTTCATAAACGAGCCCAGTGCTGGACCTGAAACCGTTGTGGGGAAATCTGCAGATAATCAGTTAATGGAAGTGACATTTCAAGGGGAATATCCTGCCACTTTGGTTTCACAGTGTGCTGAAATCATTCCCTCAGGAACTGAACAACCTGTGTTTCCTAAGGCTTATGAGCTGGATAAACGGACTAGCCCTCAAATTCTTAGTGCTATTCTTAAGCCTGGGACTGCTGTTGAGGGTGGTGTCTTAGCTTTGGAGTCGCATCACACAGGTGACCTACAAAAGGCAGACACCGGTAGCCAAGGTGCTTTAGTGTTTCTTTCAAAAGACTATGAAGTAGAGAATCCTCTGGCCTCTCCTACGAACAATTTGCTATCCTCCGCCAAAGAACAGAGGTACCAGAGAGGCCTAGAAAGGAAAGATAGCTGGGGTTCTTTTGACCTGAGGGCTGCTATTCTATATCACACTAAAGGTAATGGCTTATCTTGTTCCCCAAGGGCATTCTCTTCTTTGTTTTTTGTTTGTTGGTTTTTTTTTTCTTTATTTTTTTTTAAGTGCAATATTCTAACATGACACATTCCTTCCAGCAATTCTGATTGATTTAAAAATGAAGGGTTTTTTTGCTTACATATCTCTCGTGGCAGTAACAGTTTTGGAAGCTACTCAAATGGTTGTTTAATTAATTAATTAAGAGGTATTTGTTTCCGTATTGCTGTGGACAAACATCAGTGATGTTGATGGGGGTGATACTTAGCAGCTTCTCAGCATTGGAAGGAGTTAAATGTGTAGGTTCACCTTCACTGTTCCAGCTTTACCAGGTGATACTCTGTCACTGAGAAAGCTTCGTAGTCTGTGCTCACACCTCTACCACCAAAGTGTTGCAGCTTCTCCCCTGGGCAGATCAGACTGTGAAATCATGTCTTTGAAGGAAGAAAAAATTATTTCTACAGCCCTAGGTGTGATTTATTTTTTTAAGCTTGCCCCACACACACTTTTCCCCTGCCCTTTTTGAGTATTACGGCAACAAGACCAATCTTTTCTTATCAGCTTCTCTGTAAGCTGCAGATTGAATTCTCTCCTTGTCTTTGTAGGCCACATCTTTCAGATGATATTATTGCTTTCATGGAGTCCTTTGTAGTCCAGCTTCTTTTTCTTCTGGTTATTTTTTTTTTTTTAGATTGAAATGATTCAAACATGTTACAGACACTTTAAAATGGGAACGAAGAGAGGGAAGCCTGTGGGATGGTTTGCTTTCTGCTTTAACCTCAGCCCCAGAAGCTCTGAGGTCTTGTGGCAGTTCTTGGCTTTTGGTGCTGGCTCGGTGCTAACAGGAGCCTGGTTGTGTGTTCCCTTTTGGAATGGTGTTACCCACCCTTGACCAACACAGGGGCAGTTCCTTTTTAATTCGATCTCCTTCTCTCACTCTGCATCATTTGAAGGGAACAAGGTGATAATCTATTTTTTGTTAACTATTCCACATATGTATGTGGATAATGTCTTTCCTCCCTTCTGCAGAGGGTTGATATTTGGTTGGCTTTGGCAAATTTGCTGTGTTTTGACCCACTCCAAAGTCCTTAAATTACCAGTTTGCCAACTCAGATGCCTTTCTTTAGTAATAACAAGCCCAGTCATTTTTTAAAATAATAACTCCAAATATTTTGCCAGGTCATCTTTCTCTTACGATGTTAACACTTCAAGCTCTAGTATTCTTGAGAACAATATTCATCGATAGATTTTATCTGAGTCCTCTCCCTTCTGCTCAGTCTATTCCAGCATTTAAAGCAGGTTTTCTGTTCTTGTTTCTTGTGTCTGCCTGCAGCCTAAATCCCAGTTTCCCATCAGAAAATGAGGGTAAGCACCAGAAAGCATAGCATGGAGGGAAGACCTAGGTGATCTTTTTCCTAAGTTTGCAAATATTCCCAATACTTCGGTTTGTCTCTCTTTGTTTTTGTCAACCTAAACTTGAAGAAAAGCAACTGTACAGTCAGCAAGGCTCATCAGCTCTCCCTTTCTGACTTGCTGTGAAAGACAGATCCCAGTGAAACAATAGGAACAACAGGAAAATAAAGAACACTCCCTTCCCACCTCCTCTCAAGGAGGTGTTAACCTCAAAGCCTGACTGTGTTGAGCTCTTCTAAACACAGGAGTTAATTAAATTTAACAAGAACGACCATCTAAAGCACCCGTTAAAATACTGTTCTCTTCCTCTGCATGCTGCAAGATCGTCTTGCTTTGAGCATCCAGAACAAACATCCTTGTGGGTTCCTGCCCCAAGGCTCCTCTTTGCTGGTTTCTTTTTCACACTGTATCTGTGCCATCTTCAAGGTGCTACTTAGGGGTAAAAGATGATGGATGTTTCTAATGCAGTAATGGAGTTCTCCAAACAGCTTGGGTTTGTCCTTCTCCTGTTTAGTTTGCAGGTGCTATTGCTGGTTTACAAAGCAGATGATCAGTCCCGGTCTTAGTACTACTGTGATGATATTGGGTGATGCATTTCATTCACTTTCGGGGTGAGTTGGGTGAAGGACTGTCTGGAGGAGAGGTGCCTTCTGTCCCCCTTCATGGCCGTGGTCCTGCAGGCAGAGCCCACAGTGTTGTGTTAAATGCCTTAAACCCAGAGCTGCCAGGCTGTGTTTGCAGGACAGCAGTGCAGTGGTTAATTCCCACACCATTCTCTCCGTTTATCTTGGGCTGTTTTCCTGAGGTCCTACTCCAAGCCAACCAGTTCCTCTGCAGTAGGAAAGGAACGATTTCATTCAATTATTTTTCATAAGCTGCCTTGGGAGCATGCTCCCTGCTTGGGAGAGTGTGTAGGTTTGCCTGGGTCGGTGTTAGGGCATCCTGGACAGCTGGATCCTCAGATTGTTTGGTTTTGATTTTGAGAGGAAAGTGAACTTCTCCCTCTCAGATTGATCTGTTTGCTTTTGAACAAAGTCTCAGTAGTTTGATCTCCACATCTGCCCTGCCCCTGGGGTTATGAACGAAAGAGAAATGATCATGGGGCAAGGACAGGAGTGAGTGTGGAGCACTGATGGGGTCCTGGTGCATTCCCTGCCCTGAGCTCCTCCATGTGCCGTGGTTCTGTGCTCTGGGTCCTACAGTGAGGAATGGGCTGTAGTGCTCTGACCTGTCACAAGCCTGCACCCTTTATTGCACTGTTTGTGCCTGTAATTGTGATCAGGTTGTGTGGATCCTGATTCTGGACTGTAAATAAGCTATGGGAACGCCTCCAGGTTACTCAGCAACTTTGTTCCAGCAAACCAGGCTTTCCTGTGTGTGGTTTGCCTATTGCTGTATGGGACATAGATTGTAATGGTTTCACAGCTTCCCTGTGGAAAGATGGACGGAGGAGGCAGTGCACAGGGAGGACTGGCTCTGGTACAGTGATCCTGTTTAACCCACCACAGCACCCTGTGTGCTGACTAGGCCATGCTGGGACCTGAGACTGGGTGGTTACAGAGCACAGTGAAGTCCTGGTGGATTCCTGTGCTCCTTTGCATGTGCCTGGAGTGTTTTTTCCCCAGAAGTCAGGACACTGGGAACGTGCAGACAAAGCTGATGATGTTTGTTCTTCTCTTGGATGCTTTTCCTGTTAGTTTCCTTGTGCCCCTGCTTCTTTTTTTTTTTTTTTTCTGTTTAAAGGGCAGAAAGACTCCCTTGATTATCTGATCTGCTTGGGTGTAAAACACCATCCCTCAATGTGGCTGCCTTCACTGACAGCCCGTGCCTCTCAGTGTTTGTGGTGGTGCCTTGAAACACTCACAGGTGACAGATCTGATTTACCAAGGGAGATCTGATTTAGCTGAGCACTGGTGAGCCTGCTGTGGATGTGCTTGGAGACAGGGACAGTAGCTTAGTACAAGAGACTGGAAGGAGTCGTGCTCTCACTTAAGGTCATTGTCCATGTCTAGTTAGAGTTGAACTTCCACTTTGGTGTGGCATTGCCAAAATTCTCATATTTTTGAGGTAAAACTGGTCCTTGCAGATTTTTCGGTCCTTCAGAAGAGGAGGCTGGATGTATTTCAGCTTTACTTTTATTGAAACCAGTGCTTTAGTCCTTGTTTTAGAGACAGCTGAAAGAAACGCTTCGTATCAGAATAATTGTCAGCACTTTGCAGAATTTTGTCATGTTTGGGCAGTTGCATTCTTCCAGGCCAGGCTGTCACTAACACCAGGCTCTTGATGGCAAGCTTTGTGGTGGGAAGCTCAATAATTTGCTTGTCCTGAGCTAAAAAGCAAATAATTGAGGCCTCCAGCTTTGCTGCACAGCAGCAAAGACCACATGGGTGGAGGAGAGGAAGCTGCAGTGTTTCCCTCTTCTGACTTGCCCCCGAGTTTCTGCCTGTGCTGCTGCTTTGTTCCTTCTCAGCATCTCTGCTCGCGTGGAGAGGCAGAAGATCAGCCTGGAAAATAGAGCGAGGCAGCGTGGGCCAGCCAGGAGTGGCATTCGCCGGAATGGTGAACTGGGTCAGAAGAAATAGCAGAGCTGTGAATTCAGCAATTTTCATCCTTTACATCAGGAGAGGGAGGGAAAAAAAAAAGCCTTGGTTTCCCATCCCCCTTGGTGGGAAGGGGTTAGGTCTCGCTCTGTTGCTTATGGCCTTGTAAGGTCTGAGCTGTGGGGCAGCTGATTTAATTCTCCTTCAAGTCTCTGCTCTTTCCAGTTGTCAGGATGAGTACAGTGTATTCTGCACAGCCATGAGTCTCCACAGCATGGAATTTTTGGTCTTTGCTTCATTTCCAGGGCAGTCCCCTAACTTAGTCATTATGTACTGCATATAGAAGCAGAAAAATCAGATGAGAATGGTCTTTGTTGTGTTTTTAAGTGTTTTATTTTAGGGACAGTTGTGAGATTTGTAAGAACAGAGCATTACTATCATGGCATCGTGCAGACACTTCTGTTTGCAGGGGCTGCCTCTTTAGAAAGGAAAAAGTGTGTAAAAGTGCTTGCCTTAACAAATTATCACAGAAACACTTCTTCCCCCTCTGAGGTTATGTACCAGTCCTGCTATAAAGTTTATTGACCTATGGGGAATCTCAGTGCAATTCCTAGTCTGTTCCTGACATCAAAGCCTTCCTCCACTGACCCTTTGTTTTACTGAGAGTCCCCAGAAAAAGTGGTTTAGGTGGATGTGGCTGGGGCTGTCTGCCCAGGGCAGTTCCTCAGCAAACTGAGCCAGAGGGCTGTGGAGAGGCCAGCTAATTGTAAAAAATCTTGGGAAACATGAGGTTGGAAGGGGTGCAGGAGGTGACCTAGTTTTGCCCCAGCCTTGGAGCAGGGCTGGCTTTGATGCTGGGTTGTGCAAGGGTTTGTTGGTAGCATTTTATCTGGAGTCCACTGAGAAGGAAGTGTGTCGTTTCCCTGGCCACATGTCCCATTTTGGGAATGGTGGCCCCTCTCTGTTGGTCAGGTCTTTGGAAAGCAGCAGTACAAGGATGCCCCTTTTTCCATGCAAGGTGAGTGACTNCAGGTCTTTGGAAAGCAGCAGTACTGGGTTTTGGGTCAGTATCTAAGAGAGGTAGATTTGGGCTGATGGCAAGGATGCCCCTTTTCCCATGCAAGGTGAGTGACCATAAGAGTCCTTTGCTTAAATCCACTCTGAAAGCTTTATCCAGGGAAAAAAGGCTCAAGAAAAGAGCTCTTTGAGACCAAGGAAGGAGGGCTGAAAGCAGATGTGGGGCCTCTTGCATGTCCAGCTCATGGGGGCTGTGTCTTCTTCCACCCTGCATCCCTGAGCTCACTGCTCTGCTTGGCTGCAGCCAGGCATTGGGCAGCAATGGCTCTGCTGAGCTGCCCCTCCACCAGATCAGTCACCAGGGTCTGTCCAACCCCTCTGACAGTGGCCAGGGCACTTGTCACAGCACCTTGTGTCAGTTGTACGTGACCACAGCCTGGGACTGATCCAGAACTGGGAGAAAAACTCATTTTGTAAAGCAGAATAAATCATAAAATTCCCTTTTAAGAGTGAAGAAAACCCTTTTTTTCCCTAGTTTTGTGTTGCTGTTAGCCTAAAGCTGTATTTTTTTCCTATGTGAGGCTCTTCCAGTTGTTCATTGTGCTTAAGCTGTGCTGTCCCATGTCCCTGTGCTGCTGGACAGGTGAAGGGAAGGATCTTGCTATGCTGATGGCAGATGATATTCAGTAAGAGCTGCTACTTCATCATTTGCTGAGGGTCTTTGGTGTTTTAGCTTTGTCAGGCTGAGCATTTGCAGCCAATATGTGCAGGTGTCTGGGATTTACAGAACACTTTACACCATCCTCTTTGAAAAAGGAGGAGGAAAATTGGAGTCTGAAAAGATTGGGAAGTTTAGTTCTTGGTTTGTTAGTTTTAGTTCCTAAACAGAATTTTGACAATAGAAGGCTTTTGGTGTGTTCCTAATAGTATCTCACTGTCTGTCTTGTCAGACAAGTCTTAATACAAGCAGTTCACATTCTTGTGGTGCCCAGTGGAGTTAGAACCGAATGAAGTCCAAAATAAAGCATGGTCTGTGCATGAGGATACAGTAGTGGGAGGTGCTTCAGCTCTGCCTTGTATTTGATGCTCAAACGTTGCTCTAATGTAGAGGAACCAACAACTCGGGAATAGTTTTCTGTCCTCTGCCTTTGGGGAAAGCTGTTAAAATAGATGTTCTTTAGCTGTTAGGAAATGATGCATCTAACTGTGCTGAATGGAAAACTCGCTCTGCAGGAGGTAATTTTAGTAGCTGGTTCATTTTACTTCGGGGAAATCTGCATCTGGTGGATGAGGGAGGCAGTGCCTCCCCAGCCTGCTTATATCCCTGGGGGTGTTAGAGGCTGGCTACTATTCCCAGAGCACTTAAGGTTTTCCCAATGAAAGTGCAAAGTGTTGCTGTTGTTATCGTGAGGCAAAAATAACAGACCTCTTAAAATTTTTCCTTACAAAAGGCTTAATTGTGCAGGGAGGCCTGGCAATATTTATTTGCATGCAATTTCCTGCCCTGGGGAGCTGGAAATTGTAGAGGACAAAAGACAGATGAAGGGTTGGAGAAGGATTGATGGAGGTGACACTTGGCACACAGAGTGCTGAGGCCATGAGTTTTGTAGGGCTTTTTCTTCTTCCTTTCCCATGCTGGTTAGTTCACTTATTGCCTTGTTTTGTGCTTTACTGCACATCCCGTGTAGCCTGATAATCTCTTGCCATTCTCCATTCCAACCCCCCCCAAGGTCCTGTCACCCTCCTTTCTGGCAGAAGGGAGACATGAAAGGTGGCTCTTGCAGGTTGTAGTCCTACTAAATTCTTCTTTTCCATAATTTGATAATAATTTATCTCTTAAACTTGGGTGCAGGATGCAGTCAGTGTTTTATGAAACACTGACTAGCTCACAAGATTCCATCTTGATAGTGTCTAAATGCAGTTATTCTGAATGGGTCTTTAAAGGTGTGACTTTATTTGGGGGCTATTTTAAAGGGAAGAGCCTCGTGTTTCTCAACATGAATGAAAAGAGTGTTTAAGTTTGCTGCTATTTCTTAGGTAAAAAAAGCATGTGCTTTTCTAGGGAGGACTGGGGAGGGTTCATCTTTAACCTTCAGATGTGTTGTGGTGGTAAATTGGGGGAAGAACCTCAAGCCAAGTGGGCAGCCAGGTGTGTGGAGCATCACACGTTGCTCTCAGACGGTCTGTTGGCAGCAGCTTTGCAGTGCTGCTGGCACAGCAATCCTTGCCTGCTGTGCTTCAGCACATGCACACTGTGAGCCATGTGAAACTCACCATGTCTGCTGGTTCTGGTTTCACACACTAAACATCAGCTTGTAAAAATCATCTCTTCAGGCTCCTTGTTGAGCTCTAATGTGCGAAGCAGCGTTGGAGTTGGAAAAGTAAAGCCCGAAATTAGATTGTGATTTGCAGGACTGGAGAAAGCTGATGACATTTCTGATGCTCAGCTTGGCTTTCTGATCCTTAAGACCCTTTGCCTTTCATTGCTGGATTGTTCATGTCAAATTCATGCTGAGCTGGATGGGGTTGGCTCTGTCCAAAAGGCTTGGCACAACCATGCCACACTCAGAAGATTAAAGTGTGTTTGGAGTTGTCTCTAATGGCAGCATCAATCTGCGTAATAACAGTGGTTTTCTCCTTTTGCCTCCACAGAAATGGAAGCGGTTTGGAATTTGCAGAAGCAAGGTAAGGATATTGGAAAGAATAAATAAACCAGATTGCACTGCCCTGCTCTGTATGTTGGGATGGGGGAGGAATGAGAGTGGGTTGTCTCTGTGTCTGGAGATGCCTGAGTTCATTTCTTCAGTGCCTGCTGTTTGTAGTCTGGATTTATCTGTGTTTCAGATCACTAAAAGTCAGAACAGTAAGGTTTGCCATAATGGTGGGGTGTTCAGAGAGAAGCAGTCTCTAAAAGAGCAATAAAACCAGTGTCAAATTAGATTTAATGACTCTTTCCTATGTGTATACAAAATTGCTTTCTATTTCTGGTGCTGGTTGTCACATCCAGTAGCAAGTTTTAAATTCTGGTGTATCCCCACAAATCACCTGAGAAGAGGTTCTGTGTGGGAAGAGCTCTGTGTGACCCGTGTGCTTGGGGTGCATTGGCAGGAGGGGGGATCCAAAGGAAAAGTCTGTTAAGAGCCAAGTACCTTGCAGATCTCTTGTGTTTATTTTCAGCCACATGTCCTGAAAGGAGCTCGTTTAAAAACTTAGGATTTTGCTTTCTTTCCAGATCCCAAAAGGATAATCACTTACGATGAAGCCATGGATCGCCCGGATCAATGAAGGTAGCAAGACAAGACTGCCTGTTATAACCTTTCTGCAGCATTTGTGCTGTTCGTGGGGGACAAAAAGGCTTTTATGCTCCTTCTAAATCTTCAGTGCAGCAGAGGAACCATAACTAGAATCACAGGATAATATATACAAATATATATATAGTTATTTAAAAATGGCAACTGAAAGTAATTAGACTTCTTAAGGAATCTGAAAATTTATTTCAACGAGACTACACACGTGATTATTTAATCTCCGGTACTGAATAGATTTTTTTTTTTCATTTTTGTTTTGTTTTGTTTTTGTTTAAAGAGTGAATGCAAGTGATTAAGGAATACAGACTCAATTACAAGCCCGGTTTCAAAGTTCCTGCTGTCGTCTACATGGGCAACAGCAACCCACTGGAGAGGCATTTCCACTTGACAAGGTTTCTGTTTCTTGTTCTGTGACTGTAGTGACACACTAATCACAGGGAAATCAGGATGATTTACCATCCTTCATCTCCCCTTTCCCTTCCACCTCCCCTTATTTGGTTTCTTTTTTTTTTTCTGGTTTGTTTTCCATTGAATGCTGGAGAAACGCCTTGAAGTTTGCAGAGTTTCTTTTTTTTTCCAGAGAATTATAATCCGCATGTTTTGCCAGGAGTAAAGCAGCAATCCTATGCTGGGGATATTGTCTTAAACAGCTCATTCTGCTGAGGGAAAGATGGTAATACTGCAGTTCTAGGATGCATGGTGAAGTCACGCAGTTGACCTGGCTCCTGTTACACGTTGGACTATTGCAACTGAAGAGTTACTTCATTTTAAAAGACAACATGGAAAATAAGCAATCTGTTTAGGCATTTAATATGGAAAAAAAACCAACAAAACCCCTCGCTGTTCCCACAGTTTAATGCCATTGTATTACTGGGAGCAAGAAAAAAAAAAAAAAGACAAAAAAAAGTATCTTCTGCTTTCAGCTGTAGGTGCTTCATATTTGCTCTGTCTGTCTCCTAACACTAAATGTGCTGGATTTTTTTCCCATTTTCAATGGAAAACTGAAGAGGAATTGAGTTCTGCTAACTTTCATCCTTCTTGAATTATTTTTTCTCTTAAAAAAAATCCAACAAAATAACAAAAAAAAAGAAAAAAGTTAAAAAAAAAAAAGAAAAAAATGAAAAATGGGAATTTGAATCCTTTTCAATTTGTCCATAGAACGCCAATGGCTGGGCTTCCTGCCCCTTGGAAATGCTCTTTTATATTTTAATGCAGTCTGTGTATTTCCGGGCTCTGCTTCTAATTATCTCTTAATAAAAATATATTTTATTAAAAAAAAATGGAGGACTTAGGAATGAAAATAATAATTTAAAAAATAATAAAAAAAAATAATCCCAGGGAAAGGAAAGCTTCCTAGCAGTGGTAGGGAAGGCTGAGCAGAGTGCAGGCTCCAGCTGTGTAACCCACTCTGTCCCATTGCAGCTTGTGTAGCATGTCCAAATCATCTGGGGGTTGGGTATTTTTTTGGTGTTTTTTTTAAATGTGGAAGGTTCACAGGGTCCAGTGCAAGAGCAAGAAGTAAATAAAGCAGAAATGGGTTTGCTGACCAGCCCCAGCTCCACACATACCCACTGCTCATCATGGTGTCTGTGGCCAAATCCTGGCTCCTGGGTATCAAGGTCAGCAGCAGTTGGTGTCTCCTAAAATTAGACTGGACCCTATGGAGCATTACAGGAAGCAGATAAGCCCAAAGCTTTTGCATATTCCATGTGCTTAGATTTATCCATCAGGCTGGTGACTGGTCACTAGTGGGGTTCCACAAGGATCCATCCTTGGCCCAGTTCTCTGCAACATTTTCATTAACTACCTGGATGCAGGACTCGAAGGGACACTGAGTAAGTTTGCTGACCACACTAGACTGGGAGATCAGAGAGATGGGCAGTCACCAGCTGTGTAGAGTTTCACAAGAGCAAGAGCCAGATGCTGTGCCTGGCACAGGGCAACCCTGGCTGTGTGTATAGACTGGGGAGTGAGATGCTGGAAAGAGACCTGGGGGTCCTGATCTGTGCATCTGAGTCAGCAGTGCCCTGGCAGCCAGGAGGGCAACCATGTCCTGGGGGGCATCGGGCCCAGCATCACCAGCCAGGCCAGGGAGGGGATTGTCCTGCTCTGCTCTGACCTGGGGTGGCCTCACCTGCAATATTGGGGCAGTTTGGGCACCACAATATGAAAAACATGCAAAGCTGTTAGCATCCAAAGGAGGCCATGAGGGAGGGGAAGCCTTATGAGGTCACTTGGTTTGTTTAGCTTAGAGGAGCCTCACTGTGGTCTTCAACACCCTCACAAGGGGCAGTAGAGGGGCAAGTACTGATCTCCTCACTCCTGTTACCAGGGACAGGGCCCAAGGAAAGGGCATGATGTGAGTCAGGAGATTTAGGCTGGATATCAGGAAAAGGTTTTGCACCCAGGGGGTGACTGAGCACTGGAACAGGCTCCCCAGGGAAGTGATCACAGCACCAAACCTGTCTGAGTTCAAGAAACATTGGGACAACGCTCTCAGGCGTGGTGGGATTGTTGGAGTGTCCTGCACAGGGCCAGGAGTTGGACTCGATAATCCTGATGGGTCCCTTCCAACTCAGCATATTCTATGATCTGCTTTTTTTTGTTTTGTTTTGTTAATTAGGAGTACGTAGCATGTGTTTTAATTGTTTTTATACTTTTAATAAGATTGTTCCTGAATGAGACACTTGAGTTCATGGTGGGACAATGAAACTGAATTCTGTACCTTGTGCGAGACGCTTAGCTTTCTGCCACGCTTAGTTTTAAACGTTTGACTATGGATTGCCTACTCCATTTGATGTATCAAACACTATATAGTATAATACCGAGTGTGATACTATATAGTCATCATGTATTGTATCAGTCCAGGTTCAGAAATGTGTGGTTGGCCAGTCGCAAATAGTTCTGTTTCACCTATAAACTGTACCGCCTTTACAGGTGTGTGTAACTTTGAGATGTATAACATGTTTACAGATGTGCCCAACATCTAGTCCTCTGATGTTCCTATTTTTAATTCTGTTGAGTCTCCCAACTGCTTGCCAAAAGTCAAAATTGCCTCCGACTCCGCTGCCGAAGAGCTGGGGCATTCCTGAGCTTTAAAGTGTTGAACAAACTGGATGGTGGGAGTGGGAAAATTACGGTGGAAGAAATGTTCTTTTTCCTTTTTATTATGATTTTCAAAAAGTTGAAGGCTAATAGCAAAGTTTCCAGTTTGTTTTACTGGCTTTAAGGCTCTGCTGTGTATTTATTTGCCTTGTGTAGTCACTTGTCGCCTTAAGGGCTGGGTTCCATTAAAAAAAAAAAAAAAAGAAAAAAAGAAAAAAAAAATGACAAGAACACCCTGTTTTGCTTCCCTGGGGTCTGTGCTGTCCTGTACCCCTGTCCCAGATCTGTGCTGGGGGCCGGGGCAGTGCAGGAGCTGAGCAGCACTAACCAGGGCTGAGGACCCTGCGCTTTTAGAGAGGTCTGAGTCTTGCTGAATATTTGCAGACTCTCATCTTGGCCTAGTCCAGTCTGTCATTTAAATAGCAAAAGAAATGCTGAGAGAAACACGGTTCAAGCAATGGGTTGGGTTGGTTTATCCCTGGTGCTCATCCCTGTGGCTTTGCCTCACTATGCGGGACCCATCCAAAAACACCCTCAGCAGCACCTTCTCTGCTGTATTTCTGACCATCCTCTGTTCAAATGTCTGTCTGTCTGTCTCCATGAGCTCCATGGCGTGTGCTCAGCGCTAAGCAGTTAGGAATTCCTCTCTCTCAGCTCCTGTAGCTCCGGCTCCCCGGGATTTCTGGGATAGACTATTGCCTAGAGTCAGGCAGGACGTGGAAGGAACTTCCTCATGCTGTTGTGTAACTTGCCCTGTTGCTGTCTGCAGTCCTCCCCGAGTCCTCACACAATTCTTAACTGAGCACTTATTAAAAATATCTTGAGATTTAATCTGTTTTCTGATTATTTTTGTGTAAACTTATAAAAAAAAAAGGAAAAAAAAAAACTGTAATTGAGCTGTGACTAATTTAGCACATTGAAATAACGATAAGGTGTTACTGATAAGTCTCACGTTTTGTTTTGTTTTTGTTTGACTCAGAGTATTAGTACTGTAGCATAAACCAAATACAGCCTGGGAAGGGAAGCAGCAGCCTCCTGTCCTGGGTCTGCACCCAAGGGTGTCTGTGGGGGTGAGGAGCTGGTGGTGAGTGTGAGAATCTGATGTGTAAGGAGAGCGAGCATGTATTTATTTGTGCCATTGTTTTCATTACACTGAGTAAAGTAAGTTTTAAAACAAAACCCCCAAAGTATGTGTAGTATTGGAAAGTGGCACTAAGGGTGAGATCATGGCCTATTTTTTTATTAGCTATGAAGATACTAATTCAGGTTAAGGCTTGTCTCTCATTTCTGTTCCTGTTGCGAGTCCCTTTCCTCCAGTTCCCTTGCCAGGCTGTCTCTTGGAATGAGGATTCCCACACGGGCAGGGGCTGTCTCCTGTTCCCTCTGGTCATTTCCCACCACTGCCCTTCTGCCAGCAGGTTCTTTTGGGTGTTTCTTGTACAGGGTCTTGTGTAATGGAGGCTGAAGTAAGCACCCCAGCTCGGGATCTTCTTGCTCTTTGGTGGATCAGGGAGTGCTCCAAAAAGTGATTTAACTGCTCCATGCTCCTGGTAATAGTGTTTTGGGGCCTTCAGCCTGCTCTTGTCCACTCCACCCCTCTGGTGGATTGGCAGTGTGTTGGCTTTCAAGGTTTGCTTGGAGTTCAGTTTTGGTTTAGACCCACCTCGATCCTTTGTGAAATCTGTTAGAAATCTCTTTTCTCTTTGACCAGTGGGAAGCTCCAGTGCATGGATTCTGTCACTAACCCACTTCAAACCTTTCAGAACCAGTAAATCCCACTGTTTGCCTTTCATGGCTGCTGTGACCTTCTTTGAAATGTGGAAAGAAACCCCAATTCTCACTAGGTTGCCAGTCCACCAGCTGTTCAGTGACTGGGAGCAGTGATGAGTGAACCAGCCAGCTAAATGGAAAGGAAAATTGCTTCCTGCTGGAAAAAAAGAGAAATGGAAGTTGTCCTCCCAGTTGTGCATGTAATTAGTGCTTTCACCTTCAAGAAAGCATTACCATAGCACCATAGAATCCTTTCCCAAGTGGCCAGTGGTGACCTCAGGGACATCTGGGAGCGATGGCATTCACAGCCGTGTTTCAGGACTGCTGATAGTTCTCCTGTGCATTGTTTTTTATCTTGATTCAGCATTTTCAGTAAATTGCTATGGTGTCCCAAGCTTCTCATCCCTAGAAGATTTTTATGTCCATCCATCATGATTTGTTTTCCTTACAGAGGCTGTTTACAAGGGAGATGGTTGTGGCTGGGAGGGGAGAGGACAAGGATTCACCCAGTTTAAAGCTGCTACTCATTTTCACAGCAGTGCATAAGGCAGGAGAAGGGCTGGTGTGGTGGAGTAGCTGAAAAAGCCAGAGTGATTCTAGCCTTGGCCACCACCAGAGTATTTTCCATGTGGAAAAGCCCTAGTGCAAGCAGTTGGGAAGCAGGAACCTGGGCTGGTGAGGAGATCTCTGTGCTGGGATCCCAGGGATTACAGAGCTTTAGAGGTTTGCCCAGTAGGTGTTATTCCCAAGGGTCAGGCTGGCTGCCTCTGTCCTGCCTGAGATCCTCAAAAGTGGTATTGCAGAGCCATGGATGTCTGGGGAGATACAAGAACCCTGTGGTGGCCTTCTGTCTGAGGCATGAGCCTGCTCCCTGTCCTGGCACAGGAACAAGAGTCCTGCCTGTGCCCTCACCAGGGGCTGCTGAGCTGGATTTATCTTGACTGTTAATCAGAAAGCTTCGTATAACGTGTCCAGAGCTCTAAAGCCATTTTGTAAGATAGCAGTGTCCCTTTTCTACAGCCTTATTAATGAGTAGAGTATCTTTAAAACGAAGAAAACAAAAAAAAATTGCTCATTTCTTTCTGTGGTATGAAACTTGTGTACTGCATATTTCTGAACATTTAGCAAAAACACAACTTAGTGTTTTCTTAAAAAAAAAAAAAAACACACAACAAAAAAACCCCAACCTGTCTGCTTTCCATATGGTCTTTCCTCAGGTGCTAAATAAGGGTTCCAAAAATGGATACTGCTTTAGGAGTTTCTGCTTTATTCTTAAAATACATATTTTTTTGCTTAGGTGTTGTAAAGATATTTTAACAAGAATGTTGGGGTTTTTTTAGTGTAAATAAGATTGTGTCTTTAATTTTCGTTTTATCTCCTTTTTGTCCATGTTGAATAGTCTAATTTGCATTTTTATCCTTTTGAGAAGGACCCTCTTACACCCTTCCCTGAAGACATTTCATTAAGTATTGCTGCATTTAAGAACGAATCTACAACTGTTCATTGTCTTGGATTAATGCTGCTGCTGCTATAAGTAACCCTGAAAATCAAGAATGTGTGATGCACTTTTGTTTTTGTTTTTTTTTAACATGACCATGTAGTTCCTCTGCAGATAGTTGAACCCTCCTGTAACACAGCCACTAACTGTGGGGAGTGTAGGGACTGGGGGAGCTGGGGTGTAGGACAGGGGTGTACCTGATCTTGGTGCTGACCTACAGGAATTTCTATGCAAACGCAAGCAAAGGAGAACTCTTTAACTTGAGAGAACACTGTGCATTTTAATTTTTTCTTATTTTTTTCTCTCCTTCCTTTTCTCAAGCTGCTATTGGAAGGGTAGTGCAAATCCCTTAGGTTTTCAACTTCTCCTTCCTCCATGGCTGGTGTTGTGGGAAAGGTGCCTGAGTAACTTGTAAGGTAGAAAAATCTCAGTCAGCTCTTGTCTCGTCTCCAGTTTTAATATATTTGTTTTCTATTTGAATTTATCTATAGAAGGAAATGGCTCATCTCTCCAAAAAGATCTTTTGAATGCTTTATCTCAATGTGAAGTTAACCAGCAGTATTAAGGATTGCATGGCCTCCATCCTGACTCCTTCTCCAGCTGCCCTTGGGTGCTGGGGAGCACTCGGGGTCAGATGTTTTCCAAGAAAAAAGCAGGGTGAAGCCATCCACCCAACCAAAACCTGCTGGTGAAAGGCTTAGGGAGCAGTGGAGGGAGGTCTCACTACATCAAGGCACTGCTGTGGGGCACGGGAAGGTCCAGAACCTTTTCTCTTCAGGGGTCACACCTGAACCATGTCAGGGGATGTGTACCCTGAAGGAGGAGTTTACTGGAGGGAAAAAAGGGAATTTACTTGACTATTTATGGAAGATCCTTTAGGAAAATAAAGTACCTCTCTGTAAAGTGAGGGAAGAGTAAGCAAGGTCTAAAGTCGTGTAGGAAAAACACTTGGGGATTACAACTGCCTGGAAAATAGTCTATAAATACATAGGCCAGAGCTCTCTGCTTGTTTAATTAGTTCCTTCAGCATCAATTTTTTATTTTTCTGGCCAGCGTTTGCTCTTTTACACACCCGTGTGTGTGTGTACATCTGACTCAATGTGCCTTGCATGTGTGCTTAGTCTTTCTGAAGAGATTTGGTGGTGTGTGAGCTGGGGGGACATGGCTGGGAGGGCCAGGCTCCCGCTCCCGGCTGGCAGCACGATGGCTGCACCCCACTGATGGTCAAGGGTTCCTTAGTGTCCTGGTGACCCTGGCTCGAGATGAGACCTGGACTCCAGCCTGTGTAGTGGCTGTCTTAGAGTTTGGGGATGATGTCCTGTGGGGTGGCACCTGTGACTTCAAAGAGGAGTGGGAGGGAGAGAAAGAGAAGCTGCTTCGCCCTTCTCCTGCGGACAAAAATCATCGTGGTTTGCCTGCAGAGCCAAAGTAAGCCAAGGTCTGGAACCTGCTTTGCTGGAGTTCAGGCTCTCTGCAGCATCAGGATCCCATTATCCA
Organism: Calyptomena viridis; assembly: GCA_013390005.1. Taxonomy (NCBI): domain Eukaryota; kingdom Metazoa; phylum Chordata; class Aves; order Passeriformes; family Eurylaimidae; genus Calyptomena; species Calyptomena viridis. The sequence goes on along the minus strand of WEIV01010171.1, from coordinate 257,152 downwards.
GGGGATTTATTCCCTGCCAGGTTGTGGCTTTTGTTTCTGTGGGGTTTTTGAGTTTTCATAAAGAAGAAGTAAACACGCCTTGCTTAAAGTTAGCAGAATCGAAATGCTTGTGTTTGCAGTCAGTAGCTCAGAACTCCAAGCTGTGCAGTTCTGGGTTCTCCATCTCCCACCCCAGCGTGTGATTCTGTCCGAGTCTTTCTGTACTTCTGCCACAGTAAATGTGAAAGCTTGCTTGCATTGTTTTTAGAAATGCATTTTGCACACTCGGGTTTCGCTGAAGCTCCGTGAAAAGGTTAGTTTGAAGCAGATGAATAAAGCTATGCACATGTTTTGAAAGTTTAATTTGTGTCTCATTACCAGAAGTGACTTATCTGCCCTCTTTTGCATTCCTGTGCTGTCATTGCCTGCATTCTCTTCACCATCTCAGAGGGTATGATGTAAGGTGACAGTTCTTTGCTGACAGCTGTAGCAGAAAACTGGCACTTCTTGATTTTTTTAGTAGCCTCTCTCTCTCCTTTGCTTTCTCTGTATCTCTCTGTATAGCTATATAAATATATATATTATTTTTTTATTTTAAAGAGCCTACTTTAGTAATTGAATCAGAGGGAGCAGGGTGTGCTGGCTTGTGTTTTGGATACACTTCGTACTGTTGGATGAACCAGTGCCCTTTTTGTCTCTGGTGAGAGCGTGGTGGTGGCACCCACCGGTGTCCCAGTGGGGACAGGGAGCATGGGCTCAGCCCCATGTGAAGCAGCTTTGGGGAGGGAGTGGAGACCAGTCCACTGCGCTGCAGGCCAGTGGCGTGGGCAAACTTGAGGCTTCTAATGACAAAATGAACCAAGAGGAATCCTACCGCTGTGTATTCCCACTGTGAGGCAGCAGGGACAGCCTTCCTCACTAACCTGCTGCAGGGCTGGAGTGAAGGGTAGGCTCCCTTCGGCCTTGGGGGTGAGAGCTTTATTTTGGTTTTGTTTTCATGCATTGGGTTGCAGGTACCACCTTTGGAAACATGTTGCTTAGCCCAGAGCCTGTGTGCGGGAGAGTCGGGATTTCGTGACAGGAGAAGGACCCTGACAGCTTTCTCCTCCTGTTCCTTTTGCCATGGCAGAAATTTGTACTAACTTGACAGCTTTTTTTTCATACAGAACAGGGCTGCTTTTCTATCTACCATCACACGTGTACTTACACACCTTCAGTGGCTTCCCAGCCTCTGAAGGTCCTCGACTTGTTTACTGGGGGGATAGGTGCCCCTCTCTCCCCCTTCCCTGAATATTTCAGTGTTAAGGGCAGTGCGAAACAACCGCACGCTTCGATTGCGAGCTGGGGCCGGAGAGATCCCTGCAGGCAGAGCCGTCAGGGCTGTCTCCTCTCCTGCCCCCCCTTCCCCACCAATAAGTTCTCATTTCGTTCCTAGTTTGTATTAAAATCACTGCAAGGGGTTGTGCTCTGCCTGCTCAGGAGCTGAATTACCTCTGACCTGCAGAGAGGGGCAGCCCCTCTTTGGTGTCGATGTTGTAGTGTGTGACCACACGGATCGGTAAAGGTAGTCTTTGTTTCCTTCTCCCCTCCCCGGTAATTTCTGATTAGGTTAATGCACTCTGTGTGCCCAGCTGGAAAAGCGTAGGCGTTTTCCTGGTGGTGAGAGGGTGGCTAGAGGAGTTAGTGTAAAACCTGCTGTAGCTGTGTCTGGTGCAGCCCCTTGCGCTGGTGTGGGTGATGTCACGGACTGTAAGGATAGGTAATGTCCATGAGCTGTAATGGCATGATGTATCTTTACCAATGATGTCATACTTCACACTTAATGTTTAAAAAAAAAAAAAGAAAAAAAAAACTTACCTGAAATTTCGTTTATTCTGCACCAACAGGTCTTCAAAATTTATCCAAATTTTATTATTTTATCAGGAAAAAAAAAAGAAAATTGTGGAGATCGAATACGTTAAGACAGACAATAAGTGATGTAAATTGTTGAATAAAAATTTTAAAGTTTGTGGGTGTCAGTGTGTTTTTTCTTTTTTGCGATTTTGGGGAGCAGCCCTTGTCCCCGGGGATGCTGCTTGGGTTCTGGTCCCCAAGGCCTGGCAGTGCCAGCTGCAGAGCCCATGAGCTGTGTGTGGGTGCCTGGTTGCAGCGTGGGCCCATGAGTGGGGGTCCAGATGTCCTTTACCGTGTTAGGGGAAGGAGAGGGAAGGAAGCCACGTGGCTGCAGAGCTGCAGCAACCAGGGGTTTGTGTGTGTGACAGTAGGGGAATGAACCTCCCTCAGTGTGAGCCCCACTGGGCTTCAGCCCTGCTAAAAACAGACAGGAAAGAATTGGATCCCTGCTCACATGGGGCTGTGTGACCCCAGCCCCAGACACACAACAGCAAACACACACCAAGCTGGTTTATCTTTTTCTTTCAGTCACATTTATTGGCAATTGTGGCAGTCGGTACCGTTTGGGAGTGTTGTTCCATAAGCAGTGGCAGTACAAGAGGGGGTGGTTATTTCGGGAGGGGAGTATTAGCACCAAGAGGGAGCCGGTGAGCTTTTGAAACCTTGCAGAGATGGAAAGTGGGGAGCTACTGCTGGACACGCCTGAGGGATTGGATCTGGGAGGTCTGGGCATGTGAACCCCACTCTCTCCAGTGCTTGTAGTCTCCACCGTGGTGGTCAAACTCCAGGACGTACTGGTAGCCACGGTACCCAGGATACTGGTAGCACACCCAGCTGGAAGAAAAGGACGAGAGGTAAGCAGGAGGGTTACAGGGTGCGTGTCCCTCCCCTGCTGTGGTAGCACAGGGATGGCAGCGGATTTTATCTGCTGCTCCTTGTCCTTTGCCAGTCACTTACGCGCCGCACTGGATCTTCATGGAGCCCACTTCATTGTTGGCCCAGCCCATGGCCTGCAGGGAGGGGTAGTCGTCACTGATCTCCCACTGGCGGCCGATGAAGTTGTCTTTCTCGAAAACGGTGATCTTGGATTCCTTGTGATTCTGGGAGGGGAGAGTAAGGGGTGAGGGGGAGGCGGTGCTCCCTCCCCAGCGTGGATGGGGATAGCAAGGCAGAAGGTGTCCCTCTCTGCGGTGCTGCTCAGAGGGTTTCCTGGGGAGGGAGGTGTTCAGACCTTGGCTGGGTTTTTTATTTTTGGGGGGTTGGGAGGTGTCAAAGGCAGCTATGCCACGACTACTGTCTCAGGCTGGCTGTCCCCCAGCTCCGGTCACGTACAGCTAACCCAGAAGTTCCCTTAAAAGCTTTAAAAAACAGGACAGAAAGCAAATCCTGCTGGGTGTTGGTGGAGAAGAGCTGAGCCTGCCCCTGGCATAGCTGTGTTTGCCCGTCCTAATCTCACTGCTGTAGCCTGGGACATTTTAACGAGAGCTCCGCGGGAGCCGGGACACTCACAGCGGAGCAGACGGGGCGGAAGGACATCAGGCGCTCGATGTGGTAGGCGTTGCTGCCGCTCCAGGCGTCCCAGCGCGGGTACTCTCCCCTCTCCAGGATGAACTGCTGCCCGCAGAACCCGGTGTGCTCGTAACCGACCCAGCTGCAAAAACAGAGCGAGGGCTGACAGGGCTTCCTGCGGCAGCTCAGGGCCTCCTGCTTGGAGCTGACACCGGGGCAGGATGTAGGTGCCGGGAGGAGGTTGGGGTCTGGCCTCTGCCCACAGGTTGGGACGAGAGGAAGCGGTGCTGGATGTGGGCAGAGAACCCAGGACGTGTGTAACCGCATCTAGTGCTGGGGAGGCACCCGCACCACATGGCAGCACCAGCATCTCCGTCTGCAGTGGGAGATGGGGTCCCCCTTCCAGGGGCCCATCCTGCACAGGTGGCTCTTCCCCCTGACTGCTCTGTCATTATTTATGCAGATCGGCATCGCTTCAGGATGCCCTGGCTGCCCTTCTCTCCCAAAGGCCTCATTTCTTACTTGTTATCCAATTACAACCTGACACAGCTGGAAAGACCTGAATTCCTGATGCCCAAAGCAGGCACAGCCCATCTGGCTCTGGGCAGGGCGGGGAGCTGTGGCCTTTCCCCTTTCTGAGTGCCCCTCTTTGCTGAAAACAAACAAGGAGATGTGAGTGGGATGCCTCCACCCTGCAGGACACATTTTGCAAGCCCTGGTGCTGCCCACACAGCACCTTGTCTGTCTCCAGGGTGAGGACATCTGGGAATGTCCCCTTAAGGAGACTGGGGATAGGACAGCTGCAGTGGAATGGGGAGGCAGAGCCAAGTCTGGGGGCTGGAAGGTGGGTGGCACAGGCTGTGGGAACCCCTGCTGATGCTGTACACAGGTGGCGAGGGTCACACTGAGCTGGGAGGGTTGAGGGCTTCTTTCCACTGACCCAAACTGAGCTCCAAACCCATGTCCTGCAGCCAGCCCACCCTGTGCAAGGTGAACAGCCTGATTAGGAACACGTCAACTGGAGCAGCGAGCTGATTACGGCGTGAGCACGCACACTGCTGTAATCCCATTAGCATTACACATCCTAAATATAGCAGCACAAATCTATCTCGTCTGCTTCCCGGCCCCCGCGGGATGCTCGCCGTGGGGACCGATCCTGACACATGGCTTCTTGGAGCTGCCTGTGCCAGGGAAGATTCCCATGTGCAGGGAGAAACCTGGCTCCTCTTTACCACTTTCAGGACTGAGGAGGCTGTGGGAAGGTTCTGTCCTGGCCCTGAGGAGCTACAGAGGCAGAGCAGAGCTGGGCTCTAGAGCAAGAGAGGTGGTTCTCTAGGACTGGTGTTTTTTGGGGTTACAGAAGCAGAACAGGGACCAGGCTGAGCTCAAGAGCCACTCACTAAGCACTAATTCACACTGTATCCTTGGGCAGCAACCCTGCTCCAAGCTTGGCTGCTCCAACACTGTGGGAGGCAGTTTTGGATGATGCCAAAGGCATTGCCACTGTCCTCTAGCCCTCTCTCTGTGTCAGTTCTGCCTGGGGCTGGCTGTCCTATGCTGGCAGGGTGGGATCCCCCCATGCCTGGCTTCCCCTGGCTGTAGTGCTTGGCTCCAGTCAAGCAGAGGGAGGACAGACAGTCCCACTCCACGCTTGGGCACCCCTTGCCCAGCCAGTCTGCCTGGGAAAGCATCCCCACTGCTGGCAGCTGGGTACTCACGCGCCACATTCCACCTTCAGGGAGCGGATGTTGTCGAAGCCACATTCCATGATGTTTGGACAGGCCGAAGTGAACTCCATCCTCTTGCCCTGAAAGTTTTCTTGGTCGTACACGGTGATCTGGAACGGAGAGCGAGCTGCCGAGTTGGAAGCTGCCCAGCAGTGGCCCCAGGCGATTCAGCGCCTCTTGGAGACGGAGGGTCACACTCCGTCAGGAAAAGAGCCAGCGGAGGCTGCACCTGGCACCCCTCTGGGCTGGGGCACAGCCCCGCACACGCCTCCACGTCCCTGCACTGCTGGCCCCACGACGCCCTGCCTTGGTGTCGGGGGAGCCGCAGGCTGGCCCCCGCTCCGCTCTCCTGCTCACCCCTGCGGAGATCAGTTCCCGGGGCAGTGGTGCCGTCCGGAGAGAGGAGCGGAGCCGTTCTGGGACGGGCGGGTGGCAGGGCTGTGGCTGGCGGTTCTCCCGGCCTCTGCTCCGAACGCTCTAGGGCAAAGAGGATTAACGGGGGAAAGGGCGAGGGGGACCTCCCCGGGGGGCTGTGGCTCACACTCTCCTCTCTCCTCTCCCGTGACAGCTCCAGGCTTCGACGGGGTGTGCCTTGTTTGCACACATGCTTCTCCTTTCTCTCTCGGCTCCCTCCTCGACCTGTGGCCCCAGAGCTATTGCCAGACCCCTTGGGGATGCTCCCCACCTTCTCCACAGTGCCCACTGCTCCTGCCTGCCCTGTCTGCATGGACAGGAGAGGGTGAACAACAGCGTGCGGCTTTTGGGGACTCTGTGGCTGCCTGGCACGGGACGGTTGGTAAGAGCAGGGCATGGCTGGGCCAAGATGCTGTGAAGAGCCTTATGAAAATTCCCCGGGAGGTATTTGAGCAGGTGAGAGGCACATTCTCCTGTGTAGAAGACAGGGATGCCTGTTTCCTGTGCTCACTGCCTGCTATGCAGCTTTCCTGGCCCCAGAGGACACGCTTTGCCCTTCTCCCTGTCCCCCACCTGCACAGAAGGAAAGGCAAGATAGAAGGGGTGCGAGGACGTACCTTCCACGGGCCCATGGGGACTGGCAGAGGATTTGTCTGAGCCATCTTTGCTGCTGGATCGGTGTCTGGAGAAGGAAGGAAAAGCCATTTTTACTGAAGCATGTCCCTGGACATCCCTGCTGCCCGCTCGCGAGGCTGAGGGACGGCTCTGTGCCCACCACCCACAGTGCCTGTTCAGGACAGCTGCCCTGCTGCTGGGGACAAGCCACACCAGTCGCAGCAAGACCCTCTTGCCAGCCACAGGATGGGATAGGGGGCACAGGAGGGGGCTGTGGGACACATCCAAATCAGGGTGCTCCCTTCTCACCACCACGGTGCCCCTTCCCTCTTCCTGGCCACGGCACAGAGCCTGCGCGCCCGCCAGGGGCACAGTGCCTGATTCCCCTTTCTCCTTCTCCAATGCCAGATCATCGCTAGGAAAAACACCCCTGAGCCAGAGCAGGGAGCTACAGCGGGGGGCACAGGCTGCCCTGTGCCTGGCAGTCTCCAACAGACCCACCCGCTTCCCTCTCCCTGCCTGTCGCCCTGGCTATGCCTCCCTGGGGAGGCTCAGTGGGCTCCCATGGACTGCCCTGGCTAAATGGTGGGAGATGCCAACCGGTGAGTCGTGCCGGTGGGTGCCAGGAGTGGGGTGCCCTGCGGTAGAGGGGCTCTCAGCTCCCCCGGCTGCCAGCGGGGACGTGTGAGCCTGTCTTATGCCATGGGAAATGGCAATGGTCCCTCTGGGTGTCTTTTGCCACCAGGCAGGAGGAAGGGTGTCTGCCCAGCTGGCTGGCAGCAGAGGGGTGAGCAGGGGCGAGGTGGGAGAGGTGCGCATCGGTCCCAGGACTCACCTAGCTCAGGCGGTTACTGCTGCTTCGCCCATGTAATGTTTGCCTACTTCAGCGGCTCAGCTTTTATAGGGTGCTGCTGGCCGGGAACCGGTGCCAGCATTTGCAGAGCCGTCAGCACAATGCTTGCTCTGGCATTGTCCTGCTGATCCCCAGAGATTTCAGCTGCTCATCCCCATGGTCTGAGCCACATTCTTAGGAAAAAAGAAAAAAATTTGATAATAAAAAAAAAAAATAATCAGGGCGGCTGTTTGCACAGATAATCTTGGTCACAAATGACTCAACGATTTGACCGCGCTGGCATTTTCCAGGGCCAATGCACCGCGCCGTCACGGGGCGAGCCTGGGGGCTGGCCTGGCCCTGGTGCCAGTTGGCACCGTGAGGACAGCGGGGACACCTCTCCGTGAGACCCCGCGGGTAGTGGGCTCGACTGAGTGACTACCAGGCACTATCCCCTTGCTCCTCCAGCCAAGGTGGGTCCCTGTCACCGTGTCGGTGTGAACACCCTCCTCTCACGGCGGGCGAGGGGGGCCAGAGGTGAGAGCCGCTGTGGGCCTGGCAGCCATGTCCCCATGGCCACATCGAGCCTCAGTGTTCCACACAGTGCTGCCATCACCATGTCCCTGCACTGGAAGATCCACCATGGGCTGGGGACACCTCAGCCCTGCGGTGACCAAAGCCACCAGCCCCACGGCCCCTTCCCAAGTGGGGCGCCCGTGGGTCGGGCCCTGCAGGCCCCGGGGCGCCATGGCGGGCACAGCCCGGGCC
>WEIV01010171.1:200118-245849 GCA_013390005.1 Calyptomena viridis | reverse complement strand
GTTGTTTTGCAGCACCTGCGTGTGTCCCACCCCTGCTGTGGGTTGCTGGAGGTGTGTGCACCAGGCTGTGAGTGCTGTGGGGGCCACTGTGCCCCCCAGCGTGGGCAGGGACTCCCCGTGGATACATCCAGCCTGTCCCTGCAGGATGCCCCATGTCAGGTGCCTAATGTTGAGTACCCAGCACCCACCACAGGGCTCCCCGGGGCCTGCTCTGCTTCCAGACAGAACCTGCTGGCCAGGGCTTTCCCACACCACCAGGGAATTGCATCCAAAGCCATTAGCCCGACTCACCGTTAACCACATTGCTGCTGGGGCCAATGGCACTGGCACCTGGGCACCTTTTTGGGATGACAGGGTGGAGCAGCACCTCAGCAAGCTGCTGTGCTGGAGGTGGTGGGGGCTCACAGGGCTGTGGCCACCCTGGCGCCTGTTAATTTTCCCAGAGAGGAATATATGGAGCGTCAGGCAAGGACTAGGATGCACATCCCTAAATTGTGTGGTTTCCAGCCGGCCTGTGAGATGCAAATTGTCTGGTCAATGAGTGCCAAAGCTAAATTTAGGTCAATTACAGGAAAGTGTAGGCACAGCGCAGTGTATTCCTGCACCTCAAGGCTGTCACTGGCACCCCGGCACTGGGGGACCTCCACCCACTGCCCCATCCCAGCTGGGAGCCGAGCATTCCCACAGCGCCTGCACCAGTCCTGGACTTTGCCTGCTGATGAGCCGTGGCTCAGCTCTTCACCTTTGGCACGGGCTGGGCTGTGCAGGGCGTCAGGCTGTGAATTTGAGGCCAGAAATGGGTGGTGTCAGAAGCTTGTGTCCTTTGGTGAGGGGGCTGTTACCCACCTGTCCCCAGTTACTTGTTGAACTGTCTCCCACCTGGCAGCACAGCTGGGATCCTGCCCCACCACCTTTGCCCTGTAAGGCCTCTCAAGCTGTGTCATTGCCTGGCTTTGGGGCGAGGCGGGTGCCTGCACCCCACGCACACACCCTGTGCACCCTTCTGACCCGTGGTGATGCTTCACAACCAGTCTGGATCCCCTTTGCTGTTGGACATGGGGTTCCTGTGGCAGGAGGGCCCAAAATCCCACTTTGGAGACAGCCTGGTGGCACATCTGGCTCTGACTAAGGTAGATCCGGTATTGTTTTCTTCCTGACATATCTCAGTGTTGTCCATGAGGGCGGGCAGTGCACAGGGATTTGGAAACTCCCTAAATTTCCTTGTTCTGTGGAAAACTTGTATCCAGCAGGGAGCTATCACGCAGATCAGCCCCCTTTGCTCTGTGTGGGAGCTGGCCTGGCTGCTTGGCATTGCTGCCAGCAGCTCCTGCTCCCTCGCTCTGCATTGTTCCTGCCCATCCGGGCACAGCTAGGACGTGGGGTACCCCAGCATGGTGTGCCCAAGAAGGTGATGACCACCAGCTCCTGTGCTGAAGTGGTGAGTGAGCAGGGCCCTACAGCCAACATTGTGTCGGGGAGCAGAACAGGGAGGGCAGGCGACTGTGAAACTTGCAGTGCAGGTCCCTGCGCGGGAGCGCGTCGGATGAGATTGCGTCTCAAGGAGGGAAGGAGTGGCCCAGAGTTTCAGTGAACGCCTTCCTCCCTGTCAGGAACTCCTCAGCACCCTGTCAGGGATGTGGGGACTCATGGCCATAGTGGGGGGACAAGGAGGAAGGTGCATCCCCTCAGGTCCTGGTTGGGAGGCTCAGGAAGAGCTACTGGGCTGGGAAAGCTCGATCTGGGTCTCTCTTTCTGCCTCCTGGCCTTTCCAAGGTGACATCCACAATCTCTTGCCAGCCCAGGTGTCACAGTGGCATCCTTGCATGCAATCCTAGAGCACAGCTGGCACCAACGGGTGCCTCTCCCTCCCCTGTCATGGCTCATACATGCTGCTGCCCCAAACATGCCTGGCCATGGGGAGTCCCAGAGCGAGCCCAGGCTGAGTCAGGGAAGGTGTGTTGGGTCTGAATCAGGAGCAAGGAGACGCTCAGCAGCCACCTCCTGCTTGAGGCATCGGGCTGCACCCATTCAGCATCCCCGTGGCGGGAGCCTCCTTAGGGAAAAAGGGGCAAACCACAATGGGATTCTGCATGGGCTAGGGATGCTGGGATTCCTGTGCCCCCTGCACTGCTCCTGCCCTGTGTGTGGCACACGTGGCTGCGCCAGCGGCCGCCAGTGCTGCCTGATTAGCGATGCAGCTGGGAACGCTGTTCCCCCTTTTTGTTGAACGTACAAAGGCTGGGAGGCAGTGTGTGTGCCGGGAGAGAAACCACCGAGGACAAAGAGCGCACTGGCCGCCTGTCTCCCAGCGCCTCAGCTCTAAGCAGCACCTGCCTGGTGAGTGGCTCTGCTCCCAGGGGATCCCCGGGAAGGGTCCCAGCAGACCCCTCCCTGCCATGGGGTAGCACAGGGTGCTCACGGGGGTACAACCCTTTCTGCAGCTTCAGGGATGCCCAGACAGCTGTGGTACCAATGGCACATGTCATGGTGGGGGGACAGGGACAGGCGCAGGTGGCTCTCTCCCAGCCATTGTCTGCCCTGAAGCTCTGGCAGAGCCATGGAGGAGCTGGTGGGGAGCAGCCCCTTTGACAGCACAGCCACAGGGCCCTTTGCAGCAGCACCTGCTGTGGGTCATGGGAAGGAGCTGTGCTGTCCCTTGACTCAGGTCAGCGGTCACCCTGCAGCTGGCGGTTCTGGGAGAGGAGAAAGGAATTGGGTTGTTTTCATGAATTTTGGGGTCCTGCCCTGCTGAGGTCCTGCTGTGTGTCTGGGTAAAGCCCCAGGCACTGCAGGGAGGGCAGAGCAGTCAGAGCTCTGGGGCTGAGTGGTGTGGGCAGAGCTGTGGCAGCTGCTCTGGACATGGCCAGAAGCCTCAGAATTACATACCCAACCTTGTCCCTCTTGCCTGCTTCCCCTTACCAACTTGGCAATAACACATGCCTGGGGCCAGCACTGTGCCGTGGCTTGCAGAGCTCTGTCCTTACCTGCCCTGTGGCCAGGCCCCTCCTGGGCACAGGTACTCCTGCCCTGGCCCCGAGGGACAGCAGGGTTCAGGCAGTTTCCTGCCTTCCCCATGTGGCTTTACCAAGGGAAATCTGGGTTCCCAGTGTCCCCCTGGGTGCATTCAAGTGTTATTGGGACCATGTGTCCTTGCAGGGAGATGGTCCAGACAGTGGTGGTGATGCAGTACACAGCACATTCATGTACCCCAGGATGTCTGCAGAGCCTGCGCTGCCGCCCTGGGCAGTGTTACCCATCCACTGGCTGCTCAAGGCTTGTCCTCACACCCATCCTAGAGCTCTAAAGCAGATGCTTCAAACGTGGGGAGTTTTCCTGTTGTCCTTTGTGCAGAGGTTAAGTTCCTGTGCAGCTTCCTGCCCTGTTATATATAGCTGTCAGCCTGTCCCGCAGGCGCTGCCAGCCGCTTGCTCCACTTTGGAATTGTTTATCCACAGCCCCAGTGCTCGATGGAGGTCAGGGGTGGGGGGATGCTACCGGTTACCCCAGGGGCAGACAGGTCCCATGTGGGGTGAGGCTGTGGGTGCTCCCAGGCACTGGGTGCACATGGGGTTTTCCAGGAAGGAGCTGGGTTTTCTGCCCAGCCATGGTTTTCCCACTGGGTGCTCCCCCCGCTCTGCGCGGGATGCCCGAATGAAAAGAGCGACTGTTCCTGGAGGTCGCTGGCAGCGTCACGAGTTTCTACGTCTCCCTGGCTAAAATTAGACACTTATCAGTGTTGGGAGGGATGTGATTTTACAGGTTCCTGTTTATTAGAGCAACCTTCACTCTGGGACATGTTTCCGGCTCCCTCCCCAGTCGGGACAGTGCCCGTGGCTGTCCTTCGCGGTTTGTGGTGGCCCAGCCAGGACAAGCGGCAGAGAGGCCTCTGTTTCCTCAACAAGGGGCTTTTGATTGGCAGGCGGGATGCTGGTGGTGCTGTGGCTGGCTGGGATTGGGGGTTTTACCCTGGGGAGTGTCTGTGCTGGTGGGAACTGCTGCAAAAGCAACTGGGATGTGTTCTTCCCTGCCTGCCCATGCTGCTCTGAAACAGCTCCTGAGCTGCAGGAGATGCTGGTGGTCTGGTCTACAGTCAGCCCTGGTGCTGGCAGGGAGATGCACAGGGGTGCCAGGCTTTTGGGCTTCTTTTGGGGCATTCCTGGGGGTGCAGGGCCACCCTCGTTTCATCCCTGAGACTTGATGCCCAGCTGGGGTGAGGACACAACGACTGAGGCAGTCTCAGCCTGGCAGTGCTGCTGTCCCCAGGAAGGGCGGAAGTGCTGGAACATGGCCTAGGGGCTGGGGGTGGCAGCTGGGGTGACAAGTGGGGTGGAGTGAGGGGTGGTGGGTGGGTGCTTGCCATGATGCTGTCTGATGGAACCCTTGCCTGTCTCTCCTTCTGTGCAGGCGGCTGGGCTGTGACCAGCACCCCGACTCAACACCCTGCTGTGGGGGCAAGAGTGCCCTAAGCCCCCCTCCACCATGTTCAACCTTATGAAGAAGGACAAAGAGAAGGATGGGGCCCGGAAAGAAAAGAAGAAGGAGAAGAAGGAGCGGATGTCAGCAGCTGAACTCAAGAGCCTGGAGGAGATGAGCATGCGCCGGGGCTTCTTCAACCTCAATCGTGCCTCCAAGCGGGACTCCAAGACCCGTCTGGAGATCTCCAACCCCATTCCCATCAAGGTGGCCAGTGGCTCCGAACTGCACCTCACAGACATTGATTCTGACAGCAACCGAGGCAGTATCATCTTGGACTCAGGCCACCTGAGCACGGCCAGCTCCAGTGATGATCTCAAAGTGGACGATGTCAATTTCAAGGGCTCAGTGCTGCAGCGGGCGGCCAAGTTTGGCTCCTTGGCCAAGCAGAACTCCCAGGTGATCGTCAAACGCTTCTCATTCTCCCAGAAAAGCCGGGATGAGAGCACCTCAGAGACCTCCACTCCCTCTGAGCACTCTGCAGCCCCCTCCCCACAGGTGGAGGTGCGCATGCTGGAGACCCTGCTTGACAAGCAAGGAGTTCCCCCCGGACAGCCCTGCATGGCTCCTGCCACCTCCCTGCGTGCCAGGGTGCCGGAGCTCATCAGCAAGAGGTTCCCTGCCGAGCTGCGGCTGCCTGCTTTGGTGCCCCCCCAGCCCCCCACCCCACGGCAGCTGGAGCTGCAGAGGCGCAACACTGGTGATTTTGGCTTCTCTCTGCGCCGCACCACCATGCTGGACCGGGGGCCCGATGGACAGGTGTACCGGCGCGTCGTGCACTTTGCCGAGCCTGGAGCCGGCACCAAAGACTTGGCATTGGGGTTGGTGCCGGGTGACCGGCTGGTGGAGATCAACGGGCGAAATGTGGAGAACAAATCCCGGGATGAGATCGTGGAGATGATCCGGCAGTCGGGGGAGACGGTGCAGCTGAAGGTGCAGCCCATCCTGGAGCTGAGTGAGCTGAGCCGGTGCTGGCTGCGGGGCGGCCAGGGGACACGCCGTGCTGCCTGGGATGTGAGTAACGCTGCCCTTGCTGCGGGCACTGCTGGGGCCTGGGTTCTGACAGTGCCAGTGTCCTTGTGGGGGTGTTTGGATTGGCAGGGGCTGTGGGAACCAGTGGGTTCTGGGGCTGCTCCAGTCAGGAGCGATGCACATAGTGGGATGCTGTGGCTGCGGTGCAGGGGCTATACATCAGGTCTTGCAAATCATCACTAGTGGGCCTCAAAATGCTCAGTGTGCTGTTGAATTTGGTCTTCCCTCTGCCAAAGGGGCTGCAGGACAGCCCTGCTCTGCATTGCCTGGGGGAAATCTGTCCCCATCTCTTTGCTGAGGGAGCACAGTCCAGCAGGGAAGGGAGCTTTGCTCCTTACTGCCAGGAAATTCCAAACACTGCTTTGCAGGAGGACACTGCCTGCTCCACTGCCCACGTTGGCCTCCCCCAGCTGAGATCCTCCCCGGGGACTGGGGCAGGCACACAGCGTGCCAGGGGCCGGGAGCTGCTGCCGGCATGCGCAGCCCTTCGTGCGCAGCTGCTGCTGCTACTGCTCCTGCTGTATAAATAGAAACTTAATGGCTGGGTGACCCACATCCCTCACTCCTGCTGCCCGGCACTGCTGACCCTGCCGCGGGCTAGTCAGTGTCCTGGCCAGCCGGCACCCTGGCACAGCCTCCCAAACACTGGCAGTCTGCAGAGCTGGACCCCCTCTGTGGTGTCAGGGGATGCAGCAGCGTGGCGTTGTTTAGTGTATAACGGGGCATGTTTAGCGTATCTTTAAGCCTTCCTTAGGGGAGAAGGGTGCCAGTGTCTGCAGAGCAGGTTGCCTGCGCTGGGGAAAGCCACGCTGAGCATGGCAGGCTCAGGATGGTGGCCAGGATGGAGTGAAGGTAGCCAAGGGGCTCCATGTGCTCCTCGAGCAGATGCCGGCACTGCAGGGTGGAGTCTGAGCCGGAGCTATGGCTTTCCGACAGCTCCTCCCAGGAGCCCGGCAGGCGTCACCGGGCAATGCCGGCGGTGCTGTCTGGATAACCCCTGGCCGGATAACCCCGCGGGGCACGGCGGTGCCCGTGCTGCAGCGCGTTGGCGTGGAGGCAGGTGTGCGCTGGATACCTGCACTCGAGGCCAGCAAGGCGCTTGTGCCTGCCAGGAGCGTTGTGCTGGGCTGGGAAGGGGAAGAAGAGATGCCAGTGCCCTTGGGGGTGCGTGGGAGAGGCTGCAGCATGCGGCCTTATGCTGGGACATGGTGTGGTTTGACAGCATCAGCTGGTGGGAGCTGGCCAGAGGACTGGAAGTGACTGTGTTGTGGGAAATCGTTGGTTGCCACCGCAGCACGGGCACGTCCTGGTGCAGGATGCTGTTCTCCTCCTGCACCAGAGGGATGCACTGCACCTTTACCGGTGCTGGGGAGTCCAGGCAGGGGTGCTGGGTACGGCCGGGGGTCCCTCATGCAAGGTGCTGGCACATAGGGAGGCCTGGCTCTCCCCCAGGCCCCACTAAGCTCCCTGGAATGTTTCTGGTCCTAATTTAAATAAAAATGATCCTTTTTGAAACAGGAAATTATAGACATATTTTGGGCTGTTGCTGTGGAAGCCCCTCCCTGGCTGGAGTGGGACAGTGCCGAACTCTCTGTAGCATGGGGTGTTTAACCCCCTCATGGGATCTGTGCTGAGTGACCCGTGTCCCCATGGACCAAGATGGGCAGGGGGAGCACCCGCCGTGTCTTAGGGGGTTGTCAGAGCAGAGGCCAGATGGTGACATGGTGTGACTGGTCATTGGAGACTGGGTAAAACTCACTCCACATCCCAGCCTTGCTCCTGGTGCAGGGCAGCTGGGCTGCCCGGGCTTGGTGCTTGTATTTATTTATTTACCAATGAAATTCCTCAGGCAGAGCCCAGGCGTGTGCCAGCCCGGCAGAAATATTCCAGAAATGCCTCTGGCCACTCCAGTGCTTCAGCAGGACCACAGGCATCTGGTAGCCGTGATGGTGGACCCTGTGTGCCATGCGTGTCCACATGACAGGTCCTCAGAGGTCACTATCCCCGGGGTGCAAAGCCACCATGCCATGGGATGGCTGGGTTCCCCATGTCCCACCGGCGTGGGGGTGTGGGACTCCCATCATGCTGAAGGCACTTCCTTGATTTTTTCCATGCTTGGGAAGTTCTTGGTTTGGCTTTTTTTCTGCTCTCACTGTGGGGTCAGTGCTGCTGAAGTGCTTAAGTGTGGGGGAGTCCAAAGGCATCCTGGGGAGGAGGTTTGTATCCAGTAGGCTCAGCCTTGGGCTGGTGCATCTCTGCCGAACTTCCCATGAGAGGAACATGCTGGCCAGGCAGAAATGCCACCATCTGGGGATCCTGGTGGAGGTGGCCTGTGGGCACTGCACTCCTCCCTGGTGGGTGGCTTCATGCCCACACTACCTGAGGACACTGGTGTCACCCTGGGCACCCTCTGCTGTCTTGTGCCAGCCCTGCCAAGGGTGTTTGCCATAGCCTGTACCTGGTACAGTGGGAGGTGCCAGCCCTGGGCCAGTGCTGTGAAACCTGGTGTCAGCATGGGCCAGAAGGGTCATGGCCTGGTGCTGGCATCCCCAACATAGGGATTTCCAGCCTGCCCTTAAGTAGCTCAGCCATCCCAGTCAGACCAGGATGTTCTGCTCCCCCTGGCAGGGTTTTCTGGCTCAGGGCACATGCATGCCCATTGCTTGGGTGCCAGCTGGGGTCCCCACTGTGCCCATGCCCAAGCGGTCATCGTTGCTCCTCCATGCTGTGGCATGCCTGGCTCCCTGCCACTGGCCTCCTCCCGACGGCCCCCGCGCAGGGAGGCCCCAGACCCCCCAGCCACTTGCCCGCCGCCCTGCTCCTGCTGTTTCCAGGGAGACCTTGGACTTCCAGAGGCAGCTTTGCCGTGAAAGCGTCTTTACCGTGGGCCGTGTGCTGTGCTGGGGTGATATCCATCCCCAGGAGTGTTTTGGGGGGCTGTTGTGTTCATGGGAAAGCCAAAGGAGGAGCAGATATTGTTAGGGCTGCACGGCCTGGCACGACACCAGGAACCCCGCTCTGACACCAGGCACCCTGCCACAGCACCCCGGCGTGCAGGAGCCTGCAACCCTGTCCCCTGTGGCACGGAACTCTCCCTGGCTTCTCCAGCTGCACTCAGTCTGGGGGTGTCTTTCCCCACTCCCTCCAGGCAGACGGTGGACGGAGGCCGGGCAGTTCCCCCCGCGGCAGAGCCCACATCACTTCCTCTGGCAGTGCCGGCGGTGACGGTGGTGGTGGCGAGGCCCCACTGCCCGCGTGTCCCCCCCGGCTCTCCCTCCGGCTGCTGCGTGCGCCGGCGGGGCCCTCGCATTCCTCGGCTATTTTTAGGGTGGCCCTATCAGCCCAGCTGTCCCCGAGCTGCGGCTGCCGCCCCGCTAGTGCCTCTCCCACCGTGCTGTGCCGCGCTCGCCCCGGCGGAAACCCCGCTCCTGGCTCCCTCTGGTAAGGTGGGGAACCCCGGCATGGCTAGCACAGCTTGGGGGAGCGCAAGGGGGGCACGTGGGAGACAGTCTTGGCACTGGGATTGGGGGCTGCGAGGCTGAATCCACCCCTGGGGCGCTTTGGTGGCTGGGGATTGTGGGGTTTGGTTGTGGGGACCCTGGTGCTGGTGTTGTCTGGGGATCTTTGGGGCAGTGCCAGGCTGCCTGGAGGTGAGAGCAGAGGGTTTGGAGGCTCTGTCCCGTGGGTAGGTTTGTCTCTGGACCCCCGTGCTCAGCCTGTGCTTCGGGCACTGGTGTATCCCATTGTGGTATGGGGAGTGGGGTACAGGGGGCCCTCAGGGACAGGGCAGTGTGTGCCCAGACAGGGGGTTGGTTCAGTGGCCAGGCGTCCCCCTCATGCCTGGCCCTGGGTGGGGGGTTTCTTCCTGATGGTCCCAGACATGACCCTTCTGGATTGGAGAGTGGGTGCCAGGCAGGGCAGGGGGTCCCATCAGAGCTGACTGGCTGCTGGCATGGGGTCAGGCTTAGAATAAACCCTGGCTGTCAAGGCAAGCAGAGAGCCGGGGCAGAAAATATCCCTTCCCTCACCCTGGCATTTGCTTACCACAGCAGGCTGGCCAGCTCAGGGAAGAGGGGGCACAGTCCTGTAGCCTGACTCAAGGGGCTTTTTTTGCACAATGAGTTTTGTCAGGTGTCAGACTGGTCACCTGCCTGTCCCTAGAGCCCCTCCTGTGGGCACTGTTTGTATGTTGAGCAAGGTCAGGTGGCCAGGTGGGCTCAGACTCCCACTCCCAAGGATTCCAGGCAGGGAAGGCCACATCCCTCCAGATTGTGCCATGATTTGGCATTCTGTGTGCTGTCCCCAGCCCATCTCACCTCTCCCTCTCTCCCCAGCCAGGGCTGCGGCTCCATGAGACATCACCATGGCGTTCTCATCTCGGTTTGCATTCTGGGAGCAGAAGGGAAGTCTCTCGCATGTTTGTCTGTGTCCCACATTCGGGTCACACTGCTGACCAGTTCTCCCAGTTTGCCCAGTGCTGGCACCGTGTTTGGAGCAGCATTCCCAGCTTCACTGTGCTGCCGTGCCCGGGGACCAGGCTGAGCAAACGGGGAGCTTGGAGTGGAATCACCGACACAGCCACGCATGCGATCACTAACACCATCACTAACTGCTTTGCGAGTGGCTGGTACAGCCTCTAACATGGCATGAGCCACCCTGGTGCCACCAGCCACCCAGGAGCTGTGTGATGGCAATCCCATGGGATGCACCACGCACTGCTATTGCAGTGTCAAGCCAAGTTGTGGCACTCAGTGTTTGGCCACTCACCCTCCCTGAGACCCCATGTCACTGTGCTCAGCATGGAGCTGGCACGTCCCACGTGTGGCTGCTGCAGAGATTAGCTGGTGGCACTTAAAATGTGCTATGACGCCTGGGGGGTGACGTGCAGATGGACAGAACCTGGTGGGAGCAGTGATGTGGCTCCCTACCAGCTCACTCACTGGCTGCATGTGATGAGAGGGCCCAGGCCAGGCGGGCAGAGCATGCACCTCTCTCACCTTTGGGGTTTGCCGTAAGTGGGGCGCATCTCTGCGCTTCTTCCTGCTTTTTTGGCTGATGGCAAGTGTGGAAGGACACATGTCCTTGTCCCTGAAATGGCCTGCAGATTGGGGCTGGCATGAAGCAATGGTATTAGTGGGTTTTCTGGCAACAAGGCCCCACAGTGGGCTGAAACGTGCTCCTCTTGTTTGTCTGACCCTCAGGTCAAGGACGAGGACAAATCTTTAGCTGTGAAAAGACCCGTGAAGGAGGACGGGCCTGTAAGTGTTGCAGGGCATGGGTAGGGTGGAGCAGTGTCGGGAAAGGGACTTGCCCTTGGTGGAAACAGACCTCATGCCAGGGCTTGGGGACACCATGAAGGGTCATGGGCTCAGTGATGCCCTGAGCACTAAGTTTTACCCCTGCACTGGCAGTCTGAGGGTTGATGGGTCTCTGTGGAGCTGGGAGGTCACCACTGCTCCCTGCCCTGTGTGGGTCCAGTGGGAGGCTGTAGGTTGGCTGTGGAAGGGGACTGGGAACTCTGTCCCTCGTGCCGAGATCTGGCTGGAAGCTCTGCTCCATGGCAGGGCACAGAGCCATGTCCCAAGCAGTGGGTCTGTGGCTGGACCTTCACTCACACTGGTGTCATTGTGGCTGCAGTCAGAGAGCCCGAAGGATGTGGCATCTGCACCCCTGAAACCTGAGCCCCCAAAACCTGAACCTGCAAAGAGTCCCGAGCCACCTCCTGGGAGAGGGAAGAGCCCAGAGCCAGTGCTGAATGGCGTGGCCGTGAATGGGCTGGAGGGCCCGGCTGCTGAGGCACAGGAGGACGAAGGCCAGGGGCTATCCCGCCGCAAGGTGGTCCGGGTGGTGCGCAAGGTGGTCCGCAAAGTCCTGCCAGGGGAGGACACTGGCAGTGCCAAGGAGCCAGGGCAAGATGCCAAGTCTCCCGAGCCAGTCCCACCCCCTAGGAAGGAGGAGACAGGCCGTGCCAGTGTCCCGGCTCCTCCAGCCGCACCGCCTCCCCCCGCCATGGTGCCAGCAGCCCCCGCCAAGCCGGAACCCAAGGATGAGATCTCAGCAGGGCTCAAAACCCTCATGGCAAAGGGCAAAACCAAGGAGCACCGGCCGCGGCTCCGGCTGGGGGACAGGCAGGAGAAGTCACCTGAACCAACCAGTGGGGACGCGAAGCCGTCCCTGTCCCCAGGCACTGAAGCCAAGCCAGAGCCACAGGTGCAGCCTTCGGGAGGGAAAGCAGAGCTGGCAAAGGCATCTGCTCTGAAACCCACCGCCCTGGAGAGGCACAAGGTACCAATGTGTGCACAGCAAAGGATGCTTTAACCCGGCAGCGGGTTGTGCCCAGTGCAGCATGGTGTGACCTCACCTGCATGGTTTGTAGTGGTTTTGACGTGTGTAGTTTGGGTGGGGGTCACTTTTTTGGGGCAGTCATTTGTGCTGTGGCCACCCCATTCACGTTGGCCCTTGTCTCCCCTCCATTTCACATGGAGAAGAAGCACCAGACCAGTGAGAAGCGGCCGACCCCCGTGAAAACTGCCCCGACTTCCCCCCAGAAGGTGTGTAGGAGTGGGCACCCAGGTCCCCAGGCACTGTGGGTACCCACCGGTACCCCAGCTGTGCCAGCGCCTTTGCCCTGGTACCCACCCTGAGCACTGCTGGGCTGCAGGGCTGGGAGAGCCTTTGCAAATAGCCATGCTGGTGCCCATGTGCCAGGGCTGCAGGGGCAGTGGGGAGGGCCAGTCCGGGGCTAATGGTGCTCTGCCTCCAGGCTGCCCCTGGCCCTGCATCCCAGCTGAGCCCATCCGAGGAAGCGCAGCTCCGACTGGAGAGGATCTTCACCACTTGTGTAATTACAGGGGTATTGGTTCTTGAGTGTCACCTTCCCAGGGACGGGAAGGCATGGACAGTGTGTGGCTGCTGCAAACATGCCATGTGCTCTGCACATGGTGGCTGTACACCTGTGCCTGTCTGCCAACCCCATGGTTCCTCTCTGGGTGGCATTGGCAGCAGGGGATGGATGACCATGGCTGTTGGTCAGTTTGGGGGTCACTGCCCAGACCAGCATGCCTGGGAATGGGGAACTGCTGACATCCCCGTGGGAACCCAGGCACACTGTGATGGCTGGCACCCTGCTGGTACCATGTGAATTATGGCTGTGCTGGGGCCCTGTGGCATGTCACAATCTACTTCTGCTCTCTGCCTCTCACTCCCTCTCTTCTTTCTCTCCTGCTTCCTTGCTGCTGTTAGCCGGACTCTGCCGCCTCTGCCTCAGCACCCAGCCAGGTACTGTACCCCCATCCTCAGGAGCCCTCTGCCTCCACCAGCGACCCCCCGCCATCCTCTGTGTGCCGCTGGGCTGGCGTCTGCGCCCGTGCCTCATGCTGGAGCGTAAGGCTTTCCCCATCCCACCCTGCTCCATGGGCTGCCATGGCGCCCACGAGGCTGGAGGGTGCCGGGGTGGCCGGGACTGGGCACCTCTCCCCAGCAGGGCCATGCCAGGAAGCTGGGAATCCTGGGAGGGTGTTCTCAGTGGAGATGGCACAGTTTGGTTGGGCAGGGGTGTGGAGCAGAATGTGAAGGGGCAGAGCACTGGCATAGGCAGGACGTGTGGCTCAGGCCAAAGCAGGTGTGCTGTGCAGTGCTGGCAGAGCTCAGAGCAGATCAATACAGTGACCCCCAGCCCCAGGGCTTTGGCAGCACGGCCTCACGGTCACCATCTGTCCCACCTTTGTGTATCTCCAGCGCTGTGCTGGACATGTCACCCTGCTGTCCACAGCAATGGCTGTGGCACCAGGAGCCCCCACAGGGTTTGGCACAGCGGTGCTTTGCCCCTGCTTGCTCCCTTTGCCATCTCCTGTGCTCTCTGCGGGGCAAGGCTGAGCCCTTCTTGCCTTCAGCCCCATCTCTCGGCCTTGCCAGGGTCCAGTGGATGATGCGCCGGCAGCTCCCCTTGGCCCCGTCCCTGCTGCAGCTCAGGTTTGGCTTTGGGGCTCACCCCACTCCTGTGTGCTGGGGACATCCCCGTTGTGCTGGCCATGCCAGCCTGGCATTTCCCATCTGTGGCAGTATGTCATGTCCTGTGTCCCTCCATTATATGTCTGCAGCGTGTCCTGTGTCCCTACAGCGTGTTTCTGTAGCATGTCCCACATGCCCACAGCATGCCCGGTGTCCCTGCAGCCCTGCACGTGGCTGGCATGGGTGCCCTTTCTCAGAGCAGTGGTTTGGGAGGCTTGCCTGAGGTGGCCATGGTGAATGTGCCCGTGGGTCACTGTGGCTTTGTGTTTGCCCCAAGTTGTGGCAGCACCCTGGTGGTCTCTGCAGCCATGAGCCCACTGGGGTCCCTGGGGATAGTGGGCAAGCTGGGGACACGTGCTGGGAGGGCTTGTGGAGGATGGCCAGCACATGGCCCCATGGCCAGTCAGCCCTGCTCCTTCTACAGGGATGTAGGGAGGGGACAAGACAGGGCAAGGGGCAGGTGATCACAATACTCCAAGTCCTGCTGTCCCACAGGCCAAGACGGAGGAGCAGATAGCGGCTGAGGAGGCGTGGTACGAGACTGAGAAGGTGTGGCTGGTGCACAGGGATGGCTTCTCCTTGGGTGAGTCAGGGGCACTGCTGGGATATGGAGTGCCCACAGCAAGCTCCACTGGCACCACTCTAGTGCACCCAGGGGGCTGCCAGGACGGCCCTGCTGAGTGCCCCGTGCCCCTTGCAGGCAGCCAGCTTCGGCCAGAGGTGGGCACTCCCCTGCCTGAGGGCAAAGTGAAGGTGAAACTGGACCACGATGGAGCTGTTCTAGAGGTGGAGGAAGACGACGTGGAGAAGGTAGGGCTGTGTGGCGGGGGGATGGTGGGGCAGACCCCCATTCCCTGCCTGACACCCCCCTCGATCTCACTGCCAGGCGAACCCCCCATCCTGTGACCGCGTGGAGGACCTCGCCAGCCTCCTCTACCTCAACGAGTCCAGCGTTCTGCACACACTGCGGCAGCGCTACGGCGGCAACCTCCTGCACACCTACGCCGGGCCCACCATGGTCATCATCAACCCGCTGAGCTCCCCCTCCATGTACTCCGAGAAGGTGACCCTGCTGCAGGGGGCACGCTGGAGGGGACAGGCAGCTGGGAGCCATGCTACTGCACAGAGAGAGGTGTGGGGGTGACAGGGTGAGGACCCTCGCCCGCTCACTCTCCCTGTTCCCACCAGGTCATGCACATGTTCAAGGGGTGCCGCAGGGAGGACACGTCCCCGCACATCTATGCGGTGGCCCAGGCTGCGTACCGCAGCATGCTGATGAGCCGCCAGGACCAGGCTGTCGTGCTGCTGGGCGCCAGTGGCAGTGGCAAAACCACCAACTGCCAGCACCTGATCCAGTACCTCGCCACCATTGCCGGCAGCACGGGCAAGGTCTTCTCTGGTGAGTCCATGGTGGGGTGCAGAGTCCCCGTGTGCCGCCTGCGCACGCCCCTCGCTTTGCAGTCACAGCCCCCTGCACGTGGCAGCGGCTGGACATGCACCACATGGGCTGTCACTGTCTCACACTGGTGCCTTTGCCGTGCTCTTGAGGGCTGCCATGGCACGGGAGCAGTAGCACATGCCCTGCAGGCAGTGCCAGCTCTGGCTGCCCACCCTCTGCACAGCCCCTGCACCCCACTGCCCCGCTTCTCTTCCCGCAGCGGAGAAGTGGCAGGCTCTGTACACCATCCTGGAGGCTTTTGGCAATAGCAGCACCGGCATGAATGGCAATGCCACCCGCTTCTCCCAGATCATCTCTCTGGACTTCGACCAGGCTGGACAGGTGGCATCTGCCTCCGTACAGGTGAGGGGGCTGGAGTGGCCTCCCCTGGCATGGGAGCTGGTCCATCCTTACCAGTGTGGCTTCCCTTGGTGCGGGAGCCAGTTTGTCCTTACTGGGATGTTGCCCAAGGAAGCTGTGGATGCCTCATCCTTGAAAGTGTTCAGGGCCAGGTTGGACAGGGCTTGGAGCAGTCTGGTCTGGTGGAAGGTGTTCCTGCCCATAGCAGCAGGTTGGAACGTGCTTGACTTTAAGGTCCCTTCCTACCCAAACCATTCCACAACTCTATGATTCTCCTGGTGTTTCCTATGCCACAAACAGACCCCCACCAGCTGCCCAGCTGTGCTTGCAGCACTCAGCAGACTGGCATCCTTCTCTTGTCCTTGTTCACACTCAGATGGGGTCCCTGTCCCTGCAGAGTTAGTCCCAAAATCTGGAGGGCTGTCTTCCAGATGCCTCTCTGCTGTGATAACAGCAGAGCCCTTAAAATCCAAGAAAGCCACTCTATGCTCCTGTGGTAGCATTCACTGAGCAGAGATGCTCACAGGCTGCTTGAATGAAGTTTGCATTCACATGGTGCCCTGCGATGGGAGGGAGACCCTCATACCTCTGAGGCGACCCTGAGCGGGCAGCAAGGATGAGGCTGGAGTGGGTCTCAGTGGGAACAGAGTGGGGACAGTTCCCAACTCTTCCCACCTCTATCAGACACTACTTCTGGAGAAGCTGCGTGTGGCCAGGCGCCCGGCCAACGAGGCCACCTTCAACGTCTTCTACTACCTGCTGGCCTGCTCTGACAGCACCTTGAGGTGAGCTGAGGGCGAGGGCACAGCCCCCAGTGTAAGGGGGTCTCAGGTCTCCCACACAGGCCCAATGTTGGTGTTTATCCCTGCAGGACTGAGCTTCACTTCAACCACCTGGCAGAGAACAATGTCTTCGGCATCGTGGCCCCCTCCAAGGTCACTGCCATGAGGGGCTGCAGCAAGGGATGGGGGTCCCTGGCTTATTTGAGTGCCGGGGGAGGCAGAGCCGGGCTCCCAGACCAATGGGTCCTATTTTCTGCAGCCGGAGGAAAAGCAGAAAGCAACTCAGCAGTTCAGCAAACTCCTGGCAGCCATGAAGGTGATGGGCATCTCAGCTGATGAGCAGAAAGCCTTCTGGCTTGTCCTGGGAGCCATTTACCACCTGGGAGCTGCTGGGGCCACCAAAGGTAATGAGCTGCTTGGGGCTGGGAGCCATTATCAAGTGAAGGTTTGGGACTGATGAATGCAAGGGATCCCAGAGCCATCACTGGCATCTCAGCACCTTGCAAACAGTCCCCCCAGTACAGCTGAGCCCTGGGGGTGTGTGGGAGACTGTATCAGCTGAGAGACGGTACCCTGCCACCCTAAATGTTCTGGGGCACCCAGCTTTGTCCCCATGGTTGGGGTGGTCTTGTTAACTGGTGGAAATTGAACACCCCCAGAACAAGGGTTGGCCCCTGCCAACTCAGGGGAGTGGGAGCCTATCTGGGGCTGAGGGAGTCGGGGGGTGGATGTGTCCCCTGTTCCCAGTGTAACACCTCTCCCTCCATCCTCCTCGCAGAGCCGCTGGCAGACGGAGCTGGTAATGGGAGTGGTGGGAATGATGCTGGTTTGGGGGCTGAAATGGGGGCTTGGGATGCTGCTGGTGTGCTGGGATCAACCCTGACCCCTACTTGGGTCCTGGCAAGCCCAAATTTGCCTGCTGCCCATGAGGACCCCCAGCCTGGTCCTGTCAGCACATTGATGGTGTGAGGCAAAGCTGCCCCAAAGCTCACTGTGGATGTGGGTGTGGGTCTGGCTCTGACAGCACCAGCTTCACTCTCCATCCTTGAGGGATGGCAAATTAGGCTTTAGGGACTGATCTACCCCTGTGGCTTGCTTTTTCACCCCACGGTGATGGAAGCCTCCATGATGCTGCATGCTGGCAGGAGGGCTTGGGCATGGCACCCCCAAAATGGACATCTGGAGCTGATGGCTGCACCCAGGGAATTTGCAGCCCTGGGGGAAAAGATGAGTTGGAGATGAGGAGGGAGAGATCGAAGGGGTCTGAGGGCGCGTTTGGGTGCAGGGCTGGCCCGTGGGGTGCTCTCGGGGTGCAGTGCTGGCCCATGGGATGCTCTCGAGGTGCTGTGCTGGCTCATGGGGTGCTCTCAGGGCACTAGAGGGCAGCAGGGCCCCGCTGCAGCGACCACAGCGGGATGCTCAGACAGCTCTAAAGTCTCTTCATAGCGCGGGAGGGGGGGCCTGCTGGAAGGGAAACCCAGATCCTGCTGAGGAGGAGCATTGCCATACCCTGCTCGGCTCGAGCATCCTAGTTCCAGCTCTGTGCTGCTGCTAAAGCCTCCCCTGCACCTCATGGGCACTGGGGGTGCTCAGAACCAACTCAGTCGCCCCCGCAATTTCCTTGGCCTCTTAACACTTGCACCGAGGTGGATCCGACAGCGGCTCTCCACTTTCTGGGGCAGAGCCAAGCAGTGCCCACAGTGTAGGGGGGCTCACACTGGGTCGCAGTGTGTCACTGCAGCAGTGCCTGGGGAGGGGGCAGGCTTGGCGTGTGCGTGGCGTGGCAGCGTGTTTCGGCAGGGGGACGTCCCCGTGTCGTGTGTCCCCGTGCCATCGCGTGCCATTGTTTCTAACCCCTGTCTCTGTTCGCATGGTGCTTGCTGCCCTTTGCAATGCAGACGCCGACGAAGGTAAAGACTTGTTCTCCACCTGTGTCTCCGGCTTCCCCTTCCCACGTGCCACCACCATCCTGCTGTCATGTCCGTGTGTGTCACCATTAACCTGCTCCCACATCCCCCAGCAGCCACGTCTTTGTCTGTCCACCACAGTCTGTCCTGCTGCGTTGCGGTTGGGCTCCTCTGACTGTGTCACCAAGCAGGGACATGTCCCTGTGTGTGTGGGGTGGCTCAGAGCCCCAGGTAGTGTTGGCAAGGGGACCCTCACCTCCACACACCATGGTGTGCCTCTGGGCTCTGCCCTACAGTGGCACGAAGTCATTCACCCCCCATCTCCTCTAGACCCCAAACACGTCTGTCTCCTCACACCCCAAAACACGCTTCCTGGCCATGTGCTCCCACTGTGCCCACCACCCCCAGCTTACTCTGGGGGTCACTGAGACCATCCCAGGCCTGTCTGGAAATGGTCCCCATTTTGGGGGGTGCCCTCCTTGACTCTGAGCCCCCTTCTCCACCCTCCAGCTGGGAGGAAGCAGTTTGCACGGCACGAGTGGGCTCAGAAAGCCGCGTACCTGCTGGGCTGCAGCCTGGAGGAGCTCTCCTCTGCCATCTTCAAGCACCAGCCCAAGAGCACCCTGCAGCGCTCCACCTCCTTCCGGCAGGGCCCTGATGAGTCCCCCCTTGGGGATGGTGGAACAGGTAAGGTGAAATATGGGGATATGGCAGGTGGGTCCTGGAGGCCAACAGGCCGGGAACACTCAAGGTTGCCTTGGCCAGGTCCCAAGTTGACAGCACTGGAGTGCCTGGAGGGCATGGCAGCTGGTTTGTACTCTGAGCTCTTCACCCTCCTCATCTCCCTGCTCAACAGGTACGTACGTGCTGAGAGGGCTGGGGGGAGAGCTGGCGGGTGCCTGACATCACCTACTTCCCCTGCTGTGTCCCTTTGTGTTCCCCCCAGGGCGCTGAAGTCAAGCCAGCACTCAGTGTGCTCAGTGACGGTGGTGGACACCCCCGGGGCACAGAACCCCGAGCTGACAGGGCAGAGCCGGGGGGCCACCTTTGAGGAGCTCTGCCACAACTACGCCCAGGAGCGCCTGCAGCTCCTCTTCCACCAGCGCACCTTTGCCCGTGAGCTGGAGCGATACAAGGAGGTACTGGGGACACCCAGGGATGCCATCACCTCCTCCCCTCCTGCCTTGCCATCCCCACCTGAACATCTCCGTGTCCCCTGCAATTTCTTTGGCTGTGGAGCACAGCACAGGAGGGCTGGGCTGGGAGGTAATGGGAAACTGTGAGTGGTGGTAGTGGTGAGATCACTGTTGCTGCTCCATCTCAGAACTGACAGCCCGTGAGGACCCTTCCATGTGCCCTGATCCCCACCTCAGCACCCAGCATCACCCTAAACCCCATCAAGACCAACACCATGATTGTCTCTCAGTCCCTGTCAGTGCTACTCTGTGATATGGGCACTCACCTGCCTCTGTTCCCCCTCACCAGGAGAACATAGAGCTCGCCCTGGCTGATGCTGAGCCTGGCTTCTCTGGCTCTGTAGCTGCCATAGACCAGTCTTCACACCAGGCACTGGTAAGCACCTGCTGCCCTTCCTCCCAGCCACAGCATGGCAGTGGATGGGTGGAATTTTGGCACTTCGGTGGTAGTGAGGGAAAGGAAAGGGACTGTCCTGAATGCTTGGCTGTGAGAGCGTGGGTGTGAGTGTGTGTGCAGCCCACATCCCTGGTGCATGTCCCAGCACAGTTTTCCCTCCTTGCTCTGAGAGCTGCCTATGCTGCAGGCAGGGAGGATGGAGACTGTGTGTGATCCCTGGGGTGCTCCAGTCCCTGGGGTGCTGCAATCCTCGAGGTGTTCTGGTCCCTGGGATGCTCTGGTCCCCAAGGTGCACAGGTTCCTAAGGTTCTCTAATCCCTGGCATCCTCCAGTCCCTGCTGGAGGAGGCTGCAGAGACATGGGGGGGCCTGGTGTCACCAGCCCTGCACTGGGTTTCGACCTGCGAGTACCCAAGCACTGCATTTCCCACCCCAGTGTGGTGCACTGCCAGAGTGTCCCATACGGACTCTTTCCCAGCTGGGTCTCCATTAAGCAGAAGCCCTCTTGCACAGTGTGAGGTTGCATGCTGCCTGGGTGTCCTGGGTCCTCTGTGTCACCCCACGTCGCTGCCCTGGGGGACACCAGTGTGCCGGACTGGCTGCCAGTGTGGTGTCCCTGCAGGTACGGTCACTGGCCCGCACAGATGAGGCACGGGGGCTGCTGTGGCTGCTGGAGGAGGAGGCACTGCAGCCGGGTGGCAATGAGAACACCCTACTGGAACGGCTCTTCTCCTATTATGGCCCCCAGGAAGGGGGCAAGAAAGGTATGGGGGGGAAGCCTGGCACCGAGGGCACAAGTCCACTACACCAGGAACAACCTGTCTAGTGGAAGCTGTCCCTGCCCATGGGCAGAGGGTTGGAACTAAGTGGTCTTTAAGATCCCTTTTAACCCAAACCATTCACCATATGGTGGTTCTGTGCCAGTAAAGCACCAGTCATTGGGGCTGTGCCCAGCAGTCCTGTGTCTCCCTGCAGGGCACAACCCGCTGCTCCCCAGTGACAAACCCCGACACTTCCTCCTGGGCCACAGCTCAGGGACCAACTGGGTGGAGTACGATGCCACGGGATGGCTCAACTATGTCAAGCACAACCCGGCCTCCCAAAATGCCTCTGTCCTGCTGCAGGAGTCCCAGAAGTGAGTGGGGTCCAGGAATGGGAGCATGGTGAGGGGGAGAGGTGACGCTGGGGGGTGACATCACCTCTGTGCCCTGCAGGAAGGTGATCAGCAGCCTGTTTGCCGGCCGCGGTGGGTCGGCACTGGTGCTGTCGGGCTCGGTGGCGGGGCTGGAGGGGGGCTCCCAGCTGGCCCTGCGCCGGGCCACCAGCATGCGCAAGACCTTCACCACCGGCGTGGCCGCCGTCAAGAAGAAATCTCTCTGTATCCAGATCAAGCTGCAAGTGGTGAGTGAGGGAGTGCCAAGGGGGGGTCCCCATGTCTGGCCAGGTCACTGCTGTACGTCACTGCTCACCCTGCTCTGCCACGCCTGCAGGATGCCCTCATCGACAGCATCAAGAAGTCCAAGCTCCACTTCGTGCACTGCTTCTTGCCCAAGGCAGCGGGGGGCGGCAGGGACCCCCAGGCTCTGCTGTGCCGGCGGGTGAGTGGCAGCGAGCTGGAGCTGCCGGCGGAGCACTGCGAGGCCGGGCTCATGCAGCTGGACGTGCCCCTGCTGCGCGCCCAACTCCGCGGCTCCCGCCTGCTCGACGCCCTCCGCATGTACCGCCAAGGTGAGTCGTGGCACCGCCACCAGAGAGAGGGGATGGATGTCCTGGAGGTTCTGGCTGTGTCTTCTCTCTGGGGAGCCAAAGACCCCCAGGAACCCCTTCAGCACATGCCCTTGCTCTGAGCCTGGCCTCCTCAGGGCAGTCCTGTCCCTGTGCCCCCTCCCCTGTGAGGCTGTTATCTGTGATGGGGACAGGCATGGCCTTAATTGGGTGTCTTCACTGGTGCGCCAGTCCCTGGCAGCAATCCCATTGGCATCCAGCCCCTGTCCCACTGGAACGAGGACCTCTGGGTTGTGCTCAGCAAAGCATTTATCGATACGCATGGCTGGCTGCCTGGCCGAGGGTTTATTGCTTGGAGGCCGGACCCTTCCTGCCATGATTGGAAATCGATGCCACCCACACACCTCCTGGATCGATGGCTGTGGCCAGCCGGCCATGCTGGGGTCAGCGTCCCCATCAATATCTTGTCATTAATTAAGATGTGAAGGCTCAGTGCTGGAGCCTGATGCAGGAGTTGTCTGCAGCTCAGAGTGAAGCCGGAGCAGGACTTGCACAGGCAACACACGTGTCCCTGCTCTGTCCCAAGAAGGGATCTGGCCACTTTCTCGCTAGATCCCAGCCAAAATTGCTGGAAGACCTAGCCAAGGAAAACCTCACAGGGAGGCTCAGGGCATTCCATCTCTGTTTGGCTCCATGGGGAGATTATGCCACATGGAGAGATCCCATCAGCTCTCCCAGAAGTTGGGCCTCAGCTTGTCAAGGCACACAAGGCTGTCCCTGGCGATTCTCCGGGTGTCCTGGCTGTCCCCACAGCCTCACTCCCCCTTGCTGCCCCAGGTTATCCCGACCACATGGTGTTTGCGGAGTTCAGGCGGCGCTTTGACGTCCTGGCCCCACACCTGACCAAGAAACACGGGCGCAACTATATCGTTGTGGATGAGAAACGGGTACGTGCCCTGTGTCAGGGCCAGTGCTGTGGTTTCCTGCACCCTGGGGTGCCACCGGCCTTTCCCTGACATCTCTCCTTCCTGGTAGGCAGTGGAGGAGCTCCTGGAGTCGCTGGACCTGGAGAAGAGCAGCTACCACATGGGCCTGAGCCGGGTATGGTGCCCGACACTGGGTGTGGGCAGGGGTGTGCGTCATGGCTCAACATGGCATGGTGGGACAGCACAAGGGCAGCACTGTTCACTCCCACCCACGGCATTCCTCGTGCCTAGGGAATAAAACCCCACAGCGGGTCAGGACCAGTGGCTGGGACAGGAGGGGAGAGCTGCATTCCCACCAGTGGGAGGGTGGCACGGTGTGGCTGGAGGGATGCTGGCACCCATCACCATCCTGTTCTGCTCCCCTCCTGCAGGTGTTTTTCCGAGCTGGATCACTGGCCAGGCTGGAGGAGCAGCGGGACACACAGACCAGCAGGAACATCACCCTCTTCCAGGCAGCGTGCAGGGGCTTCTTGGCACGGCAGCACTTCAAGAAGAGAAAGGTTCGTCCCAGCGACTCTCCCCTCCCCGCTCCACTGCACAATTTCGCCTAAAATGGGCAGCGCAGCTTTTCTGCGCCTCCTGGGCCAGCACCTCCTCCTCCCGCCTCCCCCGGAGCCGTGGGGGGCCAGGGGGAACCAGGGGGCCAGGGGGAACCGGCAGGGAGGCTGCTGGGCACCGCCGCAGCAGGATGAAGCAATGCATTGGCTCCTACTTTTATCATTAAAGGAGGCGTAAAATAGGCGTCTCGGCAGCGCCTCGCCTTCCCAGGATTAGCATTTAGAGGGGCTGGAGAGGATCAAACAGCAGATACGCTGGAGCAATTAGCTGAAATGCTGATGAAAGGGAGCATGCCGGGGTGCTGGCAGGGGTGCTGAGCACCCACCCGCCCCACTTTGCCCCGCTGGCAGCACCCCGTGCTGACCCCATACCCTGTGCTGACCCTGTGCCCTGCACAGATCCAGGATTTGGCCATCCGGTGTGTGCAGAAGAACATCAAGAAGAACAAGGGGGTGAAGGATTGGCCCTGGTGGAAGCTCTTCACCACCGTGCGGCCCCTCATCGAGGTGCAGCTCACTGAGGACCAGATCCGTGGCAAAGACGTGGGTATCTGTATCAGCTGGATGGGGTAGGGAGGATTTGGGGGAGTGTTGGTCCTAGGCAGAGCCCTGCAGTGGGGTGGGATGCAGGACCCCATGGTGGGGTCAGATGCAGGAGTTAACAATGAGGTGGAATGTAGGATCCTGTGGTGGGGTGTGATGCAGGAACTTGCAGTGAAGTGGGATGCAGAATCCGGGGATGGGTAGGAAGCAGGATCTTGCGGTTGATTGGGATACAGGATCCCAGAGTGGGGTGGGATGCAGGAACCCATGATGGGCTGAGATGCAGGACCACGTCTGCCCGTGCCCCGTCAGCGCCAGGCTCCAATTGCTCCCTAATTTGCGAATCAGCATGTCATTAGCATCCCGAGAGCCGGCTGTTGCATGAGCCCAATTACAAGCGTGGAGAATGGAAATGAAACCGTGTGCCGAGAGGCATATGCGGGGGCTGTGCTCGCGCTGGCAACCAGACACTGGTACACCCGCCGAGCCCGCCCGGCACGGAGCCGCTACCTGTCTCAGCTTTCACCCTGACCCACCGAGGACTGTCCACCTGGGTGGGGGCACCTTGCCCCCCTCTTGCCCCCCCAGCCTGTGCTGGGACCAGAGGAGGGGAGAGGAAGATGCTGGCAGCTGGGCACGCCTCCCCAGTGCTGGCTGGTGGTCCCCAGACATCCTGGTGGGCCCCCTCCCTCCCCACCTGGTCTGGGTGCACCCCAACCATTCCGTGAGCTGCTGATGGGTGGGTTTGCTCCCACCCCCTCTCCCAGAGGCTATGGGGACCCCTCTCCAGCTTTTCTGGGACCGCCTGGTGTTTCGACACCATTTATGGGGTTGGAGTCAGCACGGCAGCAGAGAGGGTTGGGGAAAGTCCCTGCCCAGCCCTTGGCAGGGGAGAGCGGCCCCAGGGAGCCCCCACCCTGCCCATCGGGTGCTAGGGGAGTGCTAGGGGGGTGTGGAGAGCTGCCAGGCTCCTGGCCGCCAACCTCTTCCCTGCGCCTGCCCCCTCCCTCAGCGCCTGCTTTGTTGCAGGAAGAGATCCAGCAGCTGAAGAGCAAACTCGAGAAGGTGGAGAAGGAGCGTAACGAGCTGAGGCTCAACAGCGACCGCCTGGAGAGCAGGGTAGGTCCTTGCCGGTGCCAGGACAGGGTACGGTGCCATGCTGGACTGCCCCAGCCCGTGATCCCATTCTCCCCACTGCCCCCAGATCACAGAACTGACGTCGGAGCTGACGGACGAGCGGAACACCGGCGAGTCAGCCTCCCAGCTGCTGGACGCCGAGACGGCCGAGAGGCTGCGGGCTGAGAAGGAGATGAAGGACCTCCAGGTAAATGCGCCCCTCCCCAGCCTCACAGTGTCTCCTGTCTCGCCACCAGTGCTCACCACAGCTGTGTCCCATCCCAGGCCAAGTACGATGCCCTGAAGAAGCAGATGGAGTCAATGGAGATGGAGGTGATGGAGGCTCGACTCATCCGGGCAGCCGAGCTCAACGGGGAGCTGGACGATGATGATTCAGGTACGGTCCTGCCTCCAGTGCTGGCTGCTGGCACACCCTGAGTGTCCCCCTCTCCACGGTGGCCCCGTGCCACCCCCACAGCACCTCAGTGACCCCATTTTCCCGCACAGGTGGTGAATGGCGGCTGAAATACGAGCGGGCAGTGCGGGAGATCGACTTCACCAAGAAACGGCTGCAGCAGGAGCTGGAGGACAAGCTGGAGGTGGAGCAGCAGGGCAAGAGGCAGCTGGAGCGGAAGGTGAGTGCAGCACAGACTTGAGGACCCCTCAGTCCCCTGTGTGGGATGGGCTGCTCAGAGCTGAGGGAGCCCATGGCCAGGACAGCAGTGACATGGTGGGATCCCAGAGCCCTCACTGCCCTGCCTGCTCCTGCCTGCAGCTGGCAGACCTGCAGGCAGACAGCGAGGAGAGTCAGCGGGCGCTACAGCAGCTGAAGAAGAAGTGCCAGCGCCTGGCTGCTGAGCTGCAGGACACCAAGCTGCACCTCGAGGGACAGCAGGGACGGAACCATGACCTGGAGAAGAAGCAGCGGAGGTGGGGCCTGTGTGCTGGCGGCAGAGGGTCATGGGGCACATGGCATCCTCGCCGTGCAGCGAGCCTCTGGCGAAGTGGCATTACCATTTTAGCAGGGATTTGGGCACTTCACCAGCTTCTACTTGGCTGAGGTGTCTCCAGCAGGATGGGGCTGCCCGGGTTGGATGTGTTAGTTGTGAGGGGGGCCCTCATGCCCTTTTAGGGGACCTGGAGCTGAGTGATCCCCCCATGGGAAGTCATGCCCCATGGTGGAGGCTGCTGGTGCCCTGCATCTCTGCTCAGCGTGCGCTGCCATCCCGTCCCCGCTCCCAGCCCCAAAGTTTGCTAACGTTATTAAGCAGCAGGGACGCTTTCATCTCATTATGGTAATGATCACACACACAAATACAGCGAGAGAATCCAATCTAATTAATTTCAATTTCTGCGGATTGGAGTCTGTGCTAATGCAGCTGTTTATTACCCAGTGTGAGGAAAAACGGGGATTAGCTGCAGAGGTGTTTAACGCAGGTCACAAACTCAAGCATAGGGTTGTTTTCCAAGCCCCAAAGGCAACGATTTCAGAGCAAACCCGGCTGATCCCATCCCGGGGGCACTGGGAGAGGCTGCCACAGCACTTCCTGGTTACAGGCTATGCTGAGCACTTCCCCACCACCAATTTGTGTCCCCTCCAGGAGCTCGTGTCCCCTCTGGGATGGGACTGGTGCCATCTCATGTGTGGCCACAGCTGGGATGTAGGTGGGGAAGCTGAGCTGCCACAGGTGCCCATCTCTCCTGGAGACCCCTCCATGTCCTGAAGCCCCTCCAAGTCCTGCTTGGAGGGTTTGTGTCCCTGGCTGCCTCGGTGTAGCCAAGCCCCCACAGTTAGCAGCCATGGCTGGCCCTGCGGAGCAGCTGATGGTCATCACTGTGCTCTCCATTAGTTCAGAGCGAAGGCGTAGGGAGGAGTTTCTCTGAGTGACTCCATGCTGGCAATTAAAGGCTCATCAACAGGATGTTTTGAACAAGCATCCCAACACCATACCGTCTGTCCTGGTGCCTGCTGCCATGGGAAGGGGATGCTCAGCACAGTGCCCCTGGCATGGGGCTGAGGACCAGTCCCTGGGGTGCTGAGTGCTTGCCCCACTCTCTCCATGCAGGTTTGACAGTGAACTCTCACAGGCACATGAGGAGGCACAGCGGGAACGGCTGCAGCGGGAGAAACTGAGCCGCGAGAAGGACGTGCTGGTGGCCGAGGTCTTTGGCCTCAAGCAGCTGCTGGAGGTAAGTGGCCCCCCGGTCCCCACCCCAGTCCCACAACCACTGAGTGCCCCAGTCTGAGGGTGACCCTCTCTCCCACAGGACAAGGACTCGGACATCGCAGGGCTGACGCAGAAGGCGGAAGCACTGGAGGCAGAGCTGCAGGACATCTCCTCCCAGGAGTCAAAGGACGAAGCCTCTCTGGCCAAGGTGAAGAAACAGCTGAGGGACCTGGAGGCGAAGGTCAAAGATCAGGAGGAGGAACTGGATGAGCAGGCTGGGACCATCCAGATGCTGGAGCAGGTACAACGGGGAGGGGCAAGGTTTCTGGGTGGGGTGGTTTCATGCAGGGCTGTTATTACCTGGGCTGGGCTTGCCTGGGAAGAGGAGGCGGTCGCCCTCAGCCCGGTGTCGGGCCAGGCATCGCAGCTGCCGACACGGCTCCCGGCCCTCCATGCCATGGCCCGGCAGGTCACCATGGGCCGGGCAGCCCGGCCAGTCCCTGACCAGGGGATTTTCTGTGTGAGTGGTGCCTGGAGAGTGGAATGGGGGGATCCTCCTGTCTCCTTCACTCTGACCACATCCCCACCATTTGTAGGCAAAGCTGCGGCTGGAGATGGAGATGGAGCGGCTGCGGCAGACCCACGCCAAGGAGGTGGAGAGCCGTGATGAGGAGGTGGAGGAGATCAGACAGTCGTGCCAGAAGAAGGTAGGGCTCAGCTTGGGCGACCCTCTACCCAAGAGGGCCTGGGATGAGTCCCCACACCCCAACCAGGTGCAGGGAGCTGCCAGCTGGGCACTGTCACGCAGCACCTGGCTCCCACACAGCCGACCACAGCCCGGCTCCACCGGCCTGGCAGGTCCAACCAGTCCTTCTGCCGCCCAGGCCAGCGCACGCCAGGCTTTGTGCCTTTGGTTGTGCAAACACCTGGCCGGTGGGGTCAGCTGGTGTCCCTGGTGTGTTGAGACACACAACGAGGGGGGTCATGACCCCTCCCTACCGCCCTGACTGACTGTCCCCTGGCTGTCCCCCAGCTGAAGCAGATGGAGGTACAGCTGGAGGAGGAGTACGAGGACAAGCAGAAGGTGCTGAGAGAGAAACGGGAGCTGGAGAGCAAGTTATCTGCTGTCAGCGAGCAGGTGGGGTAAAGGGCAGCTGGGCACATGCCTTCATTTGGGGACTCTGGGGTGGCTGTGGTGGGGTGGACACCCCCACAGAGCCCTGGCAGAGCCCTGGCATGGTTCCATCTGCCACAGGCCAACCAGCGGGACTTCGAGACGGAAAAGCGCCTGCGCCGGGACCTGAAGAGGACGAAGGCACTGCTGGCTGATGCTCAGATCATGCTGGACCACCTGAAGAACAATGCACCCAGCAAGAGGGAAATCACCCAGCTCAAGAACCAGGTGTGCATCCAGACCCCCTCAAACTGCAGCCTTTGGGGGACACAGGGTGTCCCTGTCCCCTGGCTGGGTGCTGAGCTATATCCCTGCAGCTGGAGGAGTCAGAGTTCACCTGTGCAGCTGCCGTCAAGGCTCGGAAGTCCATGGAGGTGGAGATTGAGGACCTCCACCTGCAGATCGATGACCTTGCCAAGGCCAAGGCAGCGGTGAGTGTTTCTGTGAGACTATGCCCCACTTGCACCCAGGGTACCAGCCTCTATGGGGTGACCCCATACTGTTTGGGGTGGTTTTGGGGGGTGAGTGCCCCATTCCCAGGGTGCAGCAGGAGACACGTGTGACTCCCTGCAGCTGGAGGAGCAGCTGAGCCGGCTGCAGCGGGAAAAGAATGAGGTGCAGAGTCGGCTGGAGGAGGACCAGGAGGACATGAATGAACTGATGAAGAAGCACAAGGCAGCTGTAGCCCAGGTGAGGGAGGAGCAGCAGCTGTGCCCACCCCATCCCCCCAAAACATCCCTCTTGGAGCACGTGCATCATCAGCCAATCCCTGCTGATGGCCCTGGTGTATCTCACAGGCATCCCGAGACCTGGCACAGATGAATGACCTCCAGGCACAGCTGGAAGAGGTCAGCAAGGAGAAGCAGGAGCTGCAGGAGAAGGTGAGCAGCACCAGCATCAGGGAGAGGCACCATGAGGGAAGGGATGGGGGCACCCAGAGACCTGCTGCCCACACCATGCACCGTGGGGGTGCACAGCAGTCTTGTGGGAAGCTCTCCATTGGGATGGGAGCAGCGTGGCCAGGTCTGCTCCAGGATAGCATGGCAGGGGCGCAGGGAGGCTGTGGTCGAGGCTGAGGCTGTGCACCTCCACACCCCCTGCAGCTGCAAGGCCTGCAGAGCCAGCTGGAGTTCCTGGAGCAATCCATGGTGGACAAGTCACTGGTGAGCCGGCAAGAAGCCAAGATCCGTGAGCTGGAGACCAGGCTGGAGTTCGAGCGGACACAAGTCAAGCGCCTGGAGGTAAGTGCTGGGCTCTCCCTCTGCTCTGCCTGAGACCGGGATATGCAGCAGGACCATGATGAAGCTGCCTGGGGGGTCTGCTGAGCACATCGCCTTCGTGGGACCCCTGACACTGCAGCCCTCTCCCTCTGGCAGCCCGTCCCTGTC
Source organism: Calyptomena viridis (assembly GCA_013390005.1). Lineage (NCBI taxonomy): Eukaryota > Metazoa > Chordata > Aves > Passeriformes > Eurylaimidae > Calyptomena > Calyptomena viridis. The sequence goes on along the minus strand of WEIV01010171.1, from coordinate 216,598 downwards.
TCCACAGGGAAGGCTCCCTGCAAGCACCGATAACAGTAATCCACCACCCAGCCCAGCAAAGTGCTGCTCTTTCCCTGCATTGACTTAAGGAAATTATAGACTCCCCAGCCCCACGAACGCAGCCTGTTTTATATTCTGCCTCCGCAGCTCTGCCGGGGAGCGCAGCAGCTTAGCTCTCCTCTTCATATTTTCCAAGCTATTATTTCCTTCCCCACTCTCTCTGCCGGGGCCATAAATATGCAGCGGCTGGCTCAGTGGCTGGGGGAGAATGGGAGCTATTTTTTCCTTACGTTACATGTTTTAATTACTTCACACACAGTTAAATCTATTTTTCCAATTCAACAAAGCCCTTGCTGTTGTTCTGACCCTGCATGGGGGGTGGTTTCTCCTCCATCTCCTTGTGTAAATTCATGAGGATGGGATCCATCCTCGCATCAGCTCAGGGTTTTGGGGTGAGGGTGGACCTGCAGGATGAGGGGTCCATGGGGGGAGCTGGGGTGACCCTACTGCTCTGCAGAGCTTGGCCACACGGCTGAAGGAAAACATGGAGAAGCTGACGGAGGAGCGGGATCAGCGTGCAGCCGCTGAGAACCGGGAGAAGGAGCAGAACAAGCGGCTGCAGCGACAGCTCCGTGATGTCAAGGAGGAGATGGGTGAGCTGGCCAAGAAGGAGGCAGAGGCCAGCCGCAAGAAGCATGAGCTGGTGAGGCACTCGTGATAGGGCCAGGCAAGGGGCAGGGGAGTGTTCCTTGAGGCACCCGGCTTATCCCACTCCCTCCCTGCAGGAGATGGATCTGGAGAGCCTGGAAGCTGCCAACCAGAGCCTGCAGTCAGACCTGAAGCTGGCCTTCAAGCGCATCGGGGACCTGCAGGCAGCCATCGAGGATGAAATGGAGAGTGACAGCAATGAGGACCTTATCAACAGGTGAGAGCACCTGGGTCTGGCTCCCACATGAGGCATGTCCTTGGGGGGGTCACTGCTTCCCTTTGCCACTTCAGAAATGCCACGGGGACCTCTGGGCTCTGCCTGGCCCTGGCAGGATGCTGTCTGTCCATCCATCCATGCGTTGTGCACATGTGCATCCATCCATCCATGTATTGTGCACATGTGCATCTGTCCATGCACCTGCGTGTCCATCCCTCCATCCACCCGCAGCCCCCGTGAGCTTCACCTGCTTGTGGAGGTGCCTGAAATGCATCCAGGGCCATGTCAGCTGCCTGGAAACAGCCCAGGGAGCCCTAGGAGCCAGGACAGTGCAAGCTGGCAGGAGGTTTGGGATGCTGGGATCCTGCCCAGGATAGAATTATAGAATCCTATAATTGTTTAGGTTGGGAAAGACGTCTGAGACTATCAGCTCCAACCATAACCCAGCACTGTCATGTTACCACTAAATCCTGGCCCCAAGTGTGATATTCACATGTTTTTTCAACACTTCCAGGGATGGTGTCTCCACCACTTCCCTGGGCAGCCTGTTCCAATGCCTGACCATCCTTTTGCTGAAAAAATTTTCCCTAGTATCCAGTCTAAACCTCCCATGGCACAACTTGAGGCCATGTCCTCTTGTCCTATCACTTGAGCCTTGGGAGAAGAGCCTGATCCCCACCTGGCTACAACCTTCTTTCAGGGACTTGTAGAGAGTGAGCATATTTCCCCTGAGCTTCCTTTTCTCCAGATTGAGCCCCTCCAGCTCAATCACTCCTCCAGCTCAATNCTCCAGATTGAGCCCCTCCAGCTCCCTTATCCAATCCTCATCAGACTTGTGCTCCAAACTCTTCCCAAACTCCGTTGCCTTTCTTTGGACATGCTCCAGCACCCAACCTGGGCTGCTGGTATCCAGCTGGGTGCATCCTCACCTCCCTCCCCTGGCCCTTCCCCACCATTTAATTTGCCCCTTGGTGTTATTTTTTTTTAATTTTCTTTTCATTTGATTTCCTTTCTGTTGTGTTTCTCCCCACTCCCAACCCCCTTCAACCTCCCAGTTTGCAGGACATGGTGGCAAAGTATCAGAAAAGGAAGAGTAAAGTGTGAGGAGCATCTCTTTCCTTCCTCCCCTCCCCTAACCCCCACCTCACCCCCACGGGCCGGGGTCCTGCATGCCACTGGCCCACCTCTGCATGCCCTAACAGCACCCGTGGCACGGCACAGCACGGCACATAACTGCATCCCACCCAGGGAGACGGGATGAGCCCCCGGGATGGGGTGGGGGGTGATGCTCTGCCATAGCTGATGATGAGTGTGTCAGTGTGAGGCAGCAATGAAGCCTCACTGCCACTAATTAGTATCTCCATCCATGGTCCCGTGACCCAGGTCCTGCTTAACTAATGGCACGTTCGCCTGGACATAAACTGTGTTTGATGTGGAGTTTAATTCTGCCAGTTATAAAGCCTTAGCTGCTCCCAGAGGTTGTTTTCAGGGCTCATTGAGGGCTTTTTGGTGTTGTTCTGTGGTTTTTTTGTTGTTTTTTTTCCCCAAGCCCAGTGTTGTCTGGATGTATTGCAGGGGAGGGAGATGCGCAGGATGGAGTGCAGCTTGTTGCTTTGAATTTAACAAGGATTCATGTACAGGGTCTATCCCAGCCTGTCCCTTGTGTTGTTTGCCATCATTCCCAGGCAGGGAATAAGCCCAAAACCAGGCAGATAAAAGGCCATTTAAGATCCTATGATATATCCCTTCCCTGGAGTGGCCTGGTGGGAGCCCTTGCTCAGTGGGAGAGGGGTGGGGAGAGGGGACTACACTGCTTCGATTTCCGTATAGATCCCGCCGGTGCTGCCGTAACCCTAATGAAAGCAGTAAGCAGTGAGGTATTAAGGGAGATTTATTTGGGGATGCTTTTAACGTGGAGGAATGGATTTTGCAATGCAGACAGCACCTTCTTTCTAAAGGCAATCAATATGGTCACGAACGGCCATTATAAATTAGATGGTTTAAGCCAGATAGGACTTTTTTTACGCTGGGACGTAAATCAGGGACTCTTGGGCACAGCAGGGCTGTAAATCTGCCCAGTGTTCTCCTGCACTCACTGTGCTGGAGTCGTTTCTGTTCCACCTGCTAAACTCCTGTTTACCCGGGGCCATCAGCATCGCTCTTCCTCACTGTAATTTTGAACTCAACGGCGGCCTATAAAGTGAATCCACTTATTTCCTTCTGAGTCCTGGAGCTGGAAATCTCCTGTATTTCTGGAGCTGTGCCCTGCCTGCTGCCCCAACAGTCTCCAGCCCCAGAGCTGTGCAGTGGCAGTGGGGGATGTTGGACAGAGGGGTGGAGCCCCTTGGACAGACAGGGAGGTGGTTTGGGGGGTGCTTCATGGAGCCCCTAAAATGCAGACTGAGCTCTGTGCATGCAGCTTATGCCCCAGAGATAGAACAGGATCATGGGATGGGGTTTCACCCATGCCAGGGTATACAGGCAGTGGGTGCTGGGGAGGGTATTGTGCCTTCCAGTGCACTTTCATCTCTCCAGCATCCAAAATCTCACTGCCCCATGCTGACCTCTTGCTTTCTTCTGCCCTGACCTGCTCCTCTGGCAGTGACGGTGACTCAGATGTGGACTCGGAGCTGGAGGAGCGCGTGGATGGGGTGAAGTCTTGGCTCTCCAAGAACAAAGCCTCCTCCAAAGCGTTCTCGGATGATGGCAGCCTGAAGGGCAGCAGGTGGGTGCAGGGCTGGGTGCAGGACTGGCAGGCAGAGGATGGGCTGAGCTGTGCCAGGACATGGCTGGGGGTGGGTGGGCACCCATGGGATGTGGCACTCAATGCCGTGTTCCCACCCAGTGCTTCCGTGGCTGGCCAGGGGAGGGTTAATGATGGCAAGCGGCTTGAACTCCACTGGGGACATGTCTCCCCTCCCAAAGGGACCTCCCTTGTCCCCCTTCCCTCATCCCACCCTGGAGGCACAAGGGCATCCACAGCCACCACCCCATCTGCCTTCCCAGGGCTCATGGTGGTGGGCTCCATCTTTGTGCCACATGCCATTACTCCAGGACTGATTCCCTGTTCCATCCTGCCCTCCTTTGCAGCCCTACTACATCCCTCCCCACACCTCTGAGAAAATGACAGTAGAGGTGAGGGACATGCCCAGGCACCCTCACAGCATGGGGCTGGGGCACACATCCCCACTTTCCTTCCCTGTGGAAAACACTTGCCTGCTGAGCACAGATTGCTTTTATCCAAACCCAATTTCCTAGCAGGGCTCCAGGAGTCCCAGGGGACTCCCTCCCTCTGCCGAGCAGGGGGGAAAGATCTGAGCTGGTTTCTGTTAATTGGTTTAATTTATTCAGCGGTGCAGATGTAAAACATTTTGTTATTGGAGATAATTCCACCTTTTCTGAAGTCGGGAATCAAACGCAGCGGCTCCAGGTAGCCGACAATGAAATAAATTGAAGGCAACACTTTAAAGGGGAATCAAAGTGCTGGGCTAGAACAATTCCCACATTTACATGACATTTTTCCACGATGCCATTTCCCGCTGACGCAAATTGCCGAGGCCGCCTCGTTGGCCCCCCCCTGCCCCACTCCCCCACTCATCTCCATCTCTCTCTTGTCTCCCCGGTGCGTGCGGGGCCGCGGTGCCGCGGACAGGTCAGCCCCGCCGGACGGTCCCGAGGCCGAGGAGCGGCCGGTGTCGGTGTTGAGCTCCCTCAGCTACAGGAAGCGGCCGGGCCTCAAGGACTCCATAGNGTCCCGTGACCCAGGTCCTGCTTAACTAATGGCACGTTCGCCTGGACATAAACTGTGTTTGATGTGGAGTTTAATTCTGCCAGTTATAAAGCCTTAGCTGCTCCCAGAGGTTGTTTTCAGGGCTCATTGAGGGCTTTTTGGTGTTGTTCTGTGGTTTTTTTGTTGTTTTTTTTCCCCAAGCCCAGTGTTGTCTGGATGTATTGCAGGGGAGGGAGATGTGCAGGATGGAGTGCAGCTCGTTGCTTTGAATTTAACAAGAAGGATCCATGTACAGGGTCTATCCCAGCTTGTCCCTTGTGTTGTTTGCCATCATTCCCAGGCAGGGAATAAGCCCAAAACCAGGCAGATAAAAGGCCATTTAAGATCCTATGATATATCCCTTCCCTGGAGTGGCCTGGTGGGAGCCCTTGCTCAGTGGGAGAGGGGTGGGGAGAGGGAACCACACTGCTTCGATTTCCGTATAGATCCCGCCGGTGCTGCCGTAACCCTAATGAAAGCAGTAAGCAGTGAGGTATTAAGGGAGATTTATTTGGGGATGCTTTTAACGTGGAGGAATGGATTTTGCAATGCAGACAGCACCTTCTTTCTAAAGGCAATCAATATGGTTACGAACGGCCATTATAAATTAGATGGTTTAAGCCAGATAGGACTTTTTTTACGCTGGGACGTAAATCAGGGACTCTTGGGCACAGCAGGGCTGTAAATCTGCCCAGTGTTCTCCTGCACTCACTGTGCTGGAGTCGTTTCTGTTCCACCTGCTAAACTCCTGTTTACCCGGGGCCATCAGCATCGCTCTTCCTCACTGTAATTTTGAACTCAACGGCGGCCTATAAAGTGAATCCACTTATTTCCTTCTGAGTCCTGGAGCTGGAAATCTCCTGTATTTCTGGAGCTGTGCCCTGCCTGCTGCCCCAACAGTCTCCAGCCCCAGAGCTGTGCAGTGGCAGTGGGGGATGTTGGACAGAGGGGTGGAGCCCCTTGGACAGACAGGGAGGTGGTTTGGGGGGTGCTTCATGGAGCCCCTAAAATGCAGACTGAGCTCTGTGCATGCAGCTTATGCCCCAGAGATGGAACAGGATCATGGGATGGGGTTTCACCCATGCCAGGGTATACAGGCAGTGGGTGCTGGGGAGGGTATTGTGCCTTCCAGTGCACTTTCATCTCTCCAGCATCCAAAATCTCACTGCCCCATGCTGACCTCTTGCTTTCTTCTGCCCTGACCTGCTCCTCTGGCAGTGACGGTGACTCAGATGTGGACTCGGAGCTGGAGGAGCGCGTGGATGGGGTGAAGTCTTGGCTCTCCAAGAACAAAGCCTCCTCCAAAGCGTTCTCGGATGATGGCAGCCTGAAGGGCAGCAGGTGGGTGCAGGGCTGGGTGCAGGACTGGCAGGCAGAGGATGGGCTGAGCTGTGCCAGGACATGGCTGGGGGTGGGTGGGCACCCATGGGATGTGGCACTCAATGCCGTGTTCCCACCCAGTGCTTCCGTGGCTGGCCAGGGGAGGGTTAATGATGGCAAGCGGCTTGAACTCCACTGGGGACATGTCTCCCCTCCCAAAGGGACCTCCCTTGTCCCCCTTCCCTCATCCCACCCTGGAGGCACAAGGGCATCCACAGCCACCACCCCATCTGCCTTCCCAGGGCTCATGGTGGTGGGCTCCATCTTTGTGCCACATGCCATTACTCCAGGACTGATTCCCTGTTCCATCCTGCCCTCCTTTGCAGCCCTACTACATCCCTCCCCACACCTCTGAGAAAATGACAGTAGAGGTGAGGGACATGCCCAGGCACCCTCACAGCATGGGGCTGGGGCACACATCCCCACTTTCCTTCCCTGTGGAAAACACTTGCCTGCTGAGCACAGATTGCTTTTATCCAAACCCAATTTCCTAGCAGGGCTCCAGGAGTCCCAGGGGACTCCCTCCCTCTGCCGAGCAGGGGGGAAAGATCTGAGCTGGTTTCTGTTAATTGGTTTAATTTATTCAGCGGTGCAGATGTAAAACATTTTGTTATTGGAGATAATTCCACCTTTTCTGAAGTCGGGAATCAAACGCAGCGGCTCCAGGTAGCCGACAATGAAATAAATTGAAGGCAACACTTTNGGCGGCCGTCATTGCCCGCGCCTTCGCCGACGCCAGCGGCCGGGCTCGGCAAGGGCTGGACAAGCGGTGGTCCCTCTCGGCCACCGACGTTGAGAAAGCCTCTGTCGCCTCCGTCGCCTCCGCCCCAGTGAGCCGAGCCTCCTCCACCTCCTGGCGCGGGCTGGAGGATGGGGATGATGGGGACGAGAGGTGCTCGGTGCTGAGCTTCGCCCTCTCCAGCCCCGGGAGCTTGCGGAGCAGGCGTGGGGGGCCTGAAGGTCGCCCCCAATCGCGGCTCTCCCTGGCCCGCAGCCGCCTTGATGAGGCGGACGAGGGGTCCCGCGGGCAGCCCCTCTTGGGGCGCAGCTTTTCTGTGCCCCCACGGCCCCGCAGCGCCGCCTCCGAGGAGGAGAGTCCTGGGAACGCCCGCCCCGTGGGGCACCGCTCCTACCTCGACCCCGACCTGGAAGCTGCTATTCAGGAGGTGCTGAGCTACCGCCCGCTGCGGTCCAGGGTGGGCTCCAGCCCCGAGGCCGACTCAGGGGATGACGGCCGGAGCGTGCGAAGCGTGCGGAGCGCGGCTCCCCTGGGCGCTGCCGATCGCCTCTCTGGCAGCCTGCGCCGCTCCGCATCCGCCCTCGACTTCTCCCGACACACCTGCCGGTGCCGCAGCAGCTCGGGCTCCTCTGAGGAAGAGGAGGAGCGGAAGAAGAAGAGCGCCAAGAAGCGCGCCAAGAAAGCCAAGAAGAAATCCAAGAAGAAGAAGAAGAAACAGGAATCATCATCCGAATCCAGCTCCTCCTCCGAGTCCTCCTCCGGCTCCACCAGCTCCTACCGCAGCACCTCCAGTGTCAAGAAGGGTCCGCGGGCGGCAGGGGGGGAGGAGCCGACACGTCCTGCCCGAGGCAAGAAGGAGGAAAAGCAGCGAAAGAAGCAGGTGGACAGCCTCATGATGAAGTACCTGTACCGGCCCGAGAGCGACTGAGGCAGGAGGTGGGAGTGGTGTGTGCTGTGCAGCATGAACCTCCCTGTGTGCCACTAACCACTCGTCCTAACCCTCTCCTGACTCCGGACATGGAGTCCACCTCCGCCGGGATGGGGCACCCCAGGATGGGGCACCCCCCTGTGCCTGCAGCAGCCCTGCTTTTGGGATGCTGCGGGACATCCCCAACGCGTTTCCATCCGTGGGATGGCCGAAGCGGGACTGCTGCCATGCTGCCAGGACACAGCGTGTTCAGGATTAGCAGCTGTTGGGACACCGGGAAGCGCTAGTCCCTTCCTGACGTCCTGGCCGCCAGCCAGGATATAGCTGGGTTTATTCCTTCAGGAAATTTAAAGGTTTCTGGGCAGCATAGCATCCTGCTCCCCCTGGGAATGGGGAGGAGTGGTACGAGTACTAACATGCACCCACCGCAGTGTGTGAGCGTGGAGGGAGGCAGCACCCATGGCAGGGACCTGGGGTGGGTGGTAGGAGCTTGGAGGTGCTGCCCCGTGTCCTGTAGAGTGCCTGTGACAAGGATTCGGGGTGTGAGCAACCTCATCGTGCAGGGCTTGGTGGCTCTGCACCCTGTTTGATGCAGAAGAGAGGGTGTGCTGGGGCTCACTGGCAGCGATTTTGGAGCAGATTTCATCCTTTCTGATGACTTGAATAGAAGAATGGCTGGAGGAAGGGAAACAAGTCTTTTGGCACTGTGGTTGCTGTTGGGCTGCCTGGGACCCTCAGGAGGGGATGTCCCCGAGCGCTGGTGTTGGTGTTGGTGTCCAGGGCCATGAGCCCTTTCCTGAGCACAGGCTGCTGGATGCCCATGGAGTTGGCAGCCCCTGGGCAGGCTCAATTCAGCCCCATTTCAGAGCAGGAGCTTGGCTCAGCAGGGCAAGGAGTCGCCTGCAGTGGGGCATACCCGAAATGTCTCAGAAATAATAAAAAAGGAGGCAATCAAGGCTTCATCCAGCTGGCTGCCAGTGTGCTGGCTCACCACAGCTTCCACTGCAGCCAGAGGGAATTGTGCTCCCCATGCTGGGGACATGGAGCTCCCCAGGACCCCCGCTAACCCCATTCTCTCCCACAGCCCCCCGAGCTCCCGGCACACCTTCACCTATGACAGATGGGACGAGGAGCAGGACGCCGGGGACAGCACACGCCGCTCTTCCCGCAGCTCCCCCAGTGCCAGCGAGGTGGAGAGCCGGGCTGCTGAGACCCCTGCCTAACTCCACACCACTTCCCAACGCCCCAGGAACACTCAGCTCCACGGGGCCGCCCCGGGCAGCCGGTATTTCTTCTGCACGGGGTGGAGACACACACGCAGCCGCCCCCTGGCCCCGGCCATGGGGGGAGCAGCCCGGCCGGCTCGCTGGCTGCACCCCCCCACATTCCCACCTCCTGTCTATCCTTGGCGGTGGAGTTGGCTGCTCCAGCACCCTGGATTTATTCTTCAGTGCCTGCTGGCTCCTTATTTTATAACTTAAACTCCCACCCTCTGGCACCCTGCCGTCCTCGTACACCCCTTTTAGTTGAGCCAAAGACGTCTCTCGCTGGCCGGGCCTTGGGGAGCAGCTGCCCAGCAGCCAGGAAGGGGACATGAGGATGGGGTCCCATATGTCCACCTGGGTTTTCATCAGCCCCCATACCCCTGCCTGGCTGTTTTGCACTAGCCCAGCTGTGCGTCCCACCACACCCCCTTTACTTTCAGTATGAAAATAAACATAATTTCTGGCTGATGACACCGGCTGCTGCCTGCTCCATGTGCCAGGGTGGTCTCCCCATTTTGGGGGGGTGTTTGCATGGTGGCAGGGTCTGGTGGAATGGATCCAGCACTGGCAAGGTTGCAGGGCTGCATGGAAGGGCTGAGTCTGGCCCCTTTCCTGAGCCTGCTGCACCCACGGGTGCTGGGGGGGGGAGACACAGCCCTCATGGGTGCTGGTGCTGAATCATTTATCAATCTTCATAAATATGCAGATGAGCAGTGGGACAGAGCCGCTGCCTGCCGGCGTTAATTATTTAACACAGAGATGACGATGTGCATTGCTGGCCGCCTGCACGGCTCAGCCTTGGCCCCAGTGCTCACCAGTCTGTGCCATGTGCTGTCCCCTGCACCCGACCCCAGGGATTCCCCGTACCTCCGAGGCCCACTACACTCCTGGGACCTTGGCAAACCAGGTTATTTGATCCCTTTCCCCACCATCTCTTGGAAACACACGGGCCAAGCTCTGCACTCTCTGCCATAAAGCCACGCTGCGCTAATGCGCTTTCATTAACTGGGAGCGATCTAATGATAATAAAATGGCACATTTAACATTAAAACATTTAACTTGACTCCTAAGTGAGTGTGTCTCTCCGCGCTGCTCCAACTCCATCTTCATGAGGCTAACAAAGCTCCTTAATTTGTTCCCAGGGAGCGGGTGCTTGCTGGAGATGGCTTGGCACTGCATGGCATGGACGATGCTTGGATGCATTGGGATGTGGGGAGGCAAAGCACTAGGATGCTGGGATGTGGGGATACAGAGGTGCTGGGATGCAAGTAGCAGGGATGCAGGCATATGGCGATACTCGGGTTCTGGGATGTGGAGGTGCAGTGGTGCTGGGGTGCACAGACAGAGGGCTTCTGGGATGGATTGGTGCCAGGATGAGGGGTGCTGGGATGGTAGAATATAGGGCTATGGGGATGCAGGGTAGCTGGGGTATGGGATTGGAGGCATATTAAGACACCAGGGTGCTAGGAGATGGAGACATATTGATGCCCACACACTGGAGTGTGAGGACACCCCAGAGCACCCGTGGCATGCAGGGACACAGCTGCAGGCTGGTGCAATGCCACGGCAGCACATCTGGAGCCTCACACCTATGCAACCTGGAACACACCAGGAAAGCGGGTGATGGTGAAGGGAGCCAGGTTGTGGGATGGCTCCTCGCCCAGGCTCAGCTCACACAGCAACTTCCCCACCACTGGTGCAAACTTGAACCCATGGCCTGTGGGAAGGAGAGGGGAGGTGGGGGGCACAGCCACCCCATGCCCCCGGCCAGCTCTGGGGTGCTGGGCTGGAAGGGTGGGTGTCCTCGCCTACCTGAGAAGCCAGCACCAATGACAATGTTGCTGAACTTGGGGTGGCGGTCCAGGATGAAATCTTTATCTGGAGTGTTCTGGGGGAGCCATGGTGTGAGGGTGAGGGGCCAAGGGTCCAATCCTGGACCCAAGGTGTGGGGGCGAAGGGATGGCAAGGTCCACCTTGGAGTGGGGGTGGGCTCAGGACCCCAGATGCCTGGATCCATGCCCTGGAGGGGAGGTCTCACCGTGTAGAGGCAAGTCTCCATCACAGCTGGCTGGGCCTCCAGCTTGGGCAGATAGCTGCTGATGAAGCTGCTCAGGACAGCGATGTCAGGGTGGGAGGCACCTGATGGGACTTGATCCCGCTTCTCAGGGTCAATGGGACTGCCATGGTGGTGGCACACCTGGGGGACAATTGGTCAGGGTGGACTGATTAAGGGATCCCCCCACCACCACTGTGCCTCACTCACCTTGACCATCCCTGGGTACTCAAGGGAAGGCAGCCCATAGATGCCATGGGGGGCTTGGCTCAGCCCCAGTGTCAAGAAGCAGGGACCGACAGTTCCTGTACCGGTGCTTCCAGGTTCCTTCTCCCTCCAGTAGCAGACGTTGATGCGCACGGGCTGCAGTCACTGCATTAGCTCTGTCCATGACCATGCCACCCCACCGTGCCACTGGCCCTTACCTGCAGTGGCAGGTGGAGACCCAGGGATTCCACGAGGGCACCAGTCCAGGCTCCGGCTGTGATGATGAGCCGGGGGGCTTGGTACACCCCGGCTGTGGTGGTGATGGTGACCACGGCCCCAGGTTCAATGTGCAGCACCTTCTCCCCATCCCGCACGGTGCCCCCGTGTCGACGAAAGACCTCCTGAGCAAGAATTGTAACAGGAGGTGGCTGCAGAGATGGAGCCAGGGGACCCCTATCCCCTCCCAAATCATCCCATCACATCCCCCACGTCCAATCACATCCCCTCGGCAGCACCCACCTGCACTGCCCGCAATGCCCGGTCAGCGAAGAGCACCCCAGCGGTGCTGTCCAACACGGCCACCTCGCCAGCGTGGAGCCGGAAGCCAGGAAAGCGCTGAGCCAGCGCCGCGGCGTCGAGGACCTGGTCGGCACCCAGGCTGCGCCGACAGCCCTCCAGCTCCGGGTCTCCTGCCGGTCCCAGCACCACCAGTCCTGTCCGCCTGCACCCCACCAGTCACATCAGCTCCCCCTGCGCCTTCTCCCTGTGCAACCCCCCTGCTTGCTTTGCTCCTGGGGGAAACTGAGGCACGGTGGCACCAGTGATGCTTGGGATGTACTACACCCTGGTGGTCGGGCACCAGAGGGAGGGGCTGGATGCGATTTCCCCCCTCAAATACAGCAAGCACTATCAGCCCTGACCCCAGAGGATCATTTAGGTGCTCATTTCCTTAATGATATTTCCTTTATGGAGCCCCATAAATTACCAAGAAATGGCAGCCGCCTGACAGGGCAGTCGCATGCCACCCAGTGGCCACAGCTCCCAGCCCTACATGAAGGGAGTGGGGCCCACTGGGGACTGCATCCCCTTCCCTGTCACCTGTAGAGGCTGGTGCCAGCCTCAGCCTCCAGATGCTGCCAGAGGTGGAAGCTGTCAGGTGTCATGCGGGAGTAGCACTCCTGGGGGTAGGCGGTCCGGATGATCCGACTCTCCCCGTGCGAGCTGCCCCTCGAGTGGGGCAGGAAGAACTGTGGGGTAGAGGGGACATGGGGGTGACCACAGACACCGCCACCCCCAACCCCACCAACCCAGTGTGCACCGGTGCTGTGCTGCAGTGGGAACCTGGGGACACAGCCTGTCCTGTCATCCAATGCACCAGGAAACAGCAGGAGACGAGGGTCTTGGCAGTGGGGACATGGGAGTGCTGGCACTGGGGACATGGGGGTGCTGGCACTGGTGACATGGGGGTACTGGTGCTGGGGACAAAGGGTCCTGGCACTGGGGACAAAGAGTCCTGGCACTGGGGACTGTGGTGCCAGCAGTGGCTCTGCTCTGTCAGGATAGAGGGCAGCTGGAGGGCAGCCAGATCTGCAGGCACCCACCGCAGCCTGTTGGGGCTGGGGACACAGCAGGATGGGGTCACCGGTACCTGCTCCAGCAGCAGAGTGTCCTTGTGGCGCTGGGCCAGGTGGTAGGCAGTGAAAGAGCCCTGAATGCCAGCCCCGATGACGATGGCATCATAGGTGGCCTTCTGGGGCTGTCTTGGGGCAGCCGTGTCCATCGTTGTCCTCGCAGTTCCTGTCCCCGCAGGCAGCCGGAAGCTGAGTGAAGGGGAGGAACAGGGCAGAGTCCAGCCAAACCAAGCGGGTGGTGGAACCTTGGCCACCCTCCAAGCCCTGTGTGGACACAGAGGCACACAGGGGCCACACTCTTCCCACCCCCGGGGCTGGCTGGGAAAGAGCATCCCCGTTCCCCCACCAAAGGCAGCATGTGGTCCCACCAGGGCATTGGGCTCATCTGATCATAGCAAAGCACATTTATGAGATAAATGTGATGGAAAATTGCTTCCAATAAATTCCTCTTTCCCTCTCCAGCTGCAGTGGGATGTGGGGCTTGGTAATGCTCCTGTTCGTGTGCTGATGGGAAACCCCCACTTGCTTCCCGGATAACTGTTGTTTTTTTCCCCAGTACAATTTGTTACAGCCATAAACCATTTTGTTGCCATCTTTTGTTGTTATTTTTTTTTAAAGGAGATAGGGGTGATTTAGGGCTTGACAGAGCTGCTGGGAAGTGGCATGGAGCCCCGTGTCCTACCAGCAGTGGTGGATTTTGCAAGTCTGCAAAGTTTTGGGGTGTGATTTGGGGTTTGGGGACACTCAGTAATGTCTCAGAGTGGAGGATAATACAGGCAGAGGATGCCAGTTTTGTCCACTGCCTCCACTGCCCCATGCTGCCTGACAGCTAATTAGGGGAATTAATTTACTCTGGCTTCCGTGGTGTAAAAGGCATTATTTACTGGTTAATCGTCATTATTACAAAATGTTAAATATCATTATTTATTTTGCCACTTGCCTCCAGTGATGAATGAAGCTTTGGGGAGCGCTGGAGGCCCCTACCAGGTCACAGAGATCTTGTTATTGTGTAAAGGCAGAACCAGCAGGTCACAGCGATGGGGAGGAGAGAGGAGGAGGAGGAGCATGGGCAAAGGTTGGGGTGCCCCTCAGACCTCTCACCCACCCCACTGCCCACGACCACTACCATAATAAGTGCATCCCAGTCTCAGCATCACCATGATGCCCAGGGCTCTGCATCGTCACTGTTAAATCAGCACATCCTCTCTTGCCTTTGATGTTAGAAATAATTCACCAATTTCCCTGGGTTTCAGCTTGCTTTTTTTGCTTTGCACAGCCCCTCTACCTGCTCTTCCTTTTTTACTGGGAAGATGAGGAATAATTAATTATCCGTGCAACGTTAAATGGTAAAAATGAACTCTTCTCCTGTTAGTGGTGTGTTAATAGAATGGATGGAAAAGCCTTGCTCGTGATACTACAGAGGGAAAACCATCAATGTGGTGCTGACGACCATCCCCAGGGCTCTCTGGGAGCCCTCAAGCCATTGCTTTCATTACACAGGTGAGCCCAACCTGGGCTGATCCCAGGCATCTGGGATGTCTACACCCCCATACCCTAAAAAGCAGCTGCATGACCTCATCTTGCTTTGGGGTGAATTTTTGTGGGGTCCTTCTAGCCCTGTGCCAGGGTCTTTATTATCCCAGCCATGCCCTCTTTGCCTGGGTTTATATTAATTGGAAGCAACATTCATGGCAGCAAGAAATCCATTTCCCTAAGCAGCCAATGCGGGTCAGGAGAGCTCAGTAAGAATGAAATATTCCCTGTGTGGGCTGGGTGGATGGATGGAAAACTCGATGGCAATGACATGGAGAGGGGGAGATGGGGGTTTGGGGAATAGCCTGGCACAGGCTGCAAGAGCTGCCCCAGCCCAGATCCATGTGGGGCTGGGAAAATAGGGAATGAGAAACTTTGACTAAGGCCGGGCAGGGATCACCTATGGCTTGATAGGTGCAGGACTCTACACCCACTGCACCCACTGTATCCACTGCACCTATTGCACCTGCTGTACAATGGGGTGGCAGCTGAAGTTTCACAAAATCCCATCATCCACCTGCGCTGGCCTCATACTCCACCAAGCACAAACCAGCACTTCAAAAAGAAAAAGGGAGCAACATCATTCCCCAGGGAGCCAAGGGGGGCATGGCATCCTTCCAGCCTGGCTGCAGCATGCTGGCTCCAGGCACACTTGCCCCCATTTTTCTTCCCAGTCCTCACCATTCCTGATGCTTTGATGGCGCCTGCAAAGGATTGTTTGGTTTTTGTCAAAACCAACAGCCGCCAACGGCAGCCCCTCATTAGCAGTCCAGGAACATGCCTGGGGAAGCATTGGGCAGATTAAAATTATTTGAATATCAGAATATTAGAAACTTCAATTTGGCCTCAAAATGCTCATCTTCCAAGCCTTACCAGGGCTTTGCTGCATTAAACATTAATGGAGCTACCGGCAGATCAAAGTTTTGGGTTTAGTGCTGAAGGCACTTTGTGGGAGAGCCAGCAGCACCCCCGGGATGCCTGCACTCCTGGCATCACTGTCAGCCCCACTCCCACTGCAGCAGTGGGGCTGGTGGCACACAGACAGTGCTGTGGGGCTGGTGGCACACAGACCATGCCATGGGCCTGGCCACTGCCCTTTCCTCCCATTTCCAATCCATGAGACACATGATTTGCCATTCTCCACGACAGGAATGATGTGTGTCAGCAAAGCAGGGCCTGGGATTAAAAATAAACCTCCATCAGATCTGGCTGCGTGGGCCGGGTGTGCAGTGGGGCTGGCCGGGCTGCGGGGGATCCGGCGGCGCGAAGCCATCTGGGCTTTTGCAGGGATGGGGAGGGGGTTATTAAACAAAGAGCTGGTTTTTTACATTTTTAACACCTGCAAGAGCCGTCCATCAGTCAGTGCAGAGCCACTCGGTGCCAGTGCCAACGCCATCTGCCCACTGCAGGGCTGGCTGCCCCCTGGGACCCCGAGGCAGAGGGCTGGGGAGGGGGTTTGAACCCCCATCATAAGGAATAGGGAGCCCTGTCTGTGCTGTGGGGACAGCGCCATGTCCAGATCTCTGCTTGGAGGATGATGAGCCCAGCCCTAAATTGGGCTATTTAGGGATGGGGAAGGGCAGCTCTAGGAGGTTGTGATGAGTGTCCTGGAGGGTGAAGCATGGCGGAGAGGCAGGATGTGATGGGGTGGGCACCGAGGACCTTTCCCACAGTCGTCGGTGGCTCCCACTCCGCACGGTCGCTGGGATTCGAGGAGACTGGGAGGGTTAGGAGATCCCCCTCCCCCAATCTTCATCTCCCAGCATTTTCTGGCCCCGCATTCGGAGAGTTACGGCGTGGGGGTGGGGTGACAGGGAGGAGCACCCCCCCCAGCCTGCGGGATTGGAGGGCGCCGCGCTCGGAGAGTTACGGCGGAGAGGGAGAGGCGGAGAGACCCCCCCTTGTCCTCTCACTTGCAGAATTACAGCCACCCCCCCACCCTGTCCCCGGGATTGGCGAGCGCCGCGCTCGGAGCATTACGGCGGGGGGGAGTGAGGGGGAGGGGGGGAAACCCCCCCGCCTCATCCCCGCGATTGGTGTGCGCCGCGCT
>WEIV01010171.1:185808-200026 GCA_013390005.1 Calyptomena viridis | reverse complement strand
CGCGCTGCTCCGCGCCCCGGCACACGGTAAGCGCCTGCCGACACCCCCCGGTCATCCCCGCCGCACACACCGACCACCCCGGTACCGGTGGCTTAAACCCGCCTCCGTCGCCACCAAACTTTGCCAACTCGTGCTCGCCCCCGGTGCGGCGGAGGAGCTCCCCGATCCCCCTTGGTGAACCGAGAACCGCTCCCCCCTCCGTTATCCGCCCCACCGCCACCCCCCTGGGAACGCGCAGAGCGGTTTGCGGCCGGGCTGGAGCGACGCCGCCCCCGGCAGGCTCCGGCGGCAGCCCCTCCACCGGTATTACTGGTGATGGGGGTGTACCGCTGCACCGGGGGCTTGGCAGGCACGGCAGCGTCCAGCGGGACCTGCTCCCGCTGTCACCGAGCCCTTTCGAGCCACCCTCTGTCTGGCTCTGCCGCGAGCCGGTCCCTTCGTGCGGTCCCCACCGCGGAGTCGGGGGGCCTTGGGGGTATTTGTCTCTTCCTCTCCTCTCCTCCCTTGGGGTGACCCCTCCGGCTCCGGGAGGGGCGCGGGGGACGCAGGGATGGCTGGTGTTGGTCCTTCCCAAGGAGAGCAGCCAACACCCAGCTCGGCTCCTTGGCTCTGCCACCCACGGGGCACCGGCAGCCTCGATGCCTCGTGGCTCCACTGCCCCAAAAACAGGATCAGGAACCCTATGAGACTTGGGGAGACCTGTCAGGGATTGGGGTGCCCTGGACCACCGTGGCCATGCATGGGTCGATGGGCGGGTCATGGTCCAGCCCTGCTGGCCCCAGTGGGATACGGGATGCGGGATGCAGGATGCGGGCACCGGCTGCAGGCAGCAGCCGTGCGGGGAGTTACATAAACTCCCCATCTGGTAGCGGAGCCCAGCCGGGGAAGGGCGCCGTGGCCCTGCGCCCGCTGCTATTCCCAGCTCGTTCTGCTGCCTGAAGCTGCTGCTACAGCCTTCTTGCTTGGGAAAAGGGATGTATGGGGGCAGCAAGTGGGGCAATGCCATGGCATACCCATCTCCTGCCCTGCCAGAGGGGCAGTGAAGCTGGAGTGGGATCTGTATTTCTGGCTCTGTCCTGGGAGGGGGGCCCTGGGCAGGGCAGGTTTCCCCCAAGGGAGGTTAGTGCTTACTGTGTCAGTTTAATGATTTCTAATGAGCAATTACCTCTAGTCAGTCCCCTAATTTCTGAATATCAATAAAGTTAATTAAACTCTGCATGTGCATTTCCCAGAGTCTTAGAAGTAGGGATGCCCTGGGAGGTGCTGAGCTTTTCCCAGGGCTCAGACCCCTCGAGTCCTGTCCACCCTATGCCCTCCACCATATACGGGGAGCTGTCTGTGAGTCCCACCTCCCCAGCTCCCTGTCCCACATCAGGCAGGGCTTCCATGCAGCACCACCATGCTCAGTGTTACTGTGGCCTTGGCTTGGCATTGATGGATTGGTGGCATTGATGGAGATGAGCCGTGTGTCTGGTGGACATGGTCTTGGGCCCCTCAGTCAGGATGGGGGGCTTGGTGATGCCCTCTGAATGATGGCAATGCAGGGTTTGATCCTGTCTCTCCCCTGCCCCAGCTGTGGGGCAGCACCAGTCCTTGGTGCCCACCAGGCAATTTTTGAGGGGGTCATCTTAGCTGTGCTGAAGGGAGCTCCTTGTAATTTGGGGTCCTGGAAGCCTGGGGTAATGGGAAGCAGTGCAGGTTGTGGCAGGGGGCACAGGGCCTGGCTGTACCCCCATAAGCTGTGCCATGGCATCCCATGTCAGCCAGATGCACCGTGCCTGCAGGGAAGATGTATTTAGGGGACATGGTGCTTCTGGGGATGTGGATGCTGGTAGGGGTCTAGCTGCAAGGAGCGGGCTGAGGAAGGAGGCAGGCGTCTGCTACAGTAATTAACGGCGCGTGTGCTCGTGCCCTGCGTGCCTCGGAGGAGTTCGTCACCACCACGCTGCCGTGCCGCCAGGCCAGGATTATCTGGATAATACTCTTAAGCCAGAGAGCGGGAGGGCAGGGCTGTCCCGTGGGGATGTGGGGCACAGGCTGAGCCAACCACCCCCACCATCCCCCGGGAGCCGGATTGCTGTAGGGATCGTCTGTGGGTTTGCAGTGGTGCGGATGAATTCGGCACAGGGTGCTGTGCCACGCAGGGCTGCCAGGCAGAGCTAGAGCAGTAGAAATGTGGGGGAAAATGAGGTGCAAAGAAGCTTGGGCAAGGACATGACAAGGGCACCCCCAGGCCTGGTGCGGAGCATAGGGGAGATCCCCCCCGTGCTGCTGGTGGGAGGCCCAGGCTGGCACAGAGCTCTCTAGAGCTGTTTCCTCATGTGCAGCCCCATACTGGGGCAAGGGCTTGGACTGACCCCGGCTGCAGGGTCCCCTGGGAGCACTAACAGCCCCTGGGGGAAGCAGATCAAGTTATGTCTCCAGCGGCTTTGACGGGAGAGGATAATTTTGTCTCCAATCAATTCTTTAAATGCGCACAATTGAAAGATTGCCTCTGAAAGCTGCCTATAACCGGGGAGGTAATGGATTCCCTCCAGTCGCAGGCAGGAGCTCGGGAGCAGCAGCATCCCTTCCTCCTGCTGCCAGGGAGATGGGGCGAACCAGAGAACCAGCACTGCTCCCACCATGACCACCATTGGGCGGGTGAAGGGGCTGCCTGGACCTGCCAGAGGCAGCTGGGAATGCCTCTATCTCCCTGGCTTGCTGCCAGCCTGCCCTGTGCTGAGACCTGGCACTGCTCATCACATCCTCCGAGGTGCTGGGGGGTTCCCATTGGTCAAGGCTGGAGATACAGTTGATCCCCAGCCTGCAGGAGAAGCATCAGAAGCCAACCCACACGCTCGCCGTGCCAGTAGGAATTATTACATATATAATTTAAATGCAGTAACGAGCTGTGCTGAAGGGATCAAATATTAATCAGCTGCAAGAACGCTGCTCTGACCCTGCGAAAATGAGGAGAGGTGCTTGAAATGCCAGATCAGCCAGTGCTGGGCGATGCGCAGGGTGATGCTTGGGCAGGACGGGCTCCAGTGGTCCCCAGCTGCCCTGGGAGGTGGCAGCAAGATGGAATGTGACCGTGGCGTCAGTCCCTGGTGGCTTCTAGAAATGGATGGTTCATCCGATGGGAAGAGCAGTGACAGGGCAGGATGCGGGGTTGGCTGGGAGAGACACGGTGCTGAGGGTGGCTGGAATGCTGGCTCTGGCAGGAGCAGGCGGCGATGGGAGGGAATGGTGTCTGCAGGAAGGATGACATGGCTGAGCAGCCCAACACGGAGCCCGACAAGCAGCTCTCGCTCGCCTCCCGCAACCGATTTCAATTACTGTCTCTGGCAGCGGGCAAAGAAGGGGAGGTGGGAGCTGGAAGAGAAGCGTGGCTCTGCTCTCCCTGCCTGCCTCCTACCTGTGATGGGCAGGCCCCTCCAGGACCCAAAAGTGCTACAAGGGCTGGGTGTTCCTCTGTCACGCAGAGGGGTGAGTTGTGCTGGGTCCTGGGGGAGGCTGAAGCTTGCACAGAGCCCCATGGGAGTCTGGCATCCACACCATGGGCACTGCAGGGTGGCAGAGACTGGGTGTTGCCTAGCAGTGGGGTCTCGGTCACAGGGGATCCTGATGCATGGCTGGAGGGGCTGATTTGGGCACTGTCAGCACAGGGAGGGGGAGACATGGCACCACACAGTGCTTGGGTCCAAAATAGCAGCAGACATACAATTTATCACTGCTGCCACGGTGCAGGGAAATTGCTGTACAAACCCATTAGCTCCACAGGGAGAGTGAGGAAGTGGGATTACATGGGCTGTGGGTGGAGAGGAGGGGACAAGGGCATCATTGGCATCCACCGGGTGGGGAGGGAGGAAAGCCCCAGGGATGGGCACCCTGGTGCTCACAGAGCTCTGCCCTCATGGCCACCCGGTGTCGGTGATGCTCGGGGTGTTCAGTGTGTCAGCCAGTGCTCGGCCACCGCGATGCTCCAGGGAACTGGTTGCGGTGACGTGACATGTGTCAGCGGGTAAATGACTGTTCAATTCAAGGAGAATCGCAAAACATACAAGGTCAAACGCTTCCCCGCCAGCACTGCCATGAATATTAAAGCAGGGCTCCTCTGGTAGCTGCCAGGGCTGGCGGCCACGCTCACTGGCAGTGTCCCCAGGCACTGGGACACCCACTTGGGTCCCCTCCCCAGCTGCTCCAACAGTCTCAGCTTGGCCATGGGCATCTGGGGTCACTGGCAGTGCCAGGGTGGAGGTGGCCATGGGGTGGCAGGACATGCATGACAGCATAGGTGCCAAAGAACTGCTCAGCTCACCACGCTGGGTTCCAGTGGTTTGGCTGTGTGGCAGTGGTGTCAGCTGGGTGGCAGGGGACTGCTCAGTACAGTCCTGCCTGTGCCCACCTGCCCCTGCCTTCACCCTCAAATTGTCTGTGTGCTCCTGCCTGCACACATCCATCCCTGCCTGCATCCTTAGACTGCCCACCCACATCTGCCTGCATCCCGACGCTGCCTGTATTTCCACGCTGCCTACACCTGCCCACCCACCACCACCTGTATTCCCTGCCTGCTCCTGCCCACACTGCCTTCCCACCTGGAAGCAAGTCCTGCTCCCTGCTAGGGGTTCCCAGGAACATGAGAGTAGGGGACAGATGGGGATCTGGCATCAACAGGGCACGTTCCCCCTCCTGTGCCTGCTTTTGGGTCTGGGGGCAGTTCAGGGGCCTGGGGGCCACGAGTGAGGGAATGTGGAGGCTGTGGGTAGGGGAGCATGGTGTTGGCTGCCTGACAGCTCATTCATCATGGCTGCCAGCCCTGGCCATGGGGGCAAAGACGGATTGGATTTTAAATTGGAAAATAAACCTGGAATCCTGTGAGGCCCTCCCCTTGTGCCAAAGACTCAGCTGCTCGCCCCTCCTGCCTGCCCCCTCCAACAGAAGGGGAAACTGAGGCCTGGACTACTACTGTGCCACAGCACTATGATGCTCCTGGGGCCACCAAGGGCCCGCCCTGTCCCCTCCCTGAGCTGGGCACTTTGTTATTGCTTTCTTGGCGGGCAGCATCGATCGGTGCTCCCCGGGCGGCCGCGTGCCACCTTATTTATTTATTTGTGACAGCAGGCAGCATCGATTCCCACTGGGGGGAGCAGCCACCCGCCACAGCCGGATTAGTCTCTGGCATCTCCCAGCTGCCGTTAATAAACTCCTGCCCGGCAAAGCCAATGTGAGGGATTAGGACCTGTCCCAGCTGCAGCCATGGGCACGTGGCAGGCATGCCGAGAGACCCCGACAGACACATGGCTAGTGGGGACCTGACAGCCCTTTGCAAGAGCCTGTGCCTACCCTGAGCTCTGGGCGCTCCCTGCTGGGTGCCAGGGCCTGGATGGGTGGCTAATGGATATCCGGTCCTGTGTCAGCGGTCTCTGGTCACCTTGGGGATGTGTGAGGGACATATCTGTGGCACTGGAGATAAGCTGCTTAGAGACATCTGTGGAGGTGGAGGCTCTAATCCTGTGGTGTTTACGGGGCAAGGGTGACAGCAGCTGGGCACTCGCTGCCTTCCCACGGTGCTCTGAGCATCCTGCATTCCCTGGTGCCAGGAGCATCTCGTGGTACCCAGAGCACAAAGCCCAGGGCAGCATTTGGTGTCTGCATGCCGCCCAGACCAGGGTGCACAGTATCCAGATGGGATCTGCAATAGGATCGTTGCTGTGGGGTCTGGCCTCACCCAGTAGCCTCAACAGGGACCACCGTGCCCCCCGGCCTCCTGGGCAGGTGAGATGCCCCCTGGCAGGGGTGTCCACGGAGCTGAGGTGGGCATCCCTACCCCAGCCTTTGCTCTGTGGGGCAGCCATGGCCATGCAGGGCCCAGCCCTGAGTACTAATCTGCTATTAAAGCCTAACGGAGATTTTTGCGCCCTTCAGTATCAACTCATTAACTTTTATGTTCTAATAAATGGATCCTATTAAAATATAATTCTGGCCTTGCTGGGGGGCAAGTGAACCTTTTGGAACCAGTGTGGGCAGGTGTTCACTTCCCTGCTGTACTGCTGTGCCCAGGGCACTATCACCATCCCGGGACGATGGCAGGTGAGTGGTGAAGCACAGGGTGGGTGGCAGAGGGGGTGAGGATGCCTCCCAGCATCCAGCGGCTTCCCACCACGCTGCACACCCAAGATAATGTCTCTTAATAGTCCCTTAAAAGCAGCAGTCGCAGAGTGATTAATCTTCACGGGGCCCTGCCCTGCTACGGATCGGGATAATTACCCGGTAATTGGCAGTATCGTGTCATCAGTGCCTGTGCACGGCAGCGAGACGTGCCCACACACTACCACGGCCTTATGCCCCACACCAGGCCTCAGAAGGATCCTGGGTGCCACTGTAGCATCCCTCCTGCCACAACACGGCAGGGCTGAGGAGCTGTGCCCGGCAGGAGAAGGGACAGTGCTATGCCAGATCCAGGAGTGGGAGATACTGAGTGACTCGTTAGGGCTGATTAAATACTCTTATTTTTGGTCTGAAGACTGTAAGCAGCTGGGCTGGGCACGCCGTGAGTTTTCTCAGGGATTAATACTCAGGAGGGACATGGGGCTGTGGTGGAGGGATCCCTGTGCCTGTGGATCCACGGCGGGAAGTGTTGGGGGGCGGGGGGTCTCCTGCAAATTGACATGACTGAGAGACAGCCTGGCTGGAGAGAAGCTGAGCTCTCACAGACTCACTGCATCGGTGCTCTGGAGCAGGGTCCCAGTGTCCAGGCTTCGATGACATTCCTGGTGCAGCCAGTCATGGCGATTATCTACATGTCAGCATTACAGGGATGCAGGATCCTGGGGTGCCCTCGGCATGAGACAGCCACCTCCATGGAGAAGGACAATCTGTGACGAGGAACACCCAACTGCAGAGCTGTCCCCACCAGGGCTGGCTCACAGGAGGGGTGGGCACCCCTTCACAGGGTACAAACTGCAGTTGTGCATTAATTAGCCAGGCCTTATTGCCAAGGCTGCCCCAGAGAAGGTTATGGCAGGGTCCCACTGCTTGTGACTGATGTGCTTGTTTGCCATCCTGGTTTTGGAGGAATATTGGTGTGCAGGGAAGCCTTAGTCCTTGGGGCAGCACTGGCCTGTAGTGAAGGGTTGATCCACAGAGAAGTGTTGACCCCTTGTACAGCATCAGTCCCCAGTGCAGCACAGGTCTGTGGAACTGCACCAGCATCACTCCCTGGTGCGGTATCTGTCCCCAGTGCTGCATCCCTACCTGGCACAGCATCAGTCCATGGCCAAGGGTCTGTCCCAGGTGCCACGTCAGGCACAGTGTTGGTCTGTGATGAAGCTTCAGTCCCTGGTGCATCACCAGTCCCCTGTTCCCTGTCAGTCCCAATAAAGCTTCTGTCCACAGGCCCCCAGCATCCCACAGTTTTTCCTCCCACCAGGCTTCAACGGGCTGGCGAGGAAGAGCGGGGAGAGTGCTGAGGTCGAGCCAACGGCGCTGCCCACCCCAGCAGAGCGGGAGGCAGAGGCTCATTTTGTGAGCACAGCACCCACACTGAAGATCCTCAACCACCATCCACTGCTGGAGGACCTGCTGCATGAAGCCTTCCTCAAGAAGGACTACCTGGCCCAGGCACCATTCCTGCCTGCCGGCGCTGGCCCACTCCTCCCTGATGGTGCCCTAGAGCCAGCCCCTGGTCCCTCTGCCCCCAAGCCCTCACCTCACACCCCTTCCCTGCCCCGTCCTGCCTTCCCCACTGACCCACTGACCACGCCAGCAGGGCGCCACGGGCCATGGGGGGAGGTGTGGGGGGCTGTGCCGGGTGCTGACCCCTCGTGGTCCCCCCCTGAGGTGCTGGCATCAGGCACTGCATCCCCCAGCCAGGCACCCACCACTGCTGGCACATCCCTGACACCCCGCACTGGAGCCACTGTGGTGCCCGGGGATGAGGAGGGAACTACGACCACGTCCACCATCACCACCACCACCATTACCACACTGCAGGGGCCAGGTGAGTGCTGGAGAGGGAGTCATGTAGAGCTGGGGTGAAATGGGGCTAAGCCAGGGTCTCCTCTGTCTCCAGCTCCCTGCAACCGGACGCTGGCGGGTCCTGAGGGCTGGTTGGTGTCCCCAGAGCCAGTTGGTGTTCCCTATGATGGCAGCCTGGACTGCACCTACACCATCTCTGTCTACCCTGGCTATGGCGTGGAGCTCAAGGTTAGCTGAGGGCTGTGAGTGGGACAGGGTCCCAAGTGCCTGCAGACAAGTGTGGCATGTCCCCTACTCTGTGCTGTGGCTGTGTGACCGTGCAGGGTGTGGCAAACAGATGGTCTTGTCTCTGTCCTTGTCCCCATTTCTGTGTTGTCAAGCCAGCAGAGTTTACTCAGGGCATTGCCCATCCTCAGACTCTGGTGCAGGGATGTGGGTGCATGAGCTGGTGGGATGTCCCAGGATGCTCTGTGCCCACCAGCTGCCATGGCTGGCACCCATCACAAAGAAGTGCTGTGAGATTTAATTAACGAAGTCCTGATGGAGAAGATGTAAGCAATGCCGGCAGGTGCCATGCTGTGGTGCAGAGCCAGGAACACCCAGCTGCCAGGAGCAGAGGCTGACAGCAAATCCCACTGTGCTGAGGCCACGTGCTGCTGCCATCAGTGGCACATGGCCATGTGTCCCCGTCTCTGCCAGACCCACTGCTGAAGGTGCCACGGGGCGGTGCTGTGGCTCACTGGAAGCCGGTGGTGAGGCAAAGGCAGCATCTCCACCATCTGCTCTGCTCCCGCCCACACTTCACCAGTGCTGCTGCTCCTCACCATGCAGCACAGCTTAATTAACATCATTAATAGCAAATTGCTCTGGAGGGCTGGAGCACACACCTGGCTGTTGGCAAGGCTGTTGGTGTGGGCCTGGCTGTGTTGTGGTGCTCCGGCAGAGCCGCTGGCTGGGCCCGGCCGCTCCTGGTGTGGGGGATGATTTATGGTGCTGCTAACCATGTTTGAAAGGTGCTGCCCCGCACAGACAAGCTCCAGCGCGCTATCGACTGTGGAGAAACCACTCAAGGACCAGCTCCTAGCCGGGTGATGGGCAATGCTGTGGTGGTGACACCTGTGTCCCCTACAGGTGGAGAACATCAGCCTGGCAGAGGGGGAGACGCTGACGGTGGAGAGTGCAGGGGGCCTGGAGCCCATCCTCCTGGCCAATGAGTCCTTTCTGCTGCGGGGCCAGGTCATCCGCAGCCCGGCCAACCTCCTCACCCTCCGATTCCAGAGTCCCCGGCCCACCAGCCCTGGATCCTACCACTTTCACTATCAAGGTATAGGGCACAGACTCCCCTGTACCCTCTGAGGGGCTTCTCTACTAACACTGCACTAATTCGGAGTGCACTGGGAGTTTATCTGTGCCACTGGCAGGTTCAGGGGGCACTGACCTGGCGAAGAACACTCATGGAGAGCCATTTGGTGTGAGCAATTATGGGCTCATTTGGAATTATTCTTGGCTGCCACAGGCACTGTGTCACCCAGTCCTGCACCACCCAGGCATTTCTGGGGGGCTGGGGAGGCAGGTGCTGGGATCTGGAGGGATCTGCTGTCCCCTGCCCTTGGTAACGTCACCACCTGTCCACAGCCTACCTGCTGAGCTGCCCCTTCCCGGCACGACCGGCTTTTGGGGAGGTTTCGGTGAGCAGCCTGCACCCCGGGGGGGATGCCCGCTTCCGCTGCACCACGGGATACCAGCTGCAGGGCGCCCGCCGGCTCCTCTGCCGCAACGCCACCCGCCCCTTCTGGAGCGCCCGCGAGCCCCTCTGCCTCGGTAAGCACTGGCACTGTGGGGACATGGAACAGCCAGCACGGCACAGTTGGCCACTGATGGTCCCTCTCCCACAGCGGCGTGTGGCGGCATGGTCCGGAATGCCACAGTGGGACGCATAGTCTCGCCCGGCTTTCCTGGGAACTACAGCAACAACCTGACATGCCACTGGCTGCTGGAGGCCCCTGATGGCCAGCGTTTGCATCTCCACTTTGAGAAGGTGTCGCTGGCAGAGGATGATGACAGGTTTGGCCCTGGAGCTGGAGGGTTTGGAGGGGTGGGGGCACCCTGTGGCAGCCCTGCACAGGGCTATGTTCAAGGATGAATGCTGCTGACTATATTCAAGGATGAAGGCCATTGCTCATGCCTGTGGATTTGATACCACTGGCCATATCCAAGGATGGAATCCATCAGCTATGCCCAGCGATGGGTGCTGTTGGTCATATTCAAGGATAGGTGCTGTTGGTCATGGCCAAGTGTGGCCCTCGTTGGCCATTGGCCATGGTCAGAGACAGGTTCTGTTGGCCATGTTCAAGGAAGATACCACTGGTCGTGCCCAAAGGTGGATTCCATTCACCATGGCCAAGGCTGGTGCTGTTGGCCATGGCCAGTGCAGCACCCAACCCCTGTCATGCCTTGGCAGGCTCATCATCCGCAATGGCAACAATGTGGAGGCGCCGCCGGTGTACGACTCCTACGAGGTGGAGTACCTGCCCATCGAGGGGCTGCTCAGCACTGGGCGCCACTTCTTTGTGGAGCTCACCACTGACAGCAGCGGGGCCGCTGCGGGCATGGCACTACGCTATGAGGGTATGGGGCCGGGGCATAGGTGGGCACCCAAACAACCCCCTGCCCACCCGGCCCCCGCAGACCTTCACCTCTGTGCCCACAGCCTTTGAGCAGGGTCATTGCTATGAGCCCTTTGTCAAGTACGGGAACTTCACGGCCAGCGATCCCCGGTACCCTGTGGGCACCACAGTGGAGTTCAGCTGTGACCCTGGCTACACACTGGAGCAGGGGTCCACCATCATCGAGTGCGTTGACCCCAGTGACCCGCAGTGGAATGAGACAGAACCAGCATGCCGTGGTGGGTGCCTGGACTGGGAGGCCAGGGGGCTGGAACTAGGGATTCAGTGGGTTCTGGGGCTGGAGCGTGCTGTGGGTGCTGGGGTGGGGGTTGCTGTGGATTCTAGGACATGAGAGATGCTGGAGCCACCATACTGTTGTGTGTGCTGGAGCTGAGGGACATGGTGGGAGGCCGAGCCAATAGGAATGGTGGGTGCTGGAGCTGGGATGCTGGAGTGGGTGCTGGAGATGGGAGGTGCTGTGGGTGCTGGAGACAGGGGTGAGCTACAGTGAATGCTGGAACCAGGATGCCATGGTGCATGCTTGAGACAGAGACAACAGTGTGGTGCAGTGGGTGCTGAATGGGGTCCTTGACACCGGGTGCTGTGGTGGGTGCCCTGCGGCAGTGCTGAGCCCGGTGTGTGCCTGCAGCGGTGTGCAGTGGCGAGCTCACAGACACAGCTGGTGTGGTGCTATCACCCAACTGGCCAGAGGCATACGGCAAGGGCCAGGACTGCATCTGGGGGCTGCACGTGGAGGAGGACAAGCGCATCATGCTGGACGTCCGCGTGTGAGTGTGGGGATGGCCCAGGATGGGGATGGTGGGATGGGACATCTGTGCACCCCCCACCCTCATGGCCTCATTGCGCCAGGCTGCGGCTGGGCTCGGGGGACATGCTGACCTTCTACGATGGGGACGACCTGACGGCACGTATCCTGGGCCAGTACACGGGCGCCCGCGGACGCTTCAAGCTCTATGCCTCCACTGCTGATGTCACCGTCCAGTTCCAGTCTGACCCTGGTGCTGGAGCCTTTGCCTATCGGCAGGGCTTTGTCATCCACTTCTCTGGTGAGCCCCATTGGCAAGACAGTGTCACCAGTGTGCCTGGTGTCCCCACTCTCCTGCTCACCCCTCCATCCCCACAGAGGTTCCCCGTAACGACACCTGCCCTGAGCTGCCAGAAATCGCCAATGGCTGGAAGACATCCTCACAGCCAGAGCTTCTCCACGGCACTGTGGTCACCTTCCATTGCTACCCTGGCTTCCAGCTGACTGGCACTGACCTCCTGATGTGCCACTGGGACCTGACGTGGAGCGGTGACCTGCCCTCCTGTGATCGGGGTGAGTGGTGCCCACCAGTGTTCTCCTGCCCTGCAGCACATCCCTGGCCACCATCACCACTGGTCACTCCCACCTGCAGTGACAACTTGCCGGGACCCTGGGGATGCTGAGCACAGCCGCAGGGTGGTCTCCAACCCCAAATTCTCCGTGGGAGCCACCGTCCAGTATGTCTGTGACAAAGGCTATGTCCTGGCGGGTGCTGGGACTCTCACCTGCCATGACCGTGCTGCAGGGGGACCCAAGTGGAGCGACCGTCTCCCCAAGTGCATCCGTGAGTTGGGTACCCCGTCCCTGGGCATGTCCCCCAAGCCGATAGTGAGTGCTGATGCCACCATATCACTGCTTTGCAGCAGAGACATACGAGCCCTGCCACAACCCCGGCGTGCCAGCAGGTGGAAGGCAGAACCCAGAGCGGCGGCTGTACCCAGCAGGAGCCACCTTACACTTCTCCTGCACTGCCGGCCGGGCACTGCTGGGCGAGGGCAGCCTGCGCTGCCTGCCTGGGCACCCCTCGCGCTGGAGCGGCTCCCCTCCCATCTGCAAGGCGGGTGAGAGGATCCCCTCCCACCCCAGCACCCCGCCGGCACCGCTCGGCACCCTGCTTCTCACCCCTGATGCTGCTTTCTTTCTTCCACCCTTTCCAGCCTCCTATGATGAGTTTTACAGCAATCGCAACCTGGACGGTAAGGGCAAGGGTTTGATGGGGTGCTGGGTTGCAGATGGGCACCCAGGGTGCAGCCGATGTGGGGTGTCCCCTTGGTGAGCCCCCAACTCTCCTGGACAGCTGTAGCCAAGGCTGTGCCCTCGGGGACGGCACTGGAGGGCACCAACGTTGCCATTGCTGTCTTCCTGCCCGTGCTGGTGGTGGCCCTGCTCATCGGGGGCATTTATCTCTACTTCTCCAAGTGAGTGGCCTGCTGGCCCCTGTCCCCTCATGGGGTCCCCACAGCCCCCCTGCTTCCGACCCCAACTGTCCTCTCCCCACAGGCTCCAGGGGAAGCCAGCCCTGCAGTTGCCCCTCGCCGGCTCCCACCCGTATGACCATATCACCGTGGAGTCGGCTTTTGACAATCCCACCTATGAGACTGGAGTAAGTACTGGTCCCCACGTCCCTCATCTGGGCCTGGGCACACTGGGGACCCTGTGTCGCATGGGCAACTGTGCCAGGGGCTGTGCATGGGGTGGGACAGGTGTGGGATGGGGTCTTGTGTTCCAGGGACCGTGCATTAGGTAGGACATCCATCCAGGAATCATACATGGGATGGAATATTCATCCAGGAACCATTCATGAGATGGAACATCCCTCCAGGGTCTATTCACAGGATGGACATCCATCTGGGGACCACACATGGGATGGAATATCTATCCAGGGGCTGTTCACAGAATGGGACATCCACCTAGAGATCATGCCTAGGGTGGACATCCATCTAGGCACCACACATTGGTTTGAGATATCCATCTGGAATATCCATCCAGGGACCATGTACAGCATGGACATTCATCCAGGACCCATACATGGGCTGGGACACGCATCCACTGACCACACGTCAGTTGGAGCATTCATCCCAGGGACTATGCATTAGATAGAACATCCATCCAGGAACTACACACAGGATTGAATATCCATCCAGGCACCACACAGGATGGGACATACATCCCCGGGGCCATCTGGGATGTGCCCACAGTCCCTACGGGGTGGGAGATGCCCTGTCCCAGGCACCCTGCCACATTGCCGAGTGTCCAACCCCTTGCAGTCTGTTTTCTTTGCAGGACACGAGGGAATATGAGGTGTCCATCTAGGCGTGGGCAGTGTGGAGCTGGACACCGCAGCCACCCCTCCCGGGCCCCCCCGTGGCCACCGGCCCCCGGCACGGCCCGGGAACACCTCTCCCAAGGAGACTCAAGCCGAGCGCTTGGCGGGACCCACCCGGGCACCAGCCACCCCCCTGCCACCCCCACCCCACCTGGACGCCCGTGGGGTCTGTCCGAGCCCCACTGTCACCCAGCCCCCCACACTGGGCTCATGGGGGGCTGAGCCAGCGAGGGTCCCCAGAACCCCATCCTGCCCCCTCGGCCCCATCCTTCACCTCAGCCCCCTGCAGGGGAACAGCAGCCCCTCCAACCCCCGCAATGGAGGAAGGACCCAGGCAGGGAGAGCAGCGCTGTGGGGACCCCAGGCCTCCCCGGGGCTGCAGCGGGGAGGGCACAAAGCCCCTGGGAGTGGGCTCGGGGCTCGGGTGGCCGTGTGGGT
>WEIV01010171.1:150570-184796 GCA_013390005.1 Calyptomena viridis | reverse complement strand
GGGGCCGGACCGGGGAGGCCGCGGGGCTGCAAGATGGCGAGGGACCCCCCCCACCCCGGAGCCCTGTGGCCTTACAAGGAAGTGCGAAGGGACGGAGACGGCTCGCCCGGCCCCCGGAGAGGCCCTGCTGGACACGGGGCGGGCTCGGCCGGGGCTCTGTCCCCCCTCCGAGCCCCCGTGTCGGGCCCGGGCCGCTGTCCCTCCGCTGGGCACGGGGAGAAGGGCGCTGGGCCACGGTCCATGCAGCCCCTCAGAGCCCGCTCTGTCTGTGTGTGCATGTGCAGCAAATCCAGGCCCTCCTGGCTCCCCCCAAGAGCGAAGATGGGGAGAAGAAGAGCAGGAGGCCCGAGAAGGAGCCCAGGCGAAGTGGCAGGGCCACTAACCACGATAGCTGCGATAGCTGCAAGGAAGGAGGGGATCTGCTGTGCTGCGATCACTGCCCCGCTGCTTTCCACCTCCAGTGCTGGTAAGGCTCGGCGCTGTCTCGCTCCGGATCTGCCTGGAGCACCTTCCCTCCAGCCGCTCCCGCTTCCCGTTAGCTCCCGGGGAGGCGGGGGGAACGTGGGGCCAGGCTGAGCAGGCAGGAACAAAAAGGAGGTGCAAACCCAACTCGGGTCCATCCCCCCCGCGACTAATCTCCAGCGGCCAAGGTGAACCCCCCCCGTCGCTGCTTTCTGGGGGCTGGGGGTCCACCCCCCTTTTTTCTTTTTGTGCTGAGCAGCGGGCGAGAGGCCTGGAGGAGGAGCGAGGCCGCTGGCTGCGCGGCCTGGCCGCCTTGGTGCTGCCCCTGCCCGGCCTTCCGCCCCCCCTCCAGCGGGTAACTTCCCCTCCTCACCCCTCTCCAAGGGTGCCTGGCTTGGGGGGGACCCTCCGGAGGGCCCTGGCTGGAGAGGGGGAGGCAGTGCTGGCGTCTCCGCACCAGGCCTGACGTTCCCAGCGCTTCCGTGCTGCTGCAGCTGCTGGGAATAATGGAGGTTGCTGTCTCTGTGTCTCCCTGCCTCACTGTTTACAATATGGCGACCTTCCTTTAAATTATATTTTTATTCTCAGCGCCATTTTGGCTGCATATATGACTCCCAAACCCTCGCAGCGCTCCCCACAGTATCTCAAACGTGAAAATACCTTCCCTGTGGAAATCCAGGCCTCCAGACTTTAACGTTGGCCGGGTTTATTCCTTTCCCTCCTTTTTTCCCTTCTTCCTGACTCTTCCGACCTGCTTGTCTCATCCGTGGGGGTGTCTGCCGTGATCTGGGGGGCTGTCGGGTGCTCTTGCTGGGAGTTGTGTGGCTTTGTTGATGAAGGCAGAGCTCTCTGCATGCAAATCTGGGTGCGGGGTGGGAGTCGAGGTGCGTGTGGAGGCGGTGGCAGAGCTCGAGGCGGTGGAGGCTGCAGCGGGAATGTCTCTTGCTGCTTTCCCTCCCAGCTTCCCAAGCTCTTGGCACAAAGCGACCCGCCAAAGGCGCCTCAACTTTCCACCTCAAAGTTTTTCCCTTTCTGCACCCAGAGCCTGGATGCATCCGAGGCCGGTTTGCCAAAATGCCCCCCTTTCAACAGTTGACACAGGCGGGCGGTTTGTGTTAAATTAGCACAGCCAGAGTGGATAATGGAGTGGAGGAGGGAGCAGAGCAAGTCAAACAGCTGGAGCTCGGGCGTACAGAGTATTCTTCCTTAGGGGAGGTTTTTAAACCACATTCCTTTCTCTCTTTTATGCTTTGGAGCTTTGTTTGCCACCCTGTTACAGCTGTCTCCTCAGCTTTTTTTTTTTCCCCCTCTGTTGTTTTTTTTTTTTCTTTTTCCCGATTTTCATTTGCTTGGTGGTTATTCTGTGTTTCTGTGTTAATTGCAGGTCTCTGAACACTTATTAAACTGGTTGCTGATACCAGGAAAGCTGAGTGTGTGCTCACAGTTCTGTAGGGAGTGTCCCGTTAGTGTGTAGCCAGGCGAACCCGACAATGCTGTAGCATGCAGCCATGACATCATCCCTCCTACCCTGAGGAAGTACTACTGGTGGTAGTGCAGATCCTCTAATGTTTACTAGGAGGATACTAATTAACATTATTTTTCACCTAGTGTTCTTGATGAGCTTTAATTTAAGTTATTTTTTCCTTCTGCCGGGCATGGTTGACACATCCCAAGACTTCTCCTAGTGAGGCTGGAGCGATGGCTACAACTTCACAATTTGAGGTGGAAGAGCTGTGACTAAGACTGTAGAGTGACTCTGAGTCCTAGTGAAACCTGATCATAAATGAGACCACTTTGTGCATGACTGAATTTCATGGCTTAATTTGGTGAGTTTTTTGCAGTTAGAGTGTGGGAAACATGTAAATTAGATACCTGTAAAGCTTTGGCTATACCTGAGTGAGTTGCATTATAATTATTTAAAAAAATATATTTTTGGCTAACTAGTCACTGTTCAGAACAGAAAGGAAAGGGCAATTCTGATTACTCTTTCACTCTATGTGTTGCCTTTCCTGGGGTATCTCTCAGGTAATCCCATTGACAGTAGCCCAGACCCTGCTGTAGGAGGTGGCACAGTGTGGAAAAGCTTCATCTAAAGGTTTCCAGCTTGGGCCTGGTTCTGTCTCCTTCCTCCTGGACCTCTGTCTGACCCTCAGCTATGGCCTTCAGGTGACCCAGGTGGTCCCAAAGGGATGCTCATGTTTTGTTTTCATGTTTTCTTCCCTTTACTTCCTACATCTTGCTCAAAGTAAACTGGATATAAACTTAGACATAAGGCAGCACTTGCAACTTCCTTTCTATCTCATTTTTTATTGAAAAAATTGCAGCTGTGATGCAGGGCTTTGTTTAAGTCACTTGAATAGCACTGCTGGGGCACACAGACTGATTTGTGTCGACAGCTTACCTACTCTTTAGATATTGTAAGCTTTAGTTCCAGGTTGCGTTTATTATCAATAAAGCAAAAAAGAAAATAGAAAGGCAGCTCTTAATTGGTCTAGGATTTGTAATCAGTTGATTAAAGCTGTACAGAAGAGGCAATATTATAAAAGAAAAAGGGTGACAAGGGTGTGACTGGTCCAAGTCACACAGTTGGTCAGCTCAGTGGCTCAGGAACTAGTTTTGCTCCTTCCTGCATTCAGAAGAATCTTCTGTATCATGTTGTTTAAACCTGTAGCGAGTAAGTTGTCTTTGTTAGGTAATTGTATGGCCCTCAGACTTCAGCAGTTTGCCTTAAGTTCACTTTAGTACTTAAACCTGTTGTCTTCCATGGAAAACAGAAGGCACTTGGCCAAAACTCCCAAAACTTTCCAACCCTGATAGTATTACACGTCTGTGATGGTAAATAACAAGTCTTGTTGATACACCATGGAACAACTGCTTTCCTGAATTAAGGTGGGTGGAAGTGACTTCCCAATTAGTCTGTTGGGATGTCAGTTCTTCCCACAACTCTGTTTTGGAATCACTAGTTCAGTGTAAAGCTGCTACAGGTTCTGCGAGAGTCCATGGGCTGGGAGGGTTCCCACCTTGGCTGCAGATAAACTGGCGTGGTGGGAGGGATATGGAAAAGCGTAAAATCCCTTCCAGATACTTAGTTTCAACATACTTGGATTAATATCATGGTCGGGTGACTCTCTTCAGGTTTGAATTTACAGAGGTTTTTTGGGTCCTTAATTCTTGAAAACAGAACGCGGGATCTTTAGCTCTGGGGTGGGTGTTTGGTTCTGCTGTTTGCCCATAATCTGCTGCTTTGGGTAATGGCTCAATGTGTATTTCCATCCTGATGTGCTGCCTTAGCCCAGGCCCCTGGGGATGGTGCGCGCTCCCTCTTTACATGATTTAAAACCAATTTTCCAGTAGTACTTCTATTCTTTCCCACTTATATCCTCCTCCTGGCTATGTGATTGTTAGAATTCCCTGTGTTTTCTTGAGCTTGTAGTAAACTTGATTCACGTTGAAGCGGGTTTGCAAAGTGACTGATGTTGCAAATTCATTACGGCTTCGCTGAAGGATTAGAAAGATCCCCGGGAGAGGAAAAGTTTAGTTAACAAGCTGGGGGAGGGGAGTGACAACAGGAGGGAGAACCAACACAGAACAGTTTTGTGTTTGGTTTTTTTTTTCTTTCTTTTTATTTTTTTTGAAAGTCTCCCTGCCCGTGTTTCTGGTTGGAGGAGCCCAAAAGCGCCAACCTCGCTGAATGCTGCGGTTCAAGTCCCTCTTGTAAATCTCACGCCGCTGGCTGTGCAGCTCTGCTGGCTTGGCAGAGTGACCTCAGTCGCCTAAAGCTGACCAGTTATGTAAACAGACAGTGCCAGTTTTGTGGCACTGCCCAGCAAAAGGTTCCTCATAGTTCCTTGGTCACCCCATGGAGAGGTTCACGGTGTCCATACCAGGGCCTGCTGCCTCCATCAAACCTTCAGCGACACCTCCTCGTGTTTGTATTTCCAGTGTTTGGCTCATTTCCTCTGTGATTTGGCAGTCTTCACCAAAGTGCTGGTGTCGAAGAACAGGAGTAGCAGAGCTGCAAAGAGTAACAGAGGAAGCTAAACTAGAGTTTTGCATGTTTTCTATGAGTCACATTGTTTTAGTGCTTCGAGCAAAGAATGGAAGAAGTTGTGTTTGGCTGGTAGGACATTGATAACTCTTTCTCCACCTTATTCATGTTCTGCTTTGTCTTTGGCATTCTGGTTTAGCTTTGGGTTTTTACATGAATATGCATTCTGTTTGAGTGAAGCAAAACAATGGCCTGTCTATTGTCTCAAATAATCCTTCTCTTAATGGTCATCTTGGGCTGCCTCAGGGGGTTTCAGGTGAATCTTGGAATGGTCTGAAGCATCTACTGCTTAGATAAGTAACAGGATGTTCAGGAAGGTGCTAGAGAGGCAAACTTAATGCCTAATAGTGACTAGGAGCAGGCTTTCAGTACATTGAATTACATAACAGCTTCAAAAAAGCTTGTAGTTTAAGTGCACCAAGTTTTTATTTTGAGGCTTTCCATTTGAGTTTTTTTACAGTAAATGACTGGCAAACCCCTACTTTAATGTTTATGTAATTGCATTTTGAAGGTCAGAGTAAGCTGTTCTGTTCCCACCGTTCATTTAACTGTATCTATCTTAACTGATACTTTGTTGGTTTAAGTAGGAGTTTTTTAAAAAAAGCACCGACTGCTGTTTTTATGTATCTCTGGACTGATATTTTGGTAGCACTGGGGCCAGCGTAGGATCCTGAGGCAGAAGGAAGCGATTGCACAGAGGGTCACTGCGCCTGCGCCTGCAGATGTGGTAACATGATCAGTCTTGGCAGCTCTGCTCTGCAAACTTGTACCAATGAGATTTTTCACTCTCCTTATTTTGTCCTAAATCTCTCGGTGCAAAGGCAGATAAGGTCAGCCTGCATCTATGGACTTCAGCTAAGGGCACCAGAAAACCATTCTCAGTAAGAATTTTATGAACTCGTGATTTTTGGGACTTGCAGACCACCATTCTCACCTGTGTGCGTGGATGTTGCTCAGGTTAAACTGAGTGTGAGCAGATTTTGCTGTGTAGGCAAGAGCTGGGCATTTGGATTGAGCTGTGGATCACTGCTACTATTCCAACATCAGTGTGGGGTGGTAGGAGCAAGGCTCGAGGATTCAAAGTCAAGGAGAGTGATGTTTAACTGCTTAATTTAAGCTTTGCCTTCAGACATGGCTGCTGCCTGGGCTGGTGTTATGTCAGACACCTGCATTGATCCAGAGCTGTTTAAAAGGGCACAGTACAAATAAGGAAAGTTCTCCACTGTTTTGTCCCTTGTCTTGGGGAAAGCGCCAATTTTATGTTGACCAGGACTTGTGGAACTGAAAAGTCTTTTTTTTTTTTGTGCTTCTGTGTGGTCCATTTTTGAGTTGACTCCTTAGGATCAGGAGGATGCAGCAGCTTGCTTGAGGTGGGGTTCACTTCTTTGTTCCTGCTGCTCCAGAGCTGGTCTTTCCTGGTATGTCAGCCTGCAGGCATGACTCATGGGAGCCTTTCACAACATGGAAAGGTCTTCCCAGAGGAATTCCAGCTCCTCCAGGCATTTGCAAAGGAAATTCTTAATTGGATTAGATTCATAATACTAATCTGCTAATGACTGTTTGTTATGGAGATTTTGGCATTATCTTGTAAATATATTCACCTTCTTTTAGCTGCCTTATGTCTTTTTATCACATACAAGCTCAGTGTTGTTAAGATTGTACAGCCGCCAGCAGATCTGATAGTTGGAAATGGGAGAACTAGTGTGTTTATTACACAAGATCATATAATGCTCGTAATTCTTCCCTCTTTCTCCATTTCTCAGTGTTGTTTTAGGTGGGGGTTGTAAAAGGGAAGCAGAGAT
Source organism: Calyptomena viridis (assembly GCA_013390005.1). Lineage (NCBI taxonomy): Eukaryota > Metazoa > Chordata > Aves > Passeriformes > Eurylaimidae > Calyptomena > Calyptomena viridis. The sequence goes on along the minus strand of WEIV01010171.1, from coordinate 178,484 downwards.
GATTGGTACGTCTGACATCCAGCTGCACTTCTCATACCAGGGGTGTGGAGAACATCCCCGGTGGGGAGTGCCCCTGTACATTGTTGTCTTTGTTGTCAATGACAGAACTCTGTATTTATAGTAAGAATCGGGACCAAACATGCATTTCCCCCTCAAAAAAGGACCTTTTAGGGTTGTAGGTGCTGTTGTGGTGGTGCGAGAAAGACCTGCAGGAGGGCTGGGCTCCTGCATGTTCCTGTGTAGGACAGACTGAGTCAATTCGAGATTTCATTGTAGCATCGATACTGAAACAGTTTTTCAACAGTAACATCAATTGTTCCGTTTATTGACCCAACTAAGTGGATGTTTTTGTTGCTAGACTGACTCACTGTTACGAGTCAGGTTCTTGAGTTTTTCCTGTGCTCTGGAGCCCTTGATCCTTGAGTCAGTAGCAAATAGCAGAAATCTGCTGTGAAGAAAGGGAACAGTTACTTCCAGAATAGGAAAGAGGTGTATCTCCCTGAAAGCAAGTGGGACAAAGTCTGAATATTTAGGTAGTGCTGTCTGTTAGAATATAAATCATGTGAGAAGGATATACCCATTTTGGTTGTTTTTTTTTTTTTTTAAACCAGTCAGGAAGTAAGCTTGGACTTGTGAAAATGCAAATGTATGTGGGGATATAACATGGCTTTGTTACAAGGGTGTGAAAAGAGTGTAGGCAAAAAGCATCTTGCCATGTCAGGTTACTGACTAAATTTAGGATTTTTGTGACAGAGATTGTCAGAGCTGGCTTTTCCTTCTTACAGTAATCAATGTATGCTGCCTTCAAGTCCACCACACACTAGATGTCTGCCCAGCTTCCTCGAAGGAATGCTGCAGTATCCAGTAACTCTGTAAGCTGAGTAAAAATAGTGTTGTAGCTTCCCTTTAATAAAAGGGTTGACAGATACCAGTTGTAATGCAATCACATACCTTTTTAGGGTATGGAGCAAACACTCCCTGTAGCCAAAAATGAAGGGAGAAAAAAGATATATAAATCATTGTTCCTGTTGGTGTATCAGATCTTGAGCACAAAAGGCAACGAGCATCTTGGCCAGCTGGGGGGAATCGAGTGCCTGAACCCAACTCTAACCCATTTCTGCTGACGTCTGCTCTGCACGAGTCACTTGAAGCAAACTAGATGGAGCTGGAGATTACCGACTTTGAACCCTGCAGAAAGCAGTGGCCTGAGGATACAATTTAGCAGGCTGAAAACCCCATGCTGAAATTCTGGCAAGCGCTAGTGATTGGTGTGAAACACCTGCCTGTACAGCCTCTGACTTTGGGCACGGCATCATGTGAACTTCCCAGTGATCTCCGTCTAGAATAGCAACAGGAGTAAGATATGAAGGTGATCTGGAAAAGGCAGAAAAGAATGTATGTCCTGCTCTTAGGGGTTTTTTTTTTGGTAGATATTTCTGTCTCTGCTCTCTTTTCTCTCTTCCCCTTCATTCTTGGGAAAGCCTAGTCCACATGTAGATGTCAGAATTACACTTTACTGTTGCCTGTGTGAAGACAAATTCATGCTTTTGCTTTTATAGGTCTGTCCTTCATCCTCCTCTGATGTGCTGCTCTCCTTTTTTCCACCTTATTGCTTCTGTCCTTTCACCCCTGTCTCCTTTGAACACATTCAGTATGGCTGAGGCTGAATGTGTTCACTTCTCAGAAACCTCTCAGACCTGTGTTTTGATTATTTTTTTTCCCACCAGAGATGTCTCTTCATTTATTGTTCTTTAAAGACAAAATTGGATGAAGTGATTCTCACCAGGGCTGTGTTGTTCCTCAGCCTTCTTTCTTTTCCCTGATGCTGCCCTATGTGTCATCCTGCTTTGAGAAGATGACTTCTAATCTGTTAAGAAGATGGTGCTATAAAGATCTGAACACTTAATAATGAACCTGGACGTTGAATTCAGGCTATTGTTACTATTGTCTGCAGCACAGGCATGAGTGATGCCTTGGAAAGAAACAGGAGTCAGGATGTGCAGAAACTCTGAATTTCTGTGTCTGACCCACATTTTTCAAAGTCAACAATTTTTCCTTTCGACTTCCATGATTTTTGCTTATAAATACAAAGTTGGATGGTTCCTTAGGCAAACATGTCTCAAATATCAAACTAATTAAAAAATAATAATCAAAAAACCTCACCATGGCACAGGTGGTATTATGCACTTTTTAATGCATATTTACTTTTATACATGTGTATTTGTTTTTATATATATGTGGACGTTTAGTATCTTAAAAAACAATACTTCCTTTAATTTTTTGTCAGTTGTTATTGAAGGTAATAACCAACAAGTTGTCTAGGGAATGGTCTCTGTGGGCCAGGTTCTTTCTATAAATAGAAGTAACTAATTACATCAGGTGATCACATGTTTACGAGCATCTTATCCAGTTTACTGGACTCTCCTACTTGTCAGGTTAGAGGCAAAAAAGTTCTGCTTCATGCCTTTGGAGGAAACTTCTGATTCACCATGAACCTCAGGATTGTCCTCCCAAGAGGGCACTGAGAGGAGGCAGGACCCCCAGTGAAGGTAGGAAGGGATTTGAGGTAAGGGAGATAACACCTGCTTCCATGAGGTTCTACTTTCTCTTCTCAGGATGAGAATAGCAGGAGCTGTTTGAAGGATACCAGTAAATAAGTTCACTGGCTTCGAAGTGGTACCTGGCTCTTAGGAGCATGGTGCTGCTGCCAGAGGCTGGAACTGCTGGCCAAGCCCTTGCAGTGTTGAACACTGGCTGGTTTAGAAGGTAGAAATAATCATACAGTGAATGAAACTTCAGGATCTGTCAGACCCAGCAATGCTGCTACTTAAACTTTTAAGAATTCAAGTCTTCCTTCACTCTTGTAGCATCATGTGGACAGATCATGTTAGTGTACCTTTATTTTTTCCTTGCTTACATCTTGTTTCTTGCTGTCTGCCCATATAATGGTGTTTTAATCCTGTTCTCTGTTGCTGAACCTTATTTCCATTTCTTGCCATGCTATTGGAAAGATGCATGATAAGCAGATGCAGTGTTCCAAATGTCGGGATAATTGGTGACCTGTGAAACTCATTTTGATTCCCTTCCTTGCATAGTGGCAGTCAAAATAATCATGTTCTGACCTGCTTGGTGGTGTCCAGATCTCCTTGGTGAATGTTACTAATTTAGAACTTTTTATATGCATGCTGAAGGCTTCCAGTTCACGTAAACAAAGTTATGCTGGTTGCTGTCAAGCTTTTTTCACTGGTTCCCTTGGGAGTTTTTGCACCACAGGTAGAAGTATAGTGGCTGATGCTCTGTAGTTAATGTGAATTGCACTGCTGGCTTCAAAAAGGTATAACATATAAAATATGTCAGCCTAATTGAGACCAGAAAGTTCCTGAAACTGTTATTTTTAATGTGATCGGGTCACGCTTAGAGGTCTGTAAAGAACAAAAATTATTCCAGGCTTGTCTGAAGTTTGGTGGTCTCTGCATTGGTGCTTGAGAAATGTTTGGCTTCTTCAGAAAGATTGTTCCTTGTACAGCTGAATGCCATGATTTATCCATATTAATGAGCAGAACTTGGGGACTTCACTGAATAATTTGCACTGAGGAATAATCATGACACTAGTAGAAGAGAGCAGGGAGCTCATAGTATTCCTAATATCGATCTTTAAGGTAATTGAGGTCTGATGTCTGTCTTCAGAAAAGAGAGAGCTCTGAATTGATCCAAGAGTACAAAAGGAAGGTAAGGGAGTTGCAGTGGGGAGGAGCTGAAAGGGGGCTGCAGCTGTTGGCTTGTTTGGTGTGGTTTTATTCTGTATAAGGTAGAGGCTCAGGGTGCTGGGTTCCAGGTGTCCTCCCAGCTTGGTTTTGGAGCAGCTGTGAACAGAAATGTGTAACTTGGGCACAGTAAAAATGTTCCAAAGAGCTGAATTTGTAAATGATGCAACTTTCCCTGTTTCTCAATGGAGCTCTTGTAATGCACTGACAGTGAGATTGCTTTCCTGGTTTGTTTTAGCTGCCATTGAGGCCCTGCTGTAGGAAGCCAGGAAAGCTTGTTCTTTATGAAGCTGATAGAACAGCTGTAGTTCTATCCATCATAGGGATAAATAGGAGTCCAATAGAAGGGCTGAAAGCCTTCTTCCTTTAACTGGCAAACATAACCAGCATCCTTCATTATCAGCCTGTCATTGAGCCTTGGTAAGTTAATTAAAAGTTTTCTGAGAAGGAAAAATATGTTTGCCTGCATTTTTTCTCGGGGTTACTATTTTCCCTTGCACAAAAAAAAATATTTAAGTCTGATTGTTGAAAACAACTGACATGAAAGAAAAGTTATTGAAGAAAGCTCCACCAGACATGGGTTTGTTTTCTTGCCACCATTATCCCAGCTGGTAGCTGGCTGTATCCTGGTGGGTCCAGAGCATGCTCTCCATAGTGTCAACGTGCCTTTGACGCAAGATGGCCAGGAATGCTGTGTGTAAATAACCTCAGATCTGCTTATAACTGGTTCCTTTGAGAGCTGCGGCCCAGTTTGTATTGGAGAAGGTGCCATTCCTTGGAGCGTTTGTTTACCTATTTATTGAGGTCAGCAAAGTGAGGAGTAATTATGGGATTTAGACTAACAACAGGCATCTGATGTATGAGAGCTCCAGAGTGTGAAATTGAAAAGCTAAGTGGCTTCGTGCTATCATTTGCTTGATACAAACTCCTAATATACTCTTGAAGATTTTTTTATTTCATCATAGTCATTTAAATTTTATTTAAGGGAGGCTTTGCATAGTGTCCTGACCATGGCAGAGCAGTGCTTGACAACACATGTGATACAAATTTCAGGAGATACTAACTTTTTTAGAAAAAGCCAGGAGTCTGGTATTATGGTAAGTGACTGTGACAGTGTAGTGGCTTTTGACTAGGCAGTGATAAACATCTTCAATTTTCAGAGTCTTTGTATGAGTTGGTCTTCTAGGTGTTTGTGAATCAGTCTCAGTTTTTCAGAGCCATCTTTGTCTTAAATCCAGAAACACGTTCTACTGAGCAGATTTGATTTGAGTCACATCAAACCTTCCAGGTAAAACAATGCTGGCCACCACTATTGCCTGTGATGACAGAAGGGGAAACTTCCTCAAATGAAGGTTTAGTGAAATTGTACCGAAAAGCGCAACTGATTGGTGTGTGATTGAAAGGAGATGTGTTGTAACCGAAGATAAAGTTGGTGCTGTACAGTTCCAGGTCCTGTTGGCAGCAAACACTGATGGCTGGAGCTGTGCATGCTAATGAACCTATGAAAGATAGAGAGAAAAGGGCCGTGGTGCTCCTGCCAAAGTGCTAATTCTTACCTTGCTTATGAAGATCAAGTATCTTGTTCAAATTTAAAAATCAGTTTCTTTTATGCTTACAGTAAAAGGTTGAAGAATGTGGTCATACCTAGTCAATTAAAACAGCATTCTTTAGTGCTTCCCTGGCTTTCTGCTGAGACCCAGGCAGTGCTCTGTGCTTGCTGTGAGGCCAGCAGTGCAGGAGCAGCCTTCATCAGTCTTTGTTAGCATGGCGAGCTGCCTTGATGAACAGTTCATTAACCAGGAGAGGCAGAATCAGTCTTTTAATACACTTGCTATAGCAGCTAGCCCCTGACAGCGGGCAGAAAACCTCAGGAGGCTTCTCTAAGCGCTAAAACCTTGCTGCTGGTTTGAAACAAATCTTTCCCCTCCTTCCACAGGCCTTTGGGTAGCAGCATTCATTAAAATGCTTCTTTAATAGTACCATGTATGTAGGATTTCATGGTTGTGGAACAGATAGTTCAAACACGACAAATGGGACAATAACATCCACAGTTCAGAAGAAACCTGTTCTGACTCTTCCAGGCGTCTCTCAAGGTTCACTCTGGTATTAATTGTTTCATTGTAAAATGCGTAAGATTGAGGTAACAGTTAAAACAAATAACCGGAGGCATCTGGCAGTGCGTGGATCCCTGGCACGGCGCACCTCGGAATGGGGCAGACGTGTTCCCAACAGTTCAGGCACGCTCGTCGGGAGCTTCAGAAGGTGAAAATTCACTAGGAACAAATCAAAGCTCGTGGGTTTTCTTCCCCTGGGGTGCTGGGAGGGGAGAGGGGAATGGGCCAGATGAATCCATACTTGCTGTAGCTGCAGATCTAAGAGCTCGGTTTTGAGCAGGAGTAAAACCTGAGCTATTGCAGCATCCACCGTAGGACTCAGCATGGATTTGTGCTGCAGCAGGCACACGGGGATCATTTGTTACTCTCCTCCTTCCACCCGCCTTCCTTCCCTGCTTCTGTTAGCAAAAGATTAGTTTGGGGCAGGGGGGGAGTTACTGCTTCAGCCAAGCATTTGCGGCTCCATGTGAAGCAGCCAGTAGTGGAGGCTTTGGTGCTCTCATCTAGAGCCTGATCCCTTGTTCATCCAAGTCCTCCAGGAAATCAGAAACATAAGCTGCAGGTATGTTAGTGCATATATGCAGAGCACTGCCTTTCTGGAGCGCCTGGAACACAGAGGCCTCTGAAACCCTGCACTCCTCCTCAAAATGGCTGCCAGATGTGTTGGCTCTACTGAATTCCCCAGAGCCTGACACCAGAAATGCTGAGGTTATTACCAGCTTACTTCTTGCAGTGTTCTTCCTTCGGTCTCCCAGGCACAGTGTTGCAAGAGCGAGCGTGACCCCGGATGGCCGCGGTACCTGCGGAGGCTGTCGTTGGCAGGCTGGCAAGTTCAGGGCAAGGCTCGCCGGGACTCTGTTTAAACAAAGGAAGCGTGTTTGTTTTTACAGTTCAGGCTTGGGAGCCCGGGCTGGGATCCTGTGCCATTTCCCTGTGCTAGGAGCAAGATTCTCGAGGAAGAGTCTCTCCCTTTGCTGCAAAGCACTGCTCTTCCTGGCCGACAAGTACACATCTTCAGCCCTGACAAGCCAGAAAGCATGAGACTTCAGAAAGCTCAGCTTGGATTTGGCTTGATATTTGTCTGTAGGTACAATAAACAGTATAGAGACTTCTGAACCACAGTCTGGCTGTCCAGTGTGGCTTCTCGGGCCAGTCTTGTAAGCTCCTTGCTGGTGTGGTTGCACTGCTGCTTGATCCCCTTGTGACCCAGTGGATCCCTTGTAACCCGTTTCCCAGTCAGTGGGAAATGGAGCTTCCAGATTCCAGAATAGTGCACCTATCTGAGTGTTCAGCGCAAGAGAGCAGACTTGCTATGCAGCTGCCTCTGGAAAAAAAGAAGGTAGAACTTTTGAAAGTATTGTCTTAAGCCATGTTATGTGATAACTGGTTGTTTTTCTGCCAGCAGGTACACTTTCCCTGCCACAGTCAGCAGTTTGTTCAAATAACAAACCTTAATGATAAAGAGGTGTTGGAAAGTACTTGAGTTAGTAGTAGGATCTGCAAGGAAAGTGTATCATCTAACATATGCTGCTCTGCCTTTTACTGAGGAAAAGTGTTTCTCAAAATAGTCCTCCTTACTCCTTCATCTAATTTGCTTTGGTTTATTTCTAGCATCAAAAAGAGAATGTCATTTTACTGTGATACAGCTTTTATAGTAAGTGCAGATCCATATGAGTAGGATGTATCCTGTGCTTCATAGCCAAGGCAAGCTGTATATGGTGACACTTTTAGGAGTATTTGGGTTGTCTTAAGATAGAAAGTGGTTTCCACCATTAAGTGAGTGTGCCCAGGGATGGAGTACATCAGCATCGGTGGGTAACTTCATGGCAGCTTGTTCAGTTGGACTCACTGCAAATCCAAGGGGTGGAATTACCTGGGCTGTGCTTGCGGCACGGGAATCTGTGCAGTCTTACATGGAGTAATCAAGTTATTTAAGGAGGTGTGGTGTTGAGGGGGGGAAGTATGCGTGTTGCACGCTGGTGAATCTTCCATTTATCTTTGCTGTTCAATTCTAAGAGAGTTCTGAAACCGTGGAGCTGAAATGGGTGTCATGGAAGACTGGCTTCTTAGAGGTGTCTAAGTGGATGTATGGGGGAGCGAATCCAGGGAGCTTCACCATAAATAAAAGGAAGTGCCTGGGAGCGGAACCTGCAGAGCTGCCTTGACTCAGGCTGCGTGTACGTGAGCAGAGTTCCAGAAATAACAGTAAATAACAGTAAAGCCTTGCTTTGTGTTTCTCTTGTAGCAACCCTCCGCTCAGCGAGGAAATGCTGCCTCCGGGGGAGTGGATGTGCCACCGCTGCACCGTGCGCCGCAAGGTAAAGCCTCTCCTAACAGACATGATCCCTGCCCTTCCGACTGTCCATTTGAAACCTGAGTCCTGTGGCTTATACCTGCCTCTCCCCTCAATGTGTACATACACCACCAGAGTTGCTCTTTGTGCTCACAGCTGCAAAGGGCTTTGTTAGGAACAGACTTAAAGAAAACTAAAGGGTCTTGATGAGACCCTCATGATATTTTTAACTTTGCTACTAGGAGCTAAAACTGAAGTGCCTAATATGTTCTTATCAAGCTGTGCCTTTTAAACTGTTTTCCTTCCCCATATTTCTGGAAAGAAGGGAGGGCTGAGGCACAGAGGAAATGGGAATGGCTCCTGTGCTCAAGGAGTTGAACTGTCTACAGGCAGATCAGGAATCACGTTAATGCAGCTTTGGCATCAGGGCTGCGATTCTGGTTAATGTGTGTTTTTTAGAAGTGTGACTTCACAGCAGTTGCACATCAGCAGAGGGTGAAATCAGAGTGAGTTATGATTTCCTGGGCTGTTGAACAGGATGGGGAGGAGAAGATTGGGCAAGATTGTGGCTTGTCTCTCTTTTTTTTTTTTTTCTTGATGCTCTTTCTTCAGGAAGTTGTCTCACACAATGTAAACATCTTATTGCTGTGGCCGCATAAGGCTGCATAGCAAAGGGTTTAGAAACTGCACCAAGCTATCTAGCAACTGTTGTTCCCTTGAAGTGACACCCAAAACAGATTGGAAGAAAACTGTTGTGCTCAGCCTTTTGTTCCTGAAGCGATTGCCTTGTTATGTTTCCAGGGTACTGTTCAGCCATCTGCCAACAATAAAAATGAAGGTCACAAATCGAAAAACGAATAATAAAATAAAAAGGCAGAGAAAAGAAAAAAAATCCCCAACTTCTCTGTATTAAAAATTGCCTGACAACTGTTTGTTCCTTTTGCAGACCATGTTAGTGATGGAATAGATTGGTTCCTCCATACAGGTGATGCTGTCAGGCACTGGAGCAGTGCACAGTTGCCTGTCCTGGGGCATGCAGCTTCCTCTCCTGTTGCAAAATGGATCTCGTGGTGGTGGCAATGAATAGTTTTTCTCTTCTGCAGTTCTCCCTGCCCACCTTGTTCAAGATTCCTGTCATCAGGAGATAGCAGAGCGTTGTTTGTGTATTGTACTTTTATTCTCAAGCCGACCTTCACAGCCCGCAGTGGGTTTGGGTGCAGTGTCAGGGTTAATAGACTGCATCGACAATGTCATGGAGTTTCTCAGTGTTGCTAGCAAAGTAAACAGTTGTCTGATTTGTCAAGTGTTTAGGACTAGATGCTGTGAAATGTCCGGATCTGGACTCAAACATGGCTATCCCGAAAGGAGAGACACGTGCTAATGTTCTTCCCCATGCTTGGTTCTCTTCAGCTGTTCTGTCACTTGTACATTAGCTGCAACCAAACTGATCTTGCTAGGTCAAGGCTTTAATGACTTCAGTTGTAGTGAGTGGCTTGAGCATTTTCAGATGCTGTTTGTCTTCAATCACATATTTGTCAAGGTTGATGTGCTTTGTTTGTGGCCTCCATGATAAGCCTGCCTATTCATGTCGTGCAGAAGCGAGAACAGAAGAAAGAGCTGGGGCAGGTAAATGGATTGGTGGACAAATCTGGGAAAAGGACCACCTCCCCCACCAGTGACGCAGACCTGTTGGACAGGTCTAGCAGCAGCATCAGGGCTAATGCGCATGCCAGGATCTTGGAAAGGAGAGCGAGCCGGCCTGGCACTCCCACATCCAATGCCAGCACCGAGACCCCCAACTCAGAACAGAATGATGTCGATGAGGACATAATTGACGTGGATGATGACTCTGCCATTGCAGAAATGGACTGTGGGCAGCCCCAGCTGAAGCGACCCTTTGAGCTTCTTATTGCTGCTGCCATGGAAAGGAACCCAACGCAGTTCCAGTTGCCGAATGAACTGACCTGCACCACAGCACTTCCAGGTGAGCAGTGGCTTGTCTAGTGTTAGTGAGGATGTCTGCAGTTGTACCCTGCTGCCATCTTGCCTTATTTCCCTATTGACTCCGTGGTAGTTGTGGCTCCAGTGATGCTCACTGGTGAAAGCAGAGGATACAGAAGTACCCCTGGCTCTCCTTCTGTCCGACAGCAGGTGCCTTTCAGATGTGGGCTCTGGGGACTCTGCTGCTACACACCATTTCCATTGGCACTTGTGATAGATGCTTGTTGATGTCACCTTGGTCTAGGTCATCAATCTGGAAAAAAAAAATCCAGTTGTCAAAATACTTGATTTTTGATTTATGATACAATAATATAGTAGTAAAGTAGTGATTATATCTATAGAATGTCACTGAAATGATTAAGTATAAAATATACCTGCCTTTAAAGACAGTCTCTGTCACATAAGGCTAGATTTAGTAGTTGATAAAGGTTCCTTAAGCAGCAATCTTTGCCTTTTCTGTTTGCCTTTACCTGTTATTATTACGTGTATCTAGCAGAAAGCAAATCTCTGCTATGTGGATAAAGCCTTTTAAAATTTACTTTCAGGTACTAGTAAGAGGAGGAGAAAGGAAGAAACCACAGGAAAGAATGTCAAGAAAGCACAACATGAGTTAGACCACAATGGTTTGGTTCCCTTGCCGGTGAAAGTCTGCTTCACGTGCAACAGGTACTTGACTCTTCTAGGGAAGCTCTTCAGTGTAGCTGCAGCCTTCACAGGGCAAAGTTCATTCTGAAAAAAGTAGATAACCTGTTCTCTTTTCCATTCTCCTTCATTACATGCTCCAAACAGATGAGGAAATAGTGTTTTAAAATGTAGCTGGAAGATTGACAAGATCGAGCCATCTTATCTTCAGTATTTTTCTACTAAGAAACAATTCTAAAGTGATGGTGGTTTAGTAAATGGAAATATTTGTTTATGGTTCATGAAGGAAGTATGTGAGGAGTTGACCTTTAGGAAATAGAAATCTGCTGAGAGATTTATAAGCCCAAGGCAAATAGGAATATTGTGCTGAAATTGTAAATCTGAAAACCAGTACCAAGTACTGATGGTTTTTATAACTGCATAAAAAAATGCACAGATCAATCCCAATTCAAAATGTCAGTGAAAATGAAACATTTATTTCAGAGTGAGTTTCTGGAAGTGGGATGGAGACTCAGGTGGGTTTTTGTGGAGAACAACTGATGACTTTGTCACAGAATGAAGACTTCTTTAAAGCCTGGGGATTAAGATGTAGTAGCTCTCTGGAGTTTGAGACTAACTGTTCTGAGAAGATCTTGTTGAAGTACATGTCCCAGCCTCACACATGATTCCTCTGAGGAAAATTGTAATAACCTAAATCTGAAGTTTCCTTTTGATCTTTGAATCTGGCTTTAAATGAATGCTTTTGCTTTGAGTGGATCTTGAAGAAGGTCCATATAGATCAAGTTATAAATCAGAATCCTAATTTTTGGTGCAAGCAGCAGTGTAGGGGAACTGGTGGGGAAAGATAAGCTGAAGTGGTTAACCAAGCTTGCCTGTATGTTCTGTTTATACTCTATTTTGTGTATGGGAAATAAGATATGGTTATCTCCTTGCAGGAGTTGCAGAGTGGCACCTCTAATCCAGTGTGATTATTGCCCACTCCTGTTCCATATGGATTGTCTGGAGCCACCGCTTACTGCCATGCCTCTGGGTAGATGGATGTGCCCAAATCACATAGAACACGTGGTGGTAAGCAGGACTATGATTGCAGTATGGTAACCGGATGCTGGAGTGGAACCTGGCAGGTCCATTAAAGGACAAAGTACAACAAATGTAAAACAGCTTCTGAGCTCTTATTGCTCCCTGTAACGCTTGTAAAGCTCCTGCTGCAAGCAACGCACTCTCCAAAGGAATATGATGCTGCTCTCTGCAATAAGATATAAAGAATGGGGGAACTCCTTCCTGTAACTGAAGCTGACAGCTCAGATTGTGGCTCACTCACAGCTTGTCTAGTTTTTGACTGGACTCCTTAAGATCTAGATGAGCTTCCAGAACTGGGATACAAAGCAGCACAGTGCTACAAATAGGGGAAGTAATTTTTTTTGCATGCTTAACCCAAAAAACTTCCATTCCAAGAGGGCGTTTTCATTTGTGGAAAAGCAGTGTACTTTTCAGACTTAAATACTCGGGAAACAGGGGGCTGAAACAAAGGGCTTGTGCCCAGACAAACTGCTTCTGAGAGCATTGATGCTGCTTAGTCGGCCTCTAAATGCTTTTGTATTCATCTCCAGCAATGTGCCCTTTAACAGAAATGGTTAGTGCTGCAGGAAACAAATAGTCTAAAGCTGAGCTGATGCTGTACTGCCAGTGCTACGAGGCATTATGAAAGTCTTAGGGTACATTAGAGTGACCTGCAGATCCCTAACTCCTGTGGCATTATCTGATCACCCAGCTGAACCAGAAGAACTTGACCCTGAGTAATCGGTGCCGAGTATTTGACCGGTTCCAGGACACCATATCTCAGCATGTTGTCAAAGTGGATTTCTTAAACCGAATCCATAAGAAACATCCTCCGAATCGCAGAGTTCTTCAGTCAGTGAAGAGAAAAGGTTTGAAGGTATGTGTAAACAAGTAGCTGTTGGTGAAAATACGTGTGCACAAACTGTGTATGTATTCTACTTTGGAAGGGGAACCAGCACATCCCTTAAGGATAACCCCTTGAGGAAGAGGAAGGGTTGCAAATTAATGTGTTGGTGAGAGGTCTGTGAGTCAGCAGTTACTACTTTTCTCTGTCTATAGTATTTAAGAAGCCCTTTTTTTCTCAACAATAAGGCTCAACTATTACAAGTAAGCCTTTAAATCTAGCACAAGCATAGAAAGTACAACATAAAACTGCCCAAAGGTGGCCCTACAGCCAGATTTGGGGCTGCTGTGTTTGCTGCCAGGAAGCCTGAAAATTGCCATACAGGCTTCCCTTCTTACTTGGCTTTTTTTGCATGACTTCTCTCATGTTGTACTGTAGTCATGCCCGACCTAAGGGAATAAAACCTATTAATTTCAGCATGGCTACATCAATTTAAAGTACTCAGTCCTTGATACTTCTAATGTACTGTCTGCAGGGTTCCTTTGGGTGAGAAAGCAGCAAACACGAAGCATCGTGCTGATCAGGCACTTTGTTTAAGTAGTCATTCTTGAGTAATTGTTCTCATGTGTGATCTTCTTGCTCTGCAATGTAGGTTCCTGATGCTATAAAGTCCCAATACCGGCTTCCACCCCCGTTACTTGCGCCTGCAGCAATTCGAGATGGCGAGTTGATCTGTAACGGGATCCCTGAGGAACCCTTGCAGAAGCACCTTTTGAACACTGAGCACTTAGCCAGCCAGACAGAACAACAGGAGGTAAATGAAGTCAAATGCTTGGACTCTGTAGTTGCTTTGGTATAAAGATCCTCTTCCATTTCAGTCATGATGGAGCAGTTGTCTAGGAAACCAATCTCAAACTCATGTCTGAAGGTGATAGCTTGTCTTCTCTCTGACACCCTTGCCCATTAAAACTTCACTTTGGCTTTCCAGGTGAGATGTAAAACTCCTCATTTGACACTTGAGGGAAGTGGTGAAATAGTCTTCTGGACTTAAGAGTAGAGTTGAGTGTTTTCTGTCTAGATGTCATTTTTATTTCCTGGCTGAGGGGAAATACTTTCCATTCTGATTATGTAACGCTGCTCTCCAACACGTTTATTTAGATGTTAACATCACATTTCTGGGCAGCTTTTTATTGTGAATGGAATTGGACATGTAAATCAAGGTCAAATGAGTGTTTAAATCTTGTATGAAACTTTTGGCCAGATTCCTCATGTGAAGGCATGTTGTTTTGCTATCAGTAGTGAAGTCGAATCTTTCTGTTAGCTCAGGCAGGGTTCTTCTGTGTGGCAGGTGCACGTTCACTGTGGAGCTTAATTGAATAAATATTTTGCTCTTTCTTCACCTTGTGTAAAAGAAAAAGTGCTCTCCATCCCAGCTTTGGCAGTTGACTCCCTATACCTAAGGTAGAGCAGCATTTCTTTCCAGCATGCTACAGAATAAGCTGGGAGGATTGTATTTAGATAGAAGCCCAAATTAGTGAAAGATGTGTTTGTAACTAGGCTGGAGAGTTGCAGCATTTAACAAGTGAAGAGAAGGAGGAGTTTGGGAGTGAAGAAGTAGGTCTCAGCCCATCTGTGTCCTGTCCCCAGCATGGAGGTAAACAGTACATAATTTTGGTTACACTTTAGTACCTCTGGACGAAACTGTCTCCTGATTGTAGGTGAGCACCAGAGCAGTTCCAGGCTGCATCTGAGCAGTCAGCAGCACGGCGAGGCTGCTGTATTTCCTTGAGCTGGGTGAACGATGGAGTAACTGTTGGGATTTGGAGCACTGCTGCCTCCTGAGCTAACCTGCACTCTTTTCTTCCTTCCAGTGGCTCTGTAGTGTTGTTGCGCTCCAGTGCAGCATATTGAAACATTTATCTGCTAAGCAGATGACTTCGCTTTGGGACTCTGAACAAACAGAGAAGGCTGATATTAAGCCTGTTATTGTGGCAGACGGCTCACTCGCCAACCCTTACCAGGCAGCTGACAAGGCACCCACACCTTCCCTCTATTCCATGTCATCCTGCACCTCAGGGATTACCACCCAGAATTCCTTGAGCTCCTCGCAATCCCAGCAGACTTTGTCACAGGAAGATGTCAACTGCAGCTCTTGTATAGATAAATCCAAGAAGGTGTCTTCTTGCGGGACTTCGAATGGGCCGACAGCCTCTGACATTAAAGTGAACGGGCCTCATTTCTATGGTGTTTCATCTGAATCTTCACCACAGTTGACTGACTCCCAGAGGCTAATGGGATCTGGGAACACAATACCTGTTTTGTCCCATCGGCAAACGTGGCCTCGGCCCCTCACGCCCCCGGCGAGTTGTGGACTTCTGAATCACACCATTGGAACCATTGTCAAAACAGAGAACGTAGCAGGACCCGTCCCTTGTGCACAAAGGGGTTCTGCGCCGGTCACGAGTTTGCCTACGTCCATATCGAGCTCCTGTGCCAGCCTGGAGACCACCAGCACTTTGCCAAGGAAGAATGTGCAGACACAGATCGGGCCGCCGCTGACGGCGGAGCTGCGGGCCGGGGGCTCCCCTCTCACCGCCACCCGGGCTCTCACCCCTCCCCAGGCTGCAGGAGATGGGATCTCGGCTGTTGGGTCCACAAACAGATTCTGTTCACCAGCACCACCTTCAGGTATGTGCTGAACCACTGACCTTGGCCCCCGGGGCTGGGAAATGTTCAGGCTAAGCCTCATTCAGAACCTCAAGGCTGTAGCAGCGTGCCCTCGTTTTACTGGAAATTGGGCTTTCTGTGGAGAGCTGGGAGAAGTTTCTCAGGTCTTCTCTGTCTTGGGTCCCTTTATGGGAGCCACAGGATATATTTTTGCTGGCTGCATATACCTGAGAGGGGAACTCTGTCCTGAGAAGCAGGATAGTAGGTCAGTTTAATTCTGGAAAGCAACAATAGCTTTAAATCAGTTGGCTGCTGCCTCGCTATTTCAACAATGCCTGCTTTAAAACCCCAGTGCTGCTGTAAAACTACTGATTTGTTTCAAATGGCCACTTGGATTGCAAGGTAGTCAGTGCTCTCACAAGAGCAGCTCGCTGGGATCTAATCCATAGTAATTGTTCAAGGAAGTGGTTTTGTCCTCTAGTTACAGGTATGGTTGAAATCTTCAGCTGCGCAGCCTTGATGTTGGAGAAATGTGTGCTTGGGAAGCTGTAGTCTGCTTAGGGTCTGTTGTTCTGATAATACAGGGTAGTTATGGACTTGGATATGCCAGAGATCCTGAGGTGTACCCAAAAAACTTGCTAAATAATACCAAGCTATATAATAAAGTGTATATGCCCATTTTTCAGTGTAAAAGCATTGTCACAGATGTTGATAGATGTTGGAAGTCAGAGTAACTGCTCATAGATCAAATTTTGCTAGAAGAAGCTCTTACAGCATTCTCTTCCTCTTACCTTTCCCAACACCAGCTCAGCACTCAAACCAGCAAACTCTTTGTGCAGGTTGGGTGGAAAAAGTCCCTGAAAAACATGCAACAGAGCTGTCTGTCACTTCTCATGCAGTTCCATGCTCAGTGTCAGGCTTGTGTGGAGTGGCTCAAGTCTGGTGATTGCAAAGCAACAGAGTTGGTTTTTGCTAAAAAACGTTTTTATAATTATTTCTAAAATTCCTCCATGAGTAACTTCTGAGCTTTGCCTCATGTTTGCAAGCAGTCCCCAGGGTACTTGGCCTCCTCACTTACTGCTGAATAAACTTGGTTACTCTGAGGCTGCTGGTTTGACCATGCCCTGCTTAGAAATGCAGAGCTGGGAGAAGTTCTGGTAGAGGAAATGAAACCATATTATAGAAAACTTCTTCCTTGTGGTTTGAAGAGCACTGCAAACCCTACATAATTTTGCAGTTGCTTAAGATGTTAAATAATTGCCTTTGGTGCAAAGCTTGTATTCTACAGAATGTAGATTAAATCTTTACTTGGTGCAGTGTCTCTTGGGAAAGGTGTGAATATTTAGGTTTACCATCTAAATATATATGCATATATATATTTATAACAAAAATTATGGTGTACAAGTTTTGTGCCCAAGTACAAAAATACAAATCACTTGTGACTATTTTTTTTTTTTTTATAAATTTCAGGCTTATAGTAGTTATAAAAAAACCAAGTCAAGAAGATCTGGTATCAACAACACATTGAAAGAATTTTGTTTCATGGCATTTGCCATTGCCTCTTTCAGCTGGATGGTCACTGCCAAAGCAGGAGAATTTTGTTTTATAAATAATAAAATCTGCTTATGGCTGTCCAGAAGGAATGTGACAATGGTGTGCACTCAGTCTTTATAATAGTGTAGAAATAAAAATAGGGCAGTCGTACTTTTTATGCATGTCCAGGCCTAGACAAGATGTCTCTTAGGTTTAATAAGTTCTTTGGGCTCCTGGGGAGTTGGTGCTCATCTTTCCAGTGTCTGTAGGACATCACAGGGAGTAGGAGCTTAAGAGTACAGGTCCAGAATCCCTCCATTAGCTGGAGGTGAGGCAGAAGCTGAAGTTGGAGGCACACACTAACCCTTCTGTGAGCGGAAGAAAGCTCCTGGCCTCTACTTCAGGCCTTTTTCAAAGCATGACTATGAGCAAAATGAGTCATGCCAAGCAGCTTGGCAGCCAAGGGCAGCCTGAGGGCTGGGTGCATGTCTGGCAAACGTCACAGTGACAAATCTTCTCTACACCATCTCTCCCTGTAGATGGTAAGGTCAGTCCCAGCACCTTATCCATAGGAAGCGCTTTAACTCTACCCTCATCACTCACTTCAAACTCTGCAGCTATGTTGGACTTCACCAGTTCCCTGAAAGCATTCATGGATGGCGGTGAGTATTTAATTCATTATCAGTCTCTACTAGCCCTGTGTGTTTGCTTCCCTAAAGCATTCCATCCCTGCTTGAGGAACAGTTCCAGAGATAAAGGGTTGCAGTCAGGTGAGGGAGGGGCTGGGTATACATTACCTTAAATATGTCACATGCTTCCCTGCTCAGTGTTGCCAAGGCAGCAAGGCCAATGAAGTGTTTCTGCCTGAAGCTTTTCTGGGGAAGGATCACAACTGGGCTGTTTTCCAGGTGGAATTCACATGCAGAAACCTGCAGCCCTGCCATGTTGTGGTGGTAGCTGCAATCCAGAGCTGTTCCCAGCAGGCATTAAGTCCAGCAGCAATAGATCTTGTAGCAGAGCAGTCACCTGAGTGGTGATGCTCTAATGGGTCCGTTAGTCTTCTGATTTATTTCTGCTTCTGTCAGTCTCCTAGGCTGGCCTGGCTTTTATTTCCTTTTTGTTGCACTTGGCAAAAAATGCCAAACCTTAGCAGAGTGCCAAACCTTCAGGAGGAGATTGCTGAGCAGCAATCCTCACTAGCACAGCAAGGCTGTTGTCAGAGATGACTTCTGCATCTGAAGAACAGCCTTTCTGACATTGCCAGTGTGACCCTCTTTTCTTGGGTGAACCCCAACTGCCCAGCCTGCCCTGTCTGCTATTGGGAAAGGCTGTTACAGCTCCCCCTCCTCTTCTTGCCATTTTAACTGTTGTTGATGCAGAGAAAGCTCTTGGAAGAGGAGGTTACCCAGCCTACTTGCTGCAAGAAAGCAGACCTCTGTAGGGCTTTACAAATATAAATACTTCAGAGCTATCAGAAGATCTGCTTTGAAGCTCATTAATAATATTGACTGAACTGCCCTGTTTGGTTTAATTGACCCTACTATGAGCAGGCGACTCAAGCATGAGCCTGTAGCAGTTTCAAAGGTGGTTACAGCTCTTTGATGTGATGCAGGGCTGGCCTTTCTAACTAGATAACTGAGCTTCTCAGGAAGGACCCAACATGCTGCCCAAAGGGATGCAATGGCCACCTTTAGAGACCTGTTGATTCTGAGCCAAACCAGCAGATTTTCAACTTTTATCAGACTTTGTTCCCCAAAACTTCTGCTTGCTGCCTCAGCTGCAGGTCTCCAGCCATGGCTGGCACTCTCCTCACAGGAAATACATGAAGCAATAGGTCACCGATGTGTAAGAGTTGATTTTGCAGAATTGTTCAAATCTTTGCTGTTGAAGCAAATGACAAGTCTGAAAGTTAAATCCACTGCAGCTCAGATTGCACCCTTTCCATGAATAATTTACTAATTGCTTTTTGTTTATTAACAGAGATTGAGATAAATATGCTGGATGAGCAGCTGATCAAGTTTCTGGCCTTGCAGAGAATACATCAGCTCTTTCCTCCCAAAGCTCAATCTCTAGCAAGCAGTGTCAATTCCCATCAACAATCTCCTGTGGGAAACCACATTGAAGGTAAGAGCAGCCCTAGAATAGTTGGGTTATGCTGAGCCATAGCTTTTTGACACTTTTTTGGCCTATTCCTTGAGTAGATCTCCCTCCTCTTCTGGTATCTGTCTGATGCTGCCTTTCACTTTTCTTTCCTCTCATCCTCCTGCTCTGGATATCCACTGGCCAGAAACTCTTTCAGGTTCCTCTACTTAATTATTTAGAAATTTCAGCAATGCAAACACTCAGTAATTTCAGATTTTCCGCTGGAAATCTTTAGTGAAGTTGGGTTTTATTCATCTTAGAATTAGAGAGAGATGGGAAGGTTCATCTTGGCTGCCTGGTGCCTTTTCATTTTGTCTTCACCTTTGGGATGGGCAAAGAGAAATCTGTGAATTCCTGCTCTCTCTTTCTGGAGAAGTTGCTTGTGAGACAAGCAGAGGAACAGGAGGAACTGAGGCACGGAATATATGTGTGACATTGTCATTATTTTGAACAACAATGTCGCTGTCAAGCTGAAACCAGTAACTATGAGTGAGGCAAATAATGGAAAACAACTTGTGTGTCTGTTGGAAATCTCCAGATTCCCAAGTTCGGTTTTGGCTTTATGATCACTGGTATCACCCAAAGCTGCAGGGCAAACATGGCTTCGTGTTCCTCTGCATGCAGCCAGTCAGTTTAATCTGCTTTCAAGCACTAACTGGACAGCCTTGCTGTGGAAGCAGTTCTCTGCTTCCCGATCTGCTCTGCCTGGGGGTAGATATCCCAGATAAGATCTTTGCAAGTCAGTCAGTAATCTTTTTCTGAGGCTCTGTGCTTGCTTGCTGTGGCACCACAGCATTCCCTAAATGCTTGTCAATCTTCTTGTGATCTGCTGTAGGACACAGCAGCAGGCCCTGGTGTGAGCTGCCTTCCTGGTCTGGAATTCTTCAGCAGTCTGCCTTTCTCGAGGCAGATTGGTGCTGTCTTAACCCATCACCCTTTTTGGGCAGGAATGATGCATCCAACAGACTGTTTAGCATTGCTGATGTGATGTTAGATCCAAAGCCTTTAGTGAGCCCTGCAGAGCCAGACAGCTGAAAGGACTCATGCAGGGCAGCTGGGCAGAGGTGGAACCTGCACATCCAGTGATGCCACTCAGTGTGGCCGCTGTTCTTGATGTAGGTGCCTCTGCAAATAGTCTTTCATAGTCCTCGTGTTCTATTCTTTGATTTCACTCTCTTGGTGTAACACTGTCTTGCAGATGTGATATCAGGAGAGGCCTAAACTCAGTGTATAAGGGGTTTGTCTCCAAAAGACAGTGCTGAAATCCTCCTGGCTGTGTGGCCCACTGGAGTGGCTCAGCTCTAGACTGTCTGTTGTCCAGTGAGCCTGACAGTAAAGGAGTCCACTCAGTAAATCATCCTGTCCTGGGAGCTGGGTCAGTCCCTGGCCAAGCCCCATTCAACCCATGTGTTTTTTCTGCAGCTTCACTAGAAGTGAAATCACAGTTGTTAAACTGGTGATGTTCACCAGCACCAATTTTTTTTAAGTTTGACACTTTGACAAGAAAGACTGAGCTCTTTGATTACCCAGAGTGGACGAGGTTAAGAAAGAAGCCAGTGGTAGGAGGCTTGTGTGTTCCTCAGCGTGGCTCCATTGTGCACACTCCTTGTTAGTGCTCCCCCATTTGCATGGCTTCTGTGGGTTATTGGACAGACCAGTTTTCTCTGACAGGCAAAAATATGTTTAATGCAAACATTCCTAGAGGGTTGGGAATTGGAGTTTCAGCCAAAGCTGACTGCATCCTCCTTAGGATCTGTGCTTTCTGGGCTGGGGACACTGGGGTCAAGCAGCTTTCCCAGCTGATAACATTGTTCAAGTAATTTCACTTTATCTTGCAGCGCAAAGAAAGGAAGTGCAAGCCCGGGCGGTGTTCTATCCTCTGATGGGCTTGGGGGGTGCAGTCAATATGTGCTATCGAACCCTCTACATTGGGACAGGTGAGTAGCTTTTTCCTGCCCTGGCCTTTCAGAATCAGGGTGGTTCTCCCAGACCCTCCCGAAAGTGTTTGCCAAGTGGGTGTCAAAGGGAACAGACTCATTGTGGCCGCTTGTACTGAGATTCTATGCTACCAAGAAATGTGGAAATCCCCAGTCTGCTTGAGTCGTTGTGGGGTGGCACCTTTGTAGCCTGGTGCTAAAACTGGAACAGCTGTCCTGGAGATTCAGTGCCTGACTGATAGAAGAGTTATGGTTTGCTTGCAAGTTTCATTTCTTGCTGCTTAGATTCATCTGGTGCTTTGGGTAGACCCAGTAGCAGTGAAATGCTCTTCAACCTTCCTGGAGCTGCTTGTTCCCTTCCCCCACTGAAACTTTGTTTGGTGGCTTATCACAGCATTATTCATGCAGTCCTGGGAGCAGGACAAAGGCAGTTGCTCCCCTGTTGTTTTGCTAATTGAAGTTTAATTCTGTCTGTTGTTCTCTGCTGCCTGACAGTTTGGTTTTTTTTTTTCCAAAATGAACTGAACCTGTTTTGTCCTCCCCCATGACAGGAGCTGATATGGATGTGTGCCTTACAAGCTATGGTCACTGTAACTATGTGTCTGGCAAACATGCCTGCATATTCTATGATGAGGTGAGTGCCTGACTGATTATTTTTGTTACTTGGCGGGCATTGCAGTGGGAGCTGGAGATGCAGGCAGCAGGTTGCCTTTTTGTGGTGCTCCTTTGTGGACTACAAAGTAAGAGCCAGGGCTCAATGTGTTTCACTCCAGTGAAGGCTGTGTCAGCATTTTCTGTCAAACCCTTTTCTGAAGCAGAGATCTGCCAGCAGGATTTCTCTGAACTAACTGCCCGTGGGCAAAGACTGACCACAGGTCAGCACTGTCACTGCTGGTGTCTAGGGAAAGAAAAAGTCATAGAAATGGTCTGATACTTTTTGATCCAGGTGTGTTGTTAATAAAAGCTAAACTTTGTTTCAATGTCAGACCTCACTAGCAACAAATCAAGGAGTTGCTCTGACACCCGTGTTTTCAGGTGTGATGGGGGAGCAAAGTGTTCATGCCATCTGCAGTACTCTGTATAAATTACTAATTTAGCTAAAATTTCAGTTAAACTCGCAGCATAAACAGAAATCTACACTTCCTCCTAAACTGCAGCCCAGAGATTAGTTTCATCTTGAAGTAAACAGACCAGCAAGCCTGCCAGTAACAGCACTGCTGGAGATGTCTCTTAGCAGGGAAATGGTCTTTGAAGCAAGGTCGAGTCTTTTATATCACCATTTGTCAACCAGGATCCAGGATTTACCCACAGCCAGATTTTGCCATTCCTCCAGTGAGGAACACACTCAGTGATGGGATCCAGACCCAAATTCTGTGTAGAAGCATCTTACAGTGGTCAGTCCTAAATCATGCTCTGGGCACTGACCTTCCACACTCCAGCAGGTCTCCTATGGCTGTGGTCACTCTGCACAGGGAGAATTCCCCTTCCTTGAGCTCTGTCTGCTGGTTCTCCTTCTGCATTCTAGCAGCTTGCTTTAAAACCTACTCCCCTATGCATGGGGAGTTTTTGTAACTTGATTAAAGCTCTGTAGTCCTTAGGGGACAAGTTCTTCAGCTCTCAGATGATTCCTGTGAGCTAACCTGAAATCTCCTCCACTCTGTCAACATCCTGTGCAGAGCTCAGCTGAGCGTGATGCTGCTTGTGTAACACTGCATGTCATGGTAATGTCTCCTGGCATTTCAGCATCTGCACAAGGCCTCTAAATCCCAGACTGCCTCTATCCTGCAGCTGCTGCAGCACGTGGCATCCCTCCTGCCATCTTGCACCTGCTTTCCAAAGCACCTCTCTTCCTTCTAGACACAGGTCTTGCATCAGGTGTGCCTGTAAAACAGTGTGCTCGCTTTTGTGAGCATCAGCTTGAATATCCTGTTTCCAAAAGATGTGTTGGTCCAATTGCAGTAGGTAAAAGTCATTTCCCTTTGGCCCTGCTTCCCTGCCAGGAAGCAGCTGAAAAGCTGGTTGTTCTGTGAGCATGAGCCACACATGAAAGTCAAGTTGTTGATCTCTGAAACTGGAGGATACTTACCAGCTCTCATTTAACCATCAACAGTGATAGAGAGGGGTTGTGATTCAGTGCTCCAAAGGGGAGTATGAGCAAAAGCCCTCCTGATTGACAAAGGGCAGGTTTAGATTGGATTTTAGGGAGAAATCCTTCCCTGGGAGGGTGGGGAGGCCCTGGCACAGGTTGCCTGGAGAACCTGTGGCTGCCCCATCCCCGAAAGTGTTCAAGGCCAAGTTGGACATAGCTTGCAGCAACCTGGTCTAGTGGAAGGTGTCCCTGCCTCTGGTGCAGGGCAAACACAAGATGTCTCTTCCAACCCAAACAGATCTATGCCTTGATATCTTGATTCCCTCCTCCTCCTTTCTTTGTCAGAATACGAAGCATTACGAGCTGTTGAACTACAGTGAGCATGGGACGACCGTGGACAACGTTCTGTATTCATGTGACTTCTCGGAGAAGATGACACCCACTCCTCCCAGCAGTATTGTTGCCAAAGTGCAGAGTGTGATAAGTGAGTGTTTGAGGCAGAGCCAGCCCCGTGTACCACCACAGGGATTTTTTGGAGGGGGGTGGGAGTGGGTGAAGATCGATTCCTTGTTTGGAGCCCATCGTTCCGCAGTGGCTGGTGCACCCCTTGCAAAAAGAGGAGCCTCATCTGGGGTTACACAAGACCTTCCTCTGCAGCCTGGGGAGCTCTGCTCTGCTGTTAACACCACTCCAGCCCCCACTGCTGGAGTTACCATGCTCCAGGTCCCGGCAAGCAGCCAGTTTGGAGCAGCCTTGAGGTGTTTCCCCGTGCATGTGCTTCCTTCCCAGGCTGTGAGAAGATCTGGGCTGTGCTACAGACATCTTGTCCCCATGTGGCTCATTCCTGCTCTCCACCTGATCAGCTTCCTCTTTTTGGGCTGCCAAAATAGATATGTAAATGCCTCTACCTCTCTGGGACTGTGAGGAGATTCCTGTTTCCCTTAGATCAGCTGCTCACTGCAAACTGACATGCCTTGACTGAAGGATTTTACCCCTGAGGCACCTCAGCAGTAACCCTCCCATTGATGAAAACAACCTGCCACTGACCCACCCAAATCTTAACCCTTTTTTTATTCTTTTTCAGAACGACATAAAAGCAGAAAACAAGAAGAGGAGCCGCATGAAGAAGCTGCTGTGATGAATTCACAGGCACAAGGGCAGCATCGGAAACCCTGTAACTGCAAAGCCAGCAGCTCCAGTCTGATCGGGGGCAGTGGGGCTGGCTGGGAGGGGACAGCCCTGCTCCACCACGGCAGTTACATCAAGCTGGGCTGCCTGCAGTTCGTTTTCAGCATCACTGAATTTGCGACCAAACAGCCCAAGGGGGACACTGCCTTAGTACAAGACATGGACTTGGAGGAGAAGCTTTCTCTGAAACCCCACCAGGTGCCCGTGCTGCGGTCCAACTCGGTTCCCTAGGAATTTTTAGGAAGAGAGCTTTTGGAGTAAGGAAAACGCCCTCAAGACTCTTGCAATGCAAAAATGTACAAACAGAGGTGGGATTTTTCTGTGTCGGCCCAGAGACTGTTCACACGCCGTTTGCATGAAATGAAGAACGTTTAACTTTTTTTAATTTTTCTTTTTTGCTCAAGTTTTAGGGGCATTTGCACATATATTTGTACTATACATTTCATTTTAAAAGGAAAACTGCAGTGAGAGCAGGACGTGTCAGAGCGAGGGGCGACCGCTGTCTGACTCGAGGACTCTCTCTGACAGATAGTTCCCATGCAGTTGTAAAATAATCAGAAACTTGTTCTATTTTGTGCCAGTGACAATAGTTTTATATTAAAAGAGAAATACAGTTTTCATACAGCAAATCTATACAATATCATTGTTTTATTTAATGTAAAGAAGCGCTCTTCTTCCCACAGTTATTTTTTCCCATCCCTCCCTGCTATGGTTGCACTACAAGTAGCTACTGTGTATTATGGGCAGTGAGAAATGAGTTCTTTTCCTGGTGTCCATCCTATTTTTTATTTCAAATAAGGAAAAGTGTTGGATTCTGTGTAAATACATCAGTGATGGCATTTTTCAATGTTTTAAAGCTGTGTACAGTGCTACATGTGGTATGACGTTCCTCAAATTGTCTATTGTAGCAGATCGTTTGTCGTAACCTGTCTGTCTCTTTTGTTTCTCTGCCACCTCCCCGCAGCAGAACAGCTAGTTCCACTGTACATAGTAATTGTAACGTTTTAGACTTTACAGAAACTTTCCTGTATTCTGTATATAAAAAAAAAATACTTCACATTCTGTTTTCTTGACTGTCTGTCTTCACTCGTGTCACCACAACCTGGAGCTTCCCCAGAGTGTCTGACCATAGAGGAGGAGCCTGAGATGGGGGACAGGGTTGGGATGGGATGGAGGGAGCCTGGTGTCCTGTGGGGGGGATGCTCGTGGTGTGGGAAAAGGGTGATGACTGGAAGGTGATAAAATCTGGAATGGGTTGAAGTGGGAGGGACTTTTGAAGGTCATCTAGTCCAACTCCCTGCACTGAGCAGGGATGTCTTCAATTCAGTCAGGTTCAACCTCACCTCAAGTATTTCCATGCATGTGGTACATCCAGTTCAGGGCTCCTTAGGACAGGAGAGACTGGAAACACCCTGGAAGATGAGGAGAGTGAAACACCTCATTTATCAGGGAAAGCTGAGGGAGCTGGGCCTGTTTAGTCCTTTAGAAGAGCAGACTCATGTATTTGAGAATCTGAATGGGATGTGTTGGGATGGAGCCAGGCTCTTCTGAGGGGTGCTGAGCAACAGAACAAGAGGCAGGGGGCAGGAACGGGAACAAGGGAAGTATCACCTGAACATGAACTTCACTGTGCAAGTGCCCAAGCACTGGAACCGGCTGCCCGGAGAAGGGGTGGGGGACTCCTTTGCNGAGGCACCTCAGCAGTAACCCTCCCATTGATGAAAACAACCTGCCACTGACCCACCCAAATCTTAACCCTTTTTTTATTCTTTTTCAGAACGACATAAAAGCAGAAAACAAGAAGAGGAGCCGCATGAAGAAGCTGCTGTGATGAATTCACAGGCACAAGGGCAGCATCGGAAACCCTGTAACTGCAAAGCCAGCAGCTCCAGTCTGATCGGGGGCAGTGGGGCTGGCTGGGAGGGGACAGCCCTGCTCCACCACGGCAGTTACATCAAGCTGGGCTGCCTGCAGTTCGTTTTCAGCATCACTGAATTTGCGACCAAACAGCCCAAGGGGGACACTGCCTTAGTACAAGACATGGACTTGGAGGAGAAGCTTTCTCTGAAACCCCACCAGGTGCCCGTGCTGCGGTCCAACTCGGTTCCCTAGGAATTTTTAGGAAGAGAGCTTTTGGAGTAAGGAAAACGCCCTCAAGACTCTTGCAATGCAAAAATGTACAAACAGAGGTGGGATTTTTCTGTGTCGGCCCAGAGACTGTTCACACGCCGTTTGCATGAAATGAAGAACGTTTAACTTTTTTTAATTTTTCTTTTTTGCTCAAGTTTTAGGGGCATTTGCACATATATTTGTACTATACATTTCATTTTAAAAGGAAAACTGCAGTGAGAGCAGGACGTGTCAGAGCGAGGGGCGACCGCTGTCTGACTCGAGGACTCTCTCTGACAGATAGTTCCCATGCAGTTGTAAAATAATCAGAAACTTGTTCTATTTTGTGCCAGTGACAATAGTTTTATATTAAAAGAGAAATACAGTTTTCATACAGCAAATCTATACAATATCATTGTTTTATTTAATGTAAAGAAGCGCTCTTCTTCCCACAGTTATTTTTTCCCATCCCTCCCTGCTATGGTTGCACTACAAGTAGCTACTGTGTATTATGGGCAGTGAGAAATGAGTTCTTTTCCTGGTGTCCATCCTATTTTTTATTTCAAATAAGGAAAAGTGTTGGATTCTGTGTAAATACATCAGTGATGGCATTTTTCAATGTTTTAAAGCTGTGTACAGTGCTACATGTGGTATGACGTTCCTCAAATTGTCTATTGTAGCAGATCGTTTGTCGTAACCTGTCTGTCTCTTTTGTTTCTCTGCCACCTCCCCGCAGCAGAACAGCTAGTTCCACTGTACATAGTAATTGTAACGTTTTAGACTTTACAGAAACTTTCCTGTATTCTGTATATAAAAAAAAAATACTTCACATTCTGTTTTCTTGACTGTCTGTCTTCACTCGTGTCACCACAACCTGGAGCTTCCCCAGAGTGTCTGACCATAGAGGAGGAGCCTGAGATGGGGGACAGGGTTGGGATGGGATGGAGGGAGCCTGGTGTCCTGTGGGGGGGATGCTCGTGGTGTGGGAAAAGGGTGATGACTGGAAGGTGATAAAATCTGGAATGGGTTGAAGTGGGAGGGACTTTTGAAGGTCATCTAGTCCAACTCCCTGCACTGAGCAGGGATGTCTTCAATTCAGTCAGGTTCAACCTCACCTCAAGTATTTCCATGCATGTGGTACATCCAGTTCAGGGCTCCTTAGGACAGGAGAGACTGGAAACACCCTGGAAGATGAGGAGAGTGAAACACCTCATTTATCAGGGAAAGCTGAGGGAGCTGGGCCTGTTTAGTCCTTTAGAAGAGCAGACTCATGTATTTGAGAATCTGAATGGGATGTGTTGGGATGGAGCCAGGCTCTTCTCAGGGGTGCTGAGCAACAGAACAAGAGGCAGGGGGCAGGAACGGGAACAGGGGAAGTATCACCTGAACATGAACTTCACTGTGCAAGTGCCCAAGCACTGGAACCGGCTGCCCGGAGAAGGGGTGGGGGACTCCTTTGCCTGGAGACAGGGGACAGTCCCGAGTGCTCCAGGTGACCCTGCTCGAGCAGGAAGGCTGGACTAGACGACTTC
>WEIV01010171.1:120690-145230 GCA_013390005.1 Calyptomena viridis | reverse complement strand
GGCTCCAAGGGGTCCCTGTCAATGGCGAAGGGGGCCCTGAGGGAATCGGGAATAGACAGGGAGATGGGAGATGCTGTAATGGAATTGGGAGGCATGTCTGTAATTGGGTCTGCTAGGAGGGGTCCTGAGAGGTCCTGGCTGTGCGGGGAGTCTTGGGGGTTCGAGGATGGGATCTGGTGTTGAGGAGGAGGGGGCAGCTGTTCTGATGGGGGACCCTGCAATAGGTGGGGGGCTGGGTGGTGCAATGGGGGGTTGTCCCTGTCATGGAGGGGCTCTGAAACTCTGGTTGTCCCTGCTGTGGGGTGGGGAGAGTTTGGTGTTTGTGGGGGTGTTTGGCAGTTCCTGCTGCAGGGTGCCCTGTGACTTGTGGGAGGGGGAGTCCCCTGAGGGAACACCGGGATGTTGTGGTGGCAGCTTCTTCCTGGAGGGGACACTGGGGAGGCCCCTGTCATGGAGGGACCTTGAGGTGGTGTTGGGGGGTGTCCTGCTGTGGGTGGGCACTGGGGTGCTGCTGGTGTCCCTGGGAAGTGGGGACAGTGGGCAGCTGCTGTCGTGTGGACTGGGGGACCTTGCACGGACCCGTGGACTCTGGGATGGAGTCCCTGCATGGACCTTGGGGCTCTGGGGTGGGCTCTCTGTGGTGCAGAGCGATGGGCGAGGTCCAGAGCCAGCAGCACCCCTGCTGCTGCTGATTTCCAATGATGTCAGGCAGTGGCACCTGCAAAGCTCTGGGCCCCCGCCAACAGCCTTTGGCTGGGATTGCGGAGGAGCCGTTGTGTTCCTGGGGACAGATTAGATTTGCCAGGGAAGGGGAGGTGGGTGTGAGTGTCCCCCTGTGGCAGCACTTGTCTGAGACGGCAGGTTTGTCTCTGGGGTACCCATCGCATCCTGCTCTGCTTCCTTATCAGCACATCACCTGGACTCTCAGTGGTGCTGACATGGATACAAGATGATGCCTATCAGACCTGTGGAATGTTACCAGCAGCTGAGCTGGTGGCTGAGGTTGGGGTTAAATAAACCCCAAGTGAAATCCTCTGTGTCTGATTCAACCTGTAGCTGCTCCAGCACTGCCAAACCTCCAGGCTGCACTTCAGCATGGGCTAATTACTGTTAGGTGATTTAATTATTGTTAGGTGGTGTAAGGGCTGGGAGCTTCACTCTGTGACAGACTGTGGCCAACTGCAAGGTTAGATACAGATGTTGGTCACTTCAGGTGTCCTTGGTCATGTCACTTCCCTCTGTCAGCGCTGGCCCAGCTTTGGTGCAGGTGCTGTGATGCTCAGACCTAAAATCACTGGGGAGAAGACAAGTGTGAACATCAGGGATATGCCTTAGTCATCGCTCTGCCACAGCTGTGCAACTACATTGTTGTGTTTTTGAAGCCAAAGCCTCCAGTGGACTGTGGCTGGTCTGTTATCAGTTCATCTCTCTTGGATGACAGACCTGTTACGGGAATTCCTGAAGAGATGCCAGAAACAGGCTGCAGTTCTGGAACCAAATGTGCCCGCTATGGGCATGTTACAAACCACACCCACCAGCTGCCTGGAACAGTATTCCTTGCAGTTTTCTGGTCTTGTGCATGTCTCTGCAGGTCCCAGTGGGATCTAGAGCTGGTGCTGTGCTTCCCTCCAAAGAGACCCCTGTCGAAATCAGCACTGCTGAAATGCTACATTCAGGGGGAGATTGGGAAGCTGTGTTCCAGGTGTGCCAGGATGCCCTTCAGTCTTAAAGCTTGGGTTTGGTTTTGTTTGGCTCTGGAGTTTACAAAACAGGGCTTGCAGGATGGGCCAGCAGGAATTTGTGGCATCTGTTTGCAGTTCCAAGTTTCCCACAGCCTGCAGCCTCAAGCTGGGAAGGGAGCAGAGATCACCCCAGGTTCTGCTAGTGGGAATGGGGTTTAGAGCTGCCAACAGATGTGGTTTTCCTCTGCTCCTGCCCAACGTGGTCTGCAGACAGTTGCTGTCTTCTGAGGGCACCAACTGGGAGCTCCAGGGGCACCCAAGAGGTGGTAGGAGCTCTGCAGCTCCTCTGTGCAGAGCTACTGCCAGGGCATTACTGGGGTGGTGTAGCTACAAGCAGTTGTATTTCCAGGAACTTGAGCCATGGTCCTCCAGGGAAAAGCAGAGAGGACCTCGGGGGCCAGCATTCATTTGTATGATACTAAGTTGGATCTGGGAAGAGAGGAGAACGGAAGAAGAAACCAGTAATAATTACCAATAAACCAAAATAACACTAAATACATTTTAATTAATTTAATTTAATTAAACCAAGTATTACTAAGAGCAGGCTTTTGGCTTACAGTCTGGAATTGTCATACAGCTGTTATTTGAAAGGCTTCACTTTGTGGGAGGGCACTTCCAAGTTATGAAGCCAGTTGAAAGTTTTCTGTATTGTAAATTTAGTCTGTGCCCCTTAGCCTTTAGTTCTGGGCCTCCCCAGGCAAGTGAGTGTTTTCTGAGGAGGAGTGTTCCTCCTTTTCACTTTCTTGTGAGATATTTGAGTTCCTCCAGCGCTCAAGGAGCAGCCAGCTGTGCCTTGGGAAAGTGGAGCTTCATAGCCTTATTTGGGAAGCTGCTTCCCAGGCAGGGCTCAGCTCTCTGCTGACACTCCTGTCCTTCCCCTGTTGAGCAGCATTGATCTCCTTCTAAGAAACTGCACTTAGCTAAGTAATCCACCCATGAATTGTGGAGCCCAGGCTTTGTAAGGATGCCCCACAGAGCCTTGTGGAGGCAGCGATGGTCTCCCTGAATTATGGGTCTTAACTTTGCTGGGTGAGGTTCGGTGCACGGTCTGAGGAGGCTTTGGCAGGTGCCTGATGCATCTCTGAGCCCTCTCAACTGGAGCCAGTTAAGTTTTCAGGGAGATACACAAAGTACTTGTTCATCCTGATATCCAAATGTTCCCGCCAGCCAAACAGGCTGTGAAAGGCTGGGTTTGGGTTACAGTCTGGTTGAATGCAGCTTTCATGGATCTGCTGAGTCTCATAATACGGAAATATAATTTATAATGACTATATTCATCTTACAGTTACCAAACAGTGTTGCCCAAATCTCTAAAGTTGGGGCGTTTTCCTTCTGGCTGTTGAGGGCTGTAGGGTGGCACCGTGCACAGTCCAGCAGCAGAGGAGCTCTGAGGGGAACACCTGGAGATATGTGACAGGGGAAGGTTGGCCCAGCCCTCCTTGTTCCTGTCAGAACAAACTGTTGCTTCAGCAAAAATTCAGGGCGTGAAAGGAGGAAAAAAATCAGGGGAATGCAACTCAGCCTACCCAGCTTTATTTCCTAGTTAATTTAAACAAATATGTTGCTTGTATACCGAGCTCGTACACCAAGAACATCACAACTACACTTATTTGCCATGTTCAGCTGATCTGATTCCCCCTCAGATGAGCAGAAATCAGCTTAAGAAATATGCTCCAGCTTGGTTTTCTCAACATTTACTTTAATGCAACACCCTCTGGGGCTCCTTCATGTCTATCAAATAAAAGAAGAGCTAGGAGTTAATTCCAGGCATTTCCTGCTGCACCCCAGCAGTCAGGGGTAGTTAACCTTTCCAGAGCAATTCTAAGCTCTCCCATCCTGGTTCTGCATCCCTCTTATCCCTGCAAGAAGTCATGGTGTTTTTGAGATTGTGGTATTTTCATGGAACTTCTCTGGGTTGAAAGCCTGAAATAAAGATTTCTTGAGCCTCTGCAATCCCTTCCTGCAAGAGTCCACAATGCAATGAGGAACTGGTTTCTCAGATGCTATTAAATGAATTTGAAAGTGCCTGGAAAGCCATTGCCAAGGAACTTGACAGTGGCTCACTGTTCAGCTGAAAGAATTTATCAAGTAAGTTCCTTGTTTTGGCTTTGGATAGCAGAATCGAGAATGTGCTTATTTAATTTGCAGACAGTACTGAGCTGGGAATGGGTTTGAGAGCTTTGAAGAGCTGGATTAGAATCAAAACAAACTCAGCAGATTGACCCAATGGGCTGAAAGAAATCTGATGCAGTTCATTAAGGAGAAATGCAGTGATTACACTTAGTTGAGAACAGTCAATTGCATGAAAATGGAAGCAGGTCCAGGCTGTGTCCTGCAGAAAGATGTGTTGACCAGCAAGAGCCACCTGAGCAAGAGCTGATGCAATTCCAGTTCTTCGGCCTCAAAAGAAATAGGAGTCTCAGATGAGGTTTTGCCTTGTCTTGTTCATGCCTTCAGTTCAAACTGTTCCCCAGGGTCAAGGTGTTCTACCTCTCATACCAGCCAAGCCATGCAGGACACTTGTAGTGGCACTGATGGCAATCTGCCAGGTTTAGCTGGGTGCTCCTGCAGGTTGAGATTTGTCATTTTAGCAAGCCAAAAAATCTTCCCCTGCAGTCGGTTTCTCGCTGCTTGTGATGCTCAGTGGTTGCTGACACTGTGGCATTGCAGCTGGTCTGAAGTCATGAGGTTACCAGTGCTCAAAAGGGCTCTTGCACAGCTCTGTGATGTTTCCTTCTTAGGAGGTAGTTCTTCACCCTTTTGCAGGTGGTGGAGCTCAAGGTTTCCCTTGTCAGGTGCTTGTTAAATCTCCAGGACTTGCAAATTACTCTTTGGAAAGCTCGGAAGGAGAAGGAGGTGGACAATAGCCTCAGGCCTTTCCTTTTGGTTTCCAAGAGGAATTCTGGGGTTGTATCTCTGTGGTTTTGTTTTGTAACTTCATTGTGGTTTGTGTTCTCTGAGTTCCTGTTTACAAGATAAGTTATTAAATGTGTTTTTAAGCCTGCTCTGTACCATTGATACTCATTAAGTCATTTTGTTATAGATTTCATCCAAAACAAGATAACCAGCATAATCTGCTTTTATCTGCTGCAGTGACCATCAAAGGCTTTTACGGATTCAACTCAGAACCCTGCATCTTTTTAAATTAATTTTTGTTAACCTTGTGCCATTTCTGCATGTGAACAAAGCCTAATTTATATGCACAGTGGGCCTAAGAACCAGACACTGACTTTAGTCTGGGCCCTGCTTTGGGACCTGATTTTCTTTATGTATGCCTTTGCCTTCCTCTGTCTCTCTGCATTATGTCTTTTGTCAGTAACTGTTTTCAATTATCAATTTTTCCTTGTCTGTCTGCGCTCAGCAGCCTCTTTACCATGACCTGATTTCGGGACACTCACCACTTCCTGCCAGAGGGGAAACTCAGTGCCCGAGTTACCTGAGGAGACCAAACAACACTGAGCTTGTTTGGATTGTCCCAGCTTTGATATTTCGAGCCCTGTGTCCCCATAACCGTTGGGGCTCACGTCCATCAGGGCAGCAGCCTCCTGCATCTGCTGAGAGCTGCTTTTATCTACCAGCTCCCAAGCAATTAATCTTATTTCATTAAAAAAAAACCCCAAACAAACAGACAACATACTCTCTTCTGGCTCTGGGAATTCTTGCCTGAACGTGGGACCCCTTTGAGAAGAGGCCAAGCTGGCTGGCAGCTCCCTGGCTATGAATCCTGTGTTTGTGGCCCTGCACACTGCCCCGGAAGAGGCACGGTGGAAGTTTGTGGAAATGGCCAAGCGACTGTGAGACCCAGGCTGCTGGAACAGTGGGCGTATTATAGCTGGAAAAGGCAATTTCTCTGCCAAATCGCATTGTGCAAGAGGGTTTATTCTTTCGCCTTGCAAAGATTTCGCTTTGTTGGTTCCTTTTTCACTTGCTCCCTGAGAATTAAGAAAGAGGAGGCAGGAGTGCCATGGAAAACGAGCCCTCAGCTTCTTGCCTTACCAGGAGAGAGCTCTGCTGCACTCAGACGTCCAGTGTGCATGAAAGCAACCAGCTGGCATCTTGCTCCTCCTTAATGTGTTAGATTTCCCTGGTTTTCTTCTGCTTTGCACACTTTTTGACATATAATCTAGCTCAGTAGACTGTGCTGTGCAGCTGTATTGTGTAGCACCAGGAAGCAAATGTGGAGCTCGCTTTGGGTGTGGTGCTAAATAAGGTATTCCTTGCATTTCCTGCAGAAAAAAAGGAACATCTGTGTGGAGAGGCACGTTCCTGTAACAAGGGTGGGTTTAGAGTGCAGAGCTTTCTCAGAACATTGTTATGAAACAATTAACAGAGTTCGGTAGAGACCACATAGACCCTGTGAAATAAAATACCTTTCCATGTGGAGTTGCTTTTCCCAGCTGCCAGGAAAACGTCCCTCCCTGTTCTTGGAAAACAAGGGCCTGGCTGAAAGGCTGAACTAACTGGGCTGACGTCCTCCAAGAAATGTTAAAGATGCTGTGGTTACTGCAGGATATTGTATCATCAGCTACTGTAACACTTGCCTGGCTGAAATAGCCTTCCAGCTGCGGGAAGAAACCATCCAAAGGCTGGCTCAGAGGTGACAGGAGAATAATCCTCTAGGCTGTGGAGCACAGGAAATCTGAAAAAGTCTGTAAATCGTTTTCCCGTTTGTGTTTAATTCCTATTGAGAAAGAAGGGTGAAGAATTGTAGGTGGGGCTGATCTGCTGGTTTGTCAGCCATCATATGGAAGCCAGTGAATCAGGCAGTATCTGGCCAGTATCTGGAAGCAGGCAGTACCTGGAAGCAGGCAGGAGATGGCCACATGCTGGAGCATTAAGAGGAGGAGGGCAGTCCCCTCTTGCAGTCTGGAGGGCCTTGCCTACACACTGGCCTGGACGTGTGCTGCCTTTCCTTCTCCATTTTGAACCATTGCAAGAAACTAAATAATGGTAATTTCTCTTGAAAGGGCTTCTGGCTGCTGGCTTCCTGTTTCTTCTCTCTTTCCCCTCCCATGACCTGAAGCTCCCAAAGCCACACTGTTTTCCACGTTCCTGCTCTTGCTTTGTGCCAGCTCTGTCTTTCCTGCATGGATCCATCCTGCAGGGCTGGAGCTGTCTGGTACAGCACTTGCCTTGCTGAGGCCCTCAAGCACTGCTGTAGTGTGATTATGGATAGCAGACAAGGGAGGGAATTCTGGCCTGATCTGCCTGAGAGCTGGCAGCTCCCAATCCTGGTCTGAGCTGGGGAGCTGCAAAGCTCCTCCTTTCCTAGGCATGAAACCCAGGACTGGTCACAGGCAGGGTGAAAGGCAGCAGGTGTTTTGTTCCTTAAATCATAGCTGTGAAAACCCAGACAGCATCTTCCAGCTTCTCTGGTATCAAATCTTAAATGTATCAGAGTTGTTCTGGAGGCTGCCTGAACCCTGGGCACAGCCAGCTCTGAGGTGGACCATCAAAGCTACTTGCACAAGCCAGAACTAGGAAATATTTTTCAGGAGCTCGAGGGTTCTTCCCTCTTTCGATGCTGACCCGTGAGCTTTTTAGTGGGTTTAAGGGTGATTTGCAGTGTGGGATGAGGGAAAGGAGATGGATTTTTTACATGGCTTTCCATGTAACCAGATGGTGCATCATGGTTAAAGATGCTGAAGCATGTACTTATAAGGATTCTGGTTGCTAAAAGTGCTTAAGCTGCTTAACAGAAATAAATAAAATCCTGGTCTGAAATACAGTTGCTTTCTGTGTGTTACTGTTCATCATGCTGAACTATTACAAATACTGTTTTCCAATTTTATAAGACAATTCCAAAAAAGATTGTCTTGGGAAAACTGGCATGTGAAGCTGGTGGAGGTGAGGAAGAGCATTGGTTTCCCAGGTGGACAAACTTGTTATGAAGTTGTTCTGCTCATGACTTGTTCTGGGTGCACATTTTCCCTATCCAAGAGCAGTGTGTGTGTGTGTAATCCCAGTGTCTCTGTGCTTTCTGCTGTGCTGCAGGTGGCTGCTGTGGCTCTGATGAGAAGCAGTATGTGTATGGAGGCTGGGCCTGGGCTTGGTGGTGCATTACTGACACCCAAAGGTAAGGAAACCCCCCCTTATTTGAGGTTTTTTTTTGAGTAGGAATTGGGTAAAGCCATTCCAATGGGGCTGTCAGCAGTATCTTTAGGAACACGGGACTGTGTGTGAAAACATGGATGAGCATCAGAGTTCTCTGCTGAGTGCTGGCATGGGGACAGCGGGGGGTCAGAGTGCAAGACACACACACAAAAATGTTTTCAGCTGAAATATTTTCTTATGGCCTCTCTGTTCACACCTCTCCTCAAACCCAAGCCAATCAGGTATTTTTTGCCTTTTTGTTTTTTTCTTCTTTAGTTGTGGGGTTTCTTTGCATAAGAGCCACCAAGCTGAGAGAGGCACAGCCTGGCTGATCAATGTGTTTCTTCCTGTGCTGGTGCAGTGAGTGCTGAGGAAGGCAGGAGCCTTGCTGTCCTGTGCAGCTCTGAGGCTCTGGCAGGGACACCCCACTGGCTCATCCATGAGTTCACAAGAGGACCTGAGCTCTGCCCAGTATGGCCCAGCCCCTCACCCAGTAACAAACCTGTTTATGGCCTGCAGTGCCCCCTTCTGCTCCTCAAGTCTCTCTTTCTAAAGATCTGCTGACTTCTCACCTTGGGAGCAGGTTGTTCCCATTTAAAACCATGGGATTTCCTTTCTCTCCCCTTTCTCAGTTGTGGACTTTGCTTATTTGCTGGTCTCTAACATGCTGTGGTAGTGCTGCTGTCCTGCTAATACAGCTCTTTGTCTCTAGGATCCGTAGGAATGCTCTCTCCCAGCACATCCCTCATGCTCACTAATGCAGGTTTCCTCCATCTGTGTGAAAAAATAATAGGGACAAGAATAAAGACACGACTTTTGGGTTTTGCACTGAGTGATGGCCAGTGGTTGTAGTTAACCCTTACTGCCTGGTAACCTCTTTTCCCTGTTCATGTGTTGCCACCAGCAGACAAAGGGAGCATGTTGCTGCCCTCACTCTGCAGATGATGCACTGCTCACCTGGGGGTCACACACCTTGCCTTGTTCGAAGGGGCCCTGGCTGCTGCTGGCATCTCACTCATGGCAGCTCCCAGGTGCATGTTTTTCAGGATTGCTGAGAGCCAACTGAGGTGCTCCAGCTGCATGGAGAGGGCTCAGCTTTACTCCTGCTTTACTCCAGGTTCTCCAGCCATGCTCTGTGAGGAGGGGAAGGAAAGGCCCAGCTTGTGGGCTCAGTGTTTAAGGACTGCATTTGATCTAGATGAGCTTAATTCCTGAATTTTTGTGAGACATCTTGCTAGGAGAACTGTTAATTGAATGAATGGTTCCTGCTCCTCTTCTTATTTGAGAAGTGAAGAGAATGATGCAGGACCTTGACCTGCCAAGTGCAGAGATAACAGATGTATTTGGGAAGCTGATTTATTAAGTTATGGATAGGCTGAATCTGAGGCCAAAACTGCTTGCCAGTTGAGCTGTTACATGATAGAGGTCTGGGCATTATTTACCAAATGGGACTCTTGACAGGAATTCCAGCACCTAAACAAATCTTTTACTTTAAAATCTATACCCTCTGTTCACACCATGGGATATGGAGCTTAATTCTCCCTTCAAAAACAGAACCTTTCCCAAATGCCATAAGCTGTGCCCCAGATGGAGCCCACTGCATTAACATGAATAGTGAGGCAGATTTCCTCCTCTGAAATTAGGACATTTTTTCTGGAGCTGCCAGTGCTGTGAGCAAAAGAGACAGCAGAGATTGTGTTGCTGTCGGCAGCATCACACCAGGTAGCACTAACCTGGGAACAAAAGGAGCAGTTAGAGCTGGCAGGGTGCTGGGCACTTACCCTGCTGCAACCTTGAGCACTGGGAAAAAACAAGGAAAACAAAACACTGTCCTTGTTTAGGGATCAGAAATAAAAGCAGTGAGAGAGACAGTGTGGTCTAATACGCCTCCGAGGGAGCCAAATGGTGTTAATTCAGCTTCCCAGGACAGCACTTGGAAGCAGCTTCTCTCCTTAGTGCCTTAGCCAGGGCTGGGTAGCCAGGTCCTGGGCATTTTCATTTTTCTGGCCTCTCTTAAATATTGACATAGAAGCATCTAAATTATTACCAAAAGGAATTTTCTGTGTGCCAAGATTACTTCAACAGAGAATTCCAGCTGACTCCAGGATGGCTGCCCAGGTGGGATAGATGGTTCAGTTTCATGTGCAGGGTGGAGACAGGCCCCCAGCCTATCTATCCTCATTAAAAAAAGCAACTGGATGATGTAAACTCTCCACCATAACTAGGGAAGCTGGTCTGGCCCAGCGTTATGGAGCCCTGGGAGTGGGCAGTGGGAGAAAGGCAAACTGAACAGGGAAAAGCTGAAACCTGGAAGTCTCGTCTGTCCTTTGCATCGGGTGTCTTACTCTCTGGTAACTGCTTTGTATATTTGCTGTCCTACCCTTATTCCTCACTGCTCAGAGTGTCTTTGGAGGTTATGACCATCCTCTGTCGCTGCGAGAATATTGAGACGTCGGAGGGGGTCCCACTGTACGTAACAGGGGTTGCACAGGTAATAATCCACCAGCTTCCTAACACTCTAACTGTTTGTCCCTCTGATTTCAACAGCAGCAGCAGCAGCAGCATAACATAAAAACTAATGGTTTTCTAACGGGACAGCTGAAATCTCAATACCCTCCTCTCCTTCCCCTTCTCCAGCACTTGCCCTGGAGCACTCCACACTTTGTAGGTAATGCAGACAGGTGCATCCTTGGCACATTCCAAATTCATCATTGCTGTACCTAACATTTGTTCTCTCCATAACCCTTTCCTTGCCAGCACTGTTTCCACTGTGCACTTGGTGGAGACCAGAAAGGCATCTGCTTTTGTGTGGAGCCACAGGCAGGCCAGGCTGGATTCTGTACAGGATTTGGGGCAGGTGGGAAGGCAGGTTTTATGCCATTTCAGAAGGAAAACTGTACACTTGTAGGAAAATTACAACTATACCTGGCTCTGCAGTTTTGGCTATGGATTTCCACTCAGCCCTACTTCCTCCACCTGGAGACAGTGCCCATTTTGGATGTTGTCACGTTTGAAAGTACAGCATAGAGACCACAGCTGAGTGGCAGCACACAGGACTGCCATTGGCACTGTGAGCAGTTATGAACCAGTAATGACCAAACATCCCTGTGTACTACCAGCTAAGCAACAGCATAGTTTGGAAATTAAATTGAAAGTGTAGATTAGGTTTTCAGAAGGCTGGAATCCTGCAGTATCTGATTACAGCTGCGAATGCACATGGCAAAAAATGCCTGTGCACGTCCTGGACAGTGGGATCTGTTTTATCAGTTCCCGGTTTGCGTGCCAGTTTAATTAGGACAGTGGCCAAGGCAGGCATGAACTTGCAGGGATAGGTTTCGGCACTTCCATCCAATCCTGGAGCAACTCAGCTTGCACGCAGCAGCCCACGGCAGCCCCTTCATGGTTCAGATGTTTGACCTAATGTTCACTGACACAAGTTCTCTGCCCTGTGGCTCCCTGTCCTGACTCCCAACGCCTTTCCGGATTGTTATGGCTGACACGGGAGCCAGGTTTGCTTCCTGACAGAGAACCTGCCACAGCCAAGCATGTCCCAAATTGTGACCTACATATTGCTGGGTCTGACCAAAGTATGTCATGCCCACCTTGGGTGACTGAGAAAACTCTGGAGCTGCAGAATCTGGGTGCCTGATACTCTACATGGCCATAAAGAGCTGGAAACTCATTTCCATCTGCCTTTGGGTCAGATGGAAAAACAGAGGGAGAGGTCTAGAGGAACTAGATGAGGTGGTAGGTCTGTGGTAGTGCCAACCCAGGGCTGCTTCTTGTAGCATCAGTGGTGGGTTCTGCCAAGCACCAGGGCTCCTGTGAGGCAGGTAGGAGCATCCCAGTTCCATGCTGTGCTTTCAAACCAGTGACACCATCCTGTGCTCCTGTGGCATTGGACAGCATGGCACAGCAAGCCTCTGACAGAGGGCCCTTTGGGGGTCCCAAAGCTGCCAGCTTCCGGCCCCTCACTAGCCCAGCAGGAGGGAAAGGGTCATGGGATCATTTCCAGTCTGGATTCCAGCCTTTGCTGATGAATTGCCTTTAAGCATTATCTGAAAATCTGTTCCTTGGCCAAAGTGCCATGTCTGTCTCCAGTCACAGATGTGGTCCCTCGGCTGCATTCTGTGCCTGTCTTGCATTACCTGTGATGAGTGAGGCAGGTAGCTCGGGGCAGGAGATGCACAGGGAAGAGCTGAGTGTGTGTAACCTGGAAACGTGCAAATATTTTACGTTTTTTGGCAGGATTTCCCTAGAGATAATGACGTTACAGCCCAGGTGTGAGGACGTAGAGACGGCGGAGGGGGTAGCTATAACTGTCACAGGTGTGGCACAGGTACAGTACCTCCAAAACATCATTTCAGGAATGCATGTCTCTAACTTACCTCTGGTTTTCCCCCTTAAGAGGTTGCTGTTGTCAAGGGAGAGAAGCCAACTGCTCTGAAACAAATCCTTGTACAAAGCCATGCTCTCCATGTTGGTTCAGACACACTCCAGCATGTCCTGTGTGGTGAAAGAGTTTGTGACCTTTTCTCCTCTCCCCAAAATCATTTTTTCTAGTATCTCATTTGTCCCTGTGGCAAATGAGGTGTGTGGGGTGATGTGTTTGTGGAACACGGATGTGCTGTGGTGCCCTTGGAGCTGTGTGTGACCCCACAGGACTGAGCCATTCCCTCCTGAGATGGTATTGAGCATTGTATTGCTTTGGATTATTATTGTTAGCACGTGGACCTTGTAATTCTTCACAGTAAGTTAAATCTTAAAAAAATAACTTAGTCCCTTCAGGCACTAAAATTTGTGTGTAAAATTTCTGGCTTGAATTGAGTTGTGATTCTCTCCAGCCTTCTTCAGATGTGAGAACCAGCTCTTGCTGCTTGTGACAGCACCTTGGGAGTCCAAGGTCTGCTGCCCTGGTACAGTCTGTCCTTGTGCCCGAGTTATGCCCTGGGGAGGATTCTGGGAGGGAAATGTTAGCTTTTGAAGGAATTGGAATCCTCAAATAGGCAGCTGGATGCTTCGATTGAAAATTGCTCCTGGCAGCTCATTCAGGGTATATAAACCAAGAGTGGCTCTCACTGCACACAGAGCTGTGGTCACTGTGTGTCCAAGGCATGTCTAGGTAAGGTGGGTGCCACATTCCCTGTGGGGAGCTCTGGAGCTGAGGGGAGCTGCTGAGTGACACAGTGATGTGACCAGAATCTCTCCTGGATCAAAAGGCTCCCCAAGGGAAGATCATGGTGGCTGCTGCAGCCTTTTTGAGATGGAGCACCTGAGAGATTTCCCCCAGTGCTCCCAGGGCAGCAGATTCCTCTGGGTTCATTGGTTTGTCAGCTGATGCTGCAGAGGAGCTGAGTGCTCTGTGTGTAAGTGAGGGTTTGACTTCAGTCAGGAGCAGTCTCTGGATTGTCACATTTGACAGAAGGCCTGGGCACAACTATGACTCAACAGCAGATAATCCTTCATCCTCCTGCTGTTGGGGCACAGGGTTATGTGGA
The DNA here is from genome assembly GCA_013390005.1 of Calyptomena viridis. Taxonomy (NCBI): domain Eukaryota; kingdom Metazoa; phylum Chordata; class Aves; order Passeriformes; family Eurylaimidae; genus Calyptomena; species Calyptomena viridis. The sequence goes on along the minus strand of WEIV01010171.1, from coordinate 131,897 downwards.
AGAGCACCAGCATGGGAACCAGCTTCTTGAGCTCATCCTGGCTCTGATGAGGTGAGCCAGCATCCTTGGTTTCAGTTTATTAGTTCTTTATGTCCAACTCTCAGTTCTTTCCCAGTTCTTTATATCCATTTAGCTGGTAAGGTGTCACATAACCCCAGTGGCTTTGCATGGTTGACAAAATTGTGTGCACCCATGCCTCCCTTCACACTCCTTTCATGAATCTATAGGCTTTTCCTTCTCTGTTTGGTGTTTCTGTGAAGGCAGCATTCCCTTTCGTCCCAGTTTTGGGACATCCTTCTATTGCCTGCCTAGGTTGGGTGGCATGTGGTAGCAGAGGGCTGGATCACCAGGTGCCTTGATTTGAAAATACAACTCCCAGTTCATCTCATTCATGTTATTCTCTCTTCTCACTGTTCATTTTTTTCACTGTCACTTAATTTTAAGTGTGAGAGGCAAGGAACTGCCACACAGAAAGCAGGCTCGAGGCTGTTGGGAATGTGCATGACACAGGTTACCTTAATTTTGCAAAAGTACTTTGGAGGAAAAAGTTTTTCTTTTTAGGGCTTGAGCAAAAAAGGAAAAAAGCAAACAAATTATTACTAGACAAAGAGCTTTTAGAGTGTTTACTGTAATGAAAGAAGTGCTTAATGTGCATAAGAATGCTGTTCTTTCCTGGAAGAGGGATGTAATGAGTGCTCACCAGTAGCCTCCTTCCTGTTGTTGGCTGGGTGCTGGGATGTGCTGGGATGCTGCTGCCTTAGGCCACACCGAGCTCTGCATCCTGTACCATTTTCCTGAGCCTCAGGCTAATTGGATTGTCTCCACTGGCCCCTCACTGGGAGTGCAGCTGGCTGGAGCTGGAGCAGGGTGCAGTGGTATCGATTCTCCACACAGGATTGTTGGATGGAGGCGCTGATTCCCTGCCAGCCGAGTTCTCTCCCTCTGATGGGAATGACATTTGAAGAAGCACCGAGTGCCGCAGTGCCCTGCCTGAAATCTGCAAACACGCTGAGCACAAATTGCTCAACTCTGGTTTCTTTTGTGCAGCCTTTGCTTTGGAGGTTGGTGTCTGTATTCCGTGCAGAGCCAGGCTCCTGTGGGCTGTCCAGGGCTCAACAGTGTGGGTTGAGCTGGCTTTATTCAGAAGCTGACTCATTCCTTGCTCCTAAGTACCACAGGGATCCTCCTAATGAACATCCCACTCTGTGCTCTGTCCTCCCCGCAGCTCCCAAGGGTGGGGATTGTTTAGGGAGGTGGAATTGCTGCCAGATGCACACCGTAAATGGCACTGCTGAGTCTAATTGCTTTTGATACTTGCAAAAACCTCCCATTTGCTGCAAGAGGAGCCTCGTGGAGGGCTCACACTCCCAGGTGCAGCTCCTTAGCAGCTCTCCCAACTCCCCTTTGTGTGGGAAGAGTACACTGCTGGGTGCAAGGACAAGAAACCACTGTGGCTTGACCTTAAAAGGATCCCAGAGTTTTTGGGGAGAAAGCAGAACAGGATTGCCATTCTTGCCTGTGATTCAGTTTGGCATTTTGACTGTGAGACCGAGCCTGGGAGGCAGCCATAGGAAATAGGCTCAGCCCAGGTTGGTGTTTCTTCACGTTATGAGGGACAGGGTTGTGGCAGGTGAGTCTTGGCCAGCTCACCACATCTAATAAGGTCCACCTCCTGTTCCCTCAGAAGGTCTGTCTGTCACAGTTGTCCTGCTCTCAGGCAGTGCCGGGGCAGGTGCTGCTGTTCAGTTCCAGAGGGATCATTTTGGACGCATGGGCTGTCAAACAAGCCTTTCTCAGGAAACAGTTGTGTAGCTTTTGCCAGCTGAAAGTGCTCTTGTAGGTGTCAGGATGAAGTCTGTAGGCTGTGAACCCCTCAAGAGCATGCTCTGGGACCCTTGGAGGACCTCTGTGATGCACCTGAGGCTTTGGAAATCTCTGAGCCAGGTCCAGCCTGTCCTTCGGGGCAGGACATAAGGTGCCACCTGCCCCCTGTGGGACAAGAGGCACTGCCCAGCCCAGCTGTTTCCATGAGAGGGTGCTGTGGGACCTGGAGAGCTGTGTGGCTGCTATGGCCCTGCTCCCTTCTCTGGTGCCATCAGGCATAGGGACGCCCCTGTGTCCAGGCTTTGCCTGAGCCCTCACACTGGATGTGGCCACCAGGAGCTTTCACCTTGGTGGGTTGTACCTCCTTGTAGTTTTGTGCTATAGAGCTCCGTGAGCACAGATCCCCACTGCCTAACACACCCCAGAGGCATTTGTAACCCAGTTTGCCTTTAAAAAGCAGCCCCACGACCAGTAGGACCATCTAAGATCCTGGCTTGTCTGGAATGGGGATGCTTTTACTCCTGGCTCTGACTGTGGGAGGTGATAGAGGTGGCTGTGTCCCATCTATAGAGACTGTCACCAGGCTGACCAAGTGGAGCAGAACAGCCGAGTCCTGGCCATGATACATTGGGGTCACCTCGAAGGACAGCCAGGAGCTCCTTGCCACAGGCAGGACAAACCAGTGTGCTGTGGCCATATTGTCTCATCTCTCCGTCTAGGCAACACTGAAGGGAGCCCCCTGTTCCCAAGCTGTTCCTTGGCCACATCAGACTCACATTCTCTGCCTTTCCCTGGTCAGAAAAGTTAATTCTAGTGAAGGAGGAGGAAGAGAAAGGTAGCAAAATGGCTTTTGGCCAGTAGTGGTAATAGCAAACCCTCTACTGGCTCTGGTGTTGGTGCTGTGACTGGTAGTTCAGGGCTCTTTGATAGGGTTTTCTTCAGGTAGGACTAGCAGGGCCAGGCTCTGTCCCCACCGCTGTGGGACAAATGGCTGCAGGGAGCACCTCTGTATGCTGAGCTGCTGTCAGGGTTTGGAGAGGTGTCTGCCCTGGCTGGTCAAGTGGCCTGGCTTAGTGTGGTGACAGCTCAGTGTGGTCCCTTAGAGCCTCAGTAGCATGGGGGCCTGGCAACTGGTGGTGGTACTGCTGCTTCTGCTGCTGCTGCTGTTTGGTGCCTGGACAGGCACCTTCAGTCCCTTTGGTTTTGTCTCCTGTCTCTAGGTGAAAATAATGACTGAGAAGGAGCTCCTGGCTGTGGCCTGTGAGCAGTTCTTGGGGAAGAATGTGCAGGATGTGAAGAACGTGGTCCTTCAGACGCTGGAGGGACACCTGCGCTCCATCCTAGGTGCGGAGGGGCTTGTCCCCTGAAGGCATCTCGAGTAGCTTTGTCCCTTCTCAGCTGGCTGGTCCCAGTGGTATCACTGCCACCACAGCAGCCACACAGGACCTTCCTCTGCTGACTGCAGAGGTGGCATCTCCCCTCCAGCAGCTCCTGCTGCATGGCTGGGTGTTGTGATAAATGACTTTTCTGTGCCTGCAATAAGAGATGTCTGAGTCCCCGTGGGCTACAAGTAGCACGTGTGGGTGGTGGTTGCTCTTGTGATCCTGAGATGTTGGTGCCAGTATAGGGGCAGAGGATTGTGGCCTTGTGCCTGGGCCTGAGGAGATTAGGAACAACAAGGATATTGATGAGCTTAGAGCCACATCATTATATGTTACCTATTCCAAATAAAGTCCTTCACCTTCCCTCCCTCTGCAGGTACCCTGACAGTGGAACAGATCTACCAGGACAGGGACCAGTTTGCCAAGCTGGTGCGGGAGGTGGCAGCTCCCGACGTGGGTCGCATGGGGATTGAGATCCTGAGTTTCACCATCAAGGTACGCCCAGATATTGGGCACTGGACTATGGGCAGAGCTGTAGGAGCAGCAGGCAGGGCCTGGCCCTGGCTCCTCCACCACAGCTGGCTGGAAGGCTCCGGCTGAGAGCCCTGCAGGAGTTTCCATGACAGCCGCCACAGCATGTCCTGTATCCAGGCAGCTGGGCCAAGAGCACTGGGTTAGCTGCCTCTGTAAACAGGCTCGTGGAGAGAGCTGGCTGATAACCCAGACTCCAGGGAGTTGAGGGAAGATGTCGGGAGAGCCTGCCTCTCCATGTTTGTTTGGAACAGCTGGCATGGCGTGTTCTCACCCTGGCCTGACCATACAAGTGGTTGCTCTGAGCTTCAGCAGGAAAAGAGCAAGATGGAGTTGGTCATTTGAAGTGGTTGTGACTTATCTGCCTTCCCCAGGATGTCTATGACAAAGTGGATTACCTGAGCTCCCTAGGGAAGACTCAGATTGCAGCTGTGCAGAGGGATGCAGACATCGGAGTGGCAGAAGCTGAGCGGGATGCTGGCATTCGGGTGAGTCTGGAGACATGCTGGGCTTCCCCAGAGCAGCCTGTCTTGTTCCAGCTGCACACCCTGAAGCTCTGCTCTCTGTTTCCTTCTGCAGGAGGCAGAGTGCAAGAAGGAAATGCTGGATGTCAAATTCATGGCAGATACCAAAATAGCAGATTCCAAGCGGGCTTTTGAATTGCAGAAAGCTGCCTTCACTGAGGAGGTCAACATTAAGGTGGGAGTATCCCACAGCCCATCGCTGTTCCCTGGAGGGTTTGTGATGGTATTAGTGGCTCAGGGGCTTGTCAGTGTCCTCCTCCTGCATCCGTTAGGAGAGCTGGAGGTGGAGAACCCAGATCTGTGTGTCACTGTGTAAGCTCCTTGCAGCAGATTCCTCTCCTGTTCACAGCAATTCAGTGGGATGAAGAGGAGAGGAAAGAGTGGGGAGGGACATCCAGTCTGAACCTGGAGCTGGTTGGACTCAAGTGCTATAGGGAGAGTGTACAGGGAAGGGCAGCACTGAGGATGGATTGTCACTCATGGAAAGAAGTTCAGTAACAGGGGTCATGTCTGTTTTCAGGGCCTGCCAGGGGTCCTTGTGTCTGTACACAGGAGTTGGTGGCTCAGACCCCTCTTCTCCTCTCCCCTGTGTGCAGACTGCAGAGGCCCAGCTGGCCTACGAGCTCCAGAGCGCCCGGGAGCAGCAGAAGATCCGTCAGGAGGAAATCGAAATCGAGGTGGTGCAGCGCAAGAAGCAGATCGATGTGGAAGAGAAGGAGGTGATCCGGATGGAGAAGGAGCTGATGGCCACTGTGAAGCAGCCGGCTGAGGCCGAGGCCTATCGCATCCAGCAGATCGCCGAGGGCGAGAAGTGAGTGAACCCATGACCTGGCTGGGGGGAGCTGGGAGCACAGTGCTGCCCTGAGCCCTAGCTCCTGGGCTCTCTGCAGGGATCCAGGCTGCTGCAGGGCTGGGTTTCCCTTTCCAGGGTGAAGCAAGTCCTCCTTGCTCAGGCAGAGGCAGAAAAGATCCGCAAGATCGGAGAAGCAGAGGCTTTTGTGATCGAGGCCGTCGGGATGGCTGAGGCTGAGGGGTTGAAGCTGAAAGCAGAAGCACTCCAGCAGTACGGAGAAGCTGCCCGGCTGGCTCTAGTGCTGGATGCACTGCCTGAGGTGAGGAGGGGGCAGCTTTCCCCCACCAGGTCTCTGGGGGGCACTGCAAGGCCCTGTGTGGTGTGTAGAGACCTTGCCCAGTGGGCTGCTGAGCAGTTCCTTGGCTCTCTGCTCATCCCATTCTCCTTCCCTGCTCCCCCAGATCGCTGCCAAAGTGTCTGCTCCCCTCTCCAAAGTGGACGAGATCGTTATTCTCAGTGGAGACAATAACAACACCACGTCCGAGGTGAACCGTCTGCTGTCTGAGATCCCCGCCTCTGTGCGTGCCATCACTGGTGTGGATCTTACAAAGGTGAGCTGGGCACTGGCAGCTGGCAATGCCAGCAGCCCTTAGGGCACAGGGACTTGCCTGGAAGCTCTCAGCCTCCCAGGGAGCCTGTCCTTCCCCAGCCCTGCCCACTGCAGAGTGCAGGTAGCTCCCTGCCTCCCCCTCCTCCAGCTTTAACAGCTTCTCTCTTCCCCTCCTGCAGCTTCCCCTGTTCCAGAAAGCCACCGTGGCCAAGGAATGAGGTTGGCCAACCCAAAGCTAGTGAAGATCACTCCCTGATATGCACTCAGACATCAACTGCCTTCAACACGTGGGAATTCCTTTTATATCAAAGACAATCCGATTTTCGTTTGTAACTGGTGCCTTATTTTGTAGGGCCAGAAAGATGCATGTCCTGTCTGCTGCTCTTTTTATTCCAAGGGTGGGAGGGGATTTATTTTGTAACTAATGTGTTGTCTCAGGCCAATCCCTCCCCAGTTAAAACTGGCAGCTTCTCTGGTGTTGCAGTCCCAGGTGCCTTGCTGTTCTCTGCCCTCGAGTGAGTGCCCAGAGCGTGGAGCAGAGGCTTGGTGGGATGTGGAGCTGCAGGAAGAGAACAGCCAGGACCTCCCTGCTCTCCCTCAGTGACCCTCCTAAGCACTGCACCAGCCCTGTCTCCCCACAGCTGTTCCTGTGGCTGGCTCTCCCTGTCCCAGTGTCTCATCCCCAAGGCCCTGGCAGTGCCAATGGCCCTCCCCAGGCTGGACTTCCCGGAGGTGGCATCATCCCCCGGGAGGGTGACAATCCAGCACTGCCGTGCTACTTCCTCTGAAGGAAGTTTCCTCGTGGGATCTGTAGTGGGGAGAGCTTCAAGAGACAGAGGGAGCCCATCTCATCCCTGGTGAGGTCCCACCACCAGGAATACCAAAAAGTAGTGCTGTGCCAAAGCTACTCATCCCATGAGAGAGTGGTGAAGCCACCACAGCTGCTGTCCCTGGGTGCCAGGTACATCCTGACTCCACAACTACACAAACCATAGGTCAGAGGTGGGTGGGGGACCAGCAGGACACCAGCGTGGGGATAGGCTCCTCCAGCTGCTCAGGGACCAGTGGCCCTGGACACTGGCTGGGGGTGGCCCCAGCAGGCAGTGCAGGAACCCCTACCTCGCTCCCTCTCCCTGCCTCTTATGGCCAGTGGCTTTGCTGCCTCGTGACAATGTGAGAGAGGTTGTCTCCTGTGTTTGTCTGTCCTCCCTGCAGTGCCATGTGGCCTCCCTGCAGTGCCATGTGGCCCTGCACTGGCCCATGTCCCTTCCCCACCTGTCTCAATGCCTGTGCTCAGTGTGGCTGATACAGCCAGACCTGTTGTGAAATCAGCCTGATGCTACTGTGGGGTGGTGGAATTTTGAGGGTCCCTCCACTGGCTCCTGCACCCACAGCTCAGTGCCCCCCACCCTGTTGCCATAGGAAAGTAGCCGGTCTCTCTCTGCCCTCCCAGCAGTGCCACCGGTGACGGCCAGTCCCTTTGCCAGGAGTGACCCACTGCGGGTGGGTGGGTGCTGCGGCCACCCCCTTCCCCTGCCTGTCGCCGGGGAGGGGGGACCGGCGTTATCAGCCCCTGGCTTGCACTGGCCCGCGGGCGGCGAGCGCAGATCTGGCGCTGGCGGGCAGGCGTGCCGGGCCGGGCCCCTATCTGCATGTGCCTGCGCCCGCCACCCCGCTGCTGTGAGATAATAAACCCTTGTCACCTCCTGCCTGGGCTCTGTCTCGTGCCTCGCGCCCGTCCCTCCTGCCCCAGCACCCCCGGTGTGTTACCAGCCGTGGCTTGGGCTGCCCGGGGGCTGCTGGCCCCGGAGCGGGCAGGTGTTCCCGCTGGGATGGGGTGGAGTTGAGGTCCCGGCTCACGCTGCTCCTGCAAAGCCCCTGGGAGCTGGTGGTCTCCCCGCGGTCACCGTGTCCCCATGGGCTCCTTGCCCCAGCCCTCGGTGTTGGCAGAGCCTTGTCCTGCTCCTGCGGGGATGGACGTGCAGCCAGGAGCCACCGAGGGTGGCTAGTGAGCTCCGCTGCATGGCCCACGTTACCCTGAGGGACTGACCATTGTGGGGGCACCCCAGGGTTCGAAGCAGGGCTGACATGGGCTGAAGGCTCTGTGTTCCAGCAGTCAGGCTGGTGGCAGCAGCTCATCTCCCCCTGCCCTGCCACTGGAGCACCGTTCCATCCCCTCACACTCTTCCCTGCACTGGGGGGCAGCCAGGTGGCTCTGGGAGTACCTGTCCTGCTCAGGGTCACCCTGTGAGCAGGAGCAGTGACAGCCAACATGGGGTTCCCATGGGGGACTTTGCTGCAGTGCCCTCCCAGAGGCAAAAGGTGGTTTCTCCTGTCCTCCAGACCCTCTGTGTGTCCCCTCCCCAGACACAGAGCAGGACAAAGGGCCCTGTCCCACTGCCCTGCAGCAGGGTGGCCCTGCTGATAGGCCGGGTGGGGACAGCTTGGCAGCCCCCAGCACATCCTTATCTGGAGCCAGACACTGCCCTGGGCCAGCAGGGCTGGCGGGAGGGCTGCAGCACACAGGTCTCCTGTGGCACCTGGGGGTCCCCTCACCAGCTCTGTAGTACTGGCTTGGTGGGATGTTTAGGGCCTCTCCACCTCTGTGGGACACAAGGCCACAGGGCAGGGCTGCCCTTGAGTGCTGTGTGTATGCGGAGTGGGCAGTGGGGCTGGAGGCACTGGCCAGGATGGGGATAGATCCATGGGAATAATCCTATGGGGCCAATCTGGAGCTGGCAGGGCTTGAGGGATTCAGGGATGGTTTGCCTATGTCACTGTTCTACATTCTGGATTGCTTGTGCCCCAGTTTGGGGAGCACGCCCAGGACACCTCTGGGTCACAGCAGGGACCAAAACCAGGAGGAGATGGTCCCTTGCAGCCCCCAAGTCCCCATATCCTCATGTCTGGTGCCAGGCCAGCATCAGGTCTTGACCCTGTGCCACCTCCTGCCAGGGTCTGGCCAGGCTGGGGGGACTGTAGGTGATGGTGCCCCTATTCCTGTCACCCAGAGGTGACAGCAGGTCTGGGGACACCTCGTGTGGCAGGGCAGGGTCCCTGATAGCCAGATGCTGCTGCTTATCGGGACCCCCAAGCAGACAGTCCCGGCAGGGGATTATCACCTCCCTACAGCCGACTTCCAGGAATGCCGGCATGTCCTGGCACAAACAACCCAGCAAAATGGCACAGCACTTGCTGCTGGATGTGACCCTGTGGGGACAGACAGGGCTAGGGACATGCATGGCCAGGGCACACGAATGACCAGGGTCATGGACAAGCAGGTGACACTCACAGTCAGGGGGTGCAGCATTTGGGGACACGTGGCCAGGGGAAAACTATGACCAGAGTCATGTGCAATGAGGGGACACAGCCCTCTTGGGGACATGTGTGGTCAGGGGGCATGTCTTTGGGGACACAGAGCTGGGGGATACACCCCTCCAGGGGGCACACATGGCCAGGGGAATGTGTCCTTGGGGACACACCGCTGGAGGTTACCTCTCTACAGGGGACACAACCCCCTGGCAGGAGGCTACACTCAGGGGACATGTTCTCCCAGGAAACTTGTTCCATTGGGCTGAGGGGCACATCTCTTTTTTGGGGACACATTGCTAGGGAACATGTCCCTCAGGGGAGCATATAAGACCAGGGGACACAGCACTTTGAAGGTCACTCACCCCAGGGAGACACAGACTCCCTGCACCCGTGTGTACCCTGTACCTCACCTGAGAGTGACCACCTGCACCCAGATGTCCCCGCTAACCACCCCAGGCCCCACCCCCATGGACTGCCACCCTACCATGTCCAACACCACTGTCCAGCCACTGGGAACCAGTTTGCAATGGGTAGCTCCCAATTTGGGGTTCCCACAGTTATGGGAAGGAATAATCCTGGTAACCACAGTGCCCGAGGCAGGAAGGTGGGGGTTTGTGGGGGGCCACCCTCATGTTGGATGCATGGTCCCTAATTGCCCCATGGGCAATACCAGGCTGGCAGGAGCTGCCTGGGGCTATGCCCCCCCGGGCACGAAGGGGTTAAGGGCCTGGTCCAGCTGTGCAGTGCAGATGTGAGATATGCAGATGAGGCAGAGCAGGTTTTATAAGGCGGGTGCAGACCCAGCACCCCACAAAGCCCCAGTGCCACCCCCATAGGTAGGTGCCACCACCTGGGGAACTGCTGTTCTCCTCCGGGGTGATGGGATTCAGGGGGGACAAGATGGAGTAGGTGGTATATTGGGGTCAGAGGAGAATTGGGAGCCTCTGTTATGCTCTGAGATTGTGGGATTTGGGATACAAGGAGGAGTTAGGGGGATGATGGAGTGAAGAGGCAATTGGGAGCCTTCATCCCAGATGATGGAGCAGTGGGACTAGAGGGAAAAGATGGAATAGGGGATTGTTGGGGTCAGGAGGATATTGGGAGCTCCTGCTATTCTCCAGGGTGGTGGGAATGTGGGGATAAGGAGAGAGCAGGGGGGATGCCTGGATGGGGAAGCCACTGAGACCTTCTATCCTGCTCTGGGGTGGTGCGGTTGGGAGGGATAAAGAGGGAGTAGGGGGATGCTGGAGTGGGGAGGCCTTTGGGACCCTCCATCCTGCAGAGTAACAGGGATGGGTGAGGGAGGGGGTAATCCCAGTGCTGTGCTCCCTTAACCATGCTCTCCCCGTGCAGGATCTGCTCCGTGCTCCGCGTGCTGCCGCCGCTCCGAGCAGGATATCATCGTATACTGTAAGTTGGCTATGAGACACTACAGTATAGATGATGTACTCCCCGGGCTGCACCGACCTCCCGCCCGCCGGGACACGGCGTGGGACCACGGCGTGGGGCACCAGGGACCCAGGGGGCGGGGATGTGGGACACGGGACCGGGGGGCGCGGTGGGATGGGGCACCCCGAGGTGTGCGAAGCTCTGGGCATCTCCAGGGATCCGCGGCCGGCGGGGAAACCGTTACCATTACTGAGTTTAGTAATGGTAACGGTTCTGCCGACGGTCGGGCACACGGCACGGCATGGAACGGAATGGAACAGCACGGCATGGACACGGCGATGGAGCGTTGGGATCAGGCACGGGATAATAAAAGGGGGTTACAGAACTGTGGCTCCGTCTCCTTCCTTATCACATCTCCTGAGGGCTCTGGGCCCGGTGGAACTGGATGACTGGGGTGGACTGGGGGGCTCAGGGGTGCACTGGGGTGGGATAGGGAATTCTGGGTGTAGGGAGATATGGGGGTACCTTGGGGTGCGGTGTGGGCAGGGCATTGGGGTGCAGGGGACACTGGAATTCATTGTGGGGGGTTTAAGAGGGCACATGAGGAGAACTAGGAGGCACTGGGGTGTGTTAGGGGGGAAGGCTGGGGAGACTTGAAGAGCACTGGGATGTATTGTAGGGGGAGCGCTTGAATGCACAGAGTTGCAACGAAGAGGGGAACTGGGAGCACTGGGGTTCACTGGGGTGCAGAGAGTAGTCAGATGCATGGGGTGTGCTGAGGGGGGCACTGGAATGGAACACACTGGGCTGTGTGGTGGGGGGCATAGGAGGACTGAGGGCTT
>WEIV01010171.1:43978-120641 GCA_013390005.1 Calyptomena viridis | reverse complement strand
GGGAGGGGGGAACAGTGGGGGCACGGGGAGCAGTGGGGGCACGGAGCACATTGGAAGCACTGAAGGCACTGGAGGTACAGGGGGCACCAGGAGCACTGAGGGCACGGGGCTGTGTGATGGGAGGCACCGGCAGCACCCCTGTGTCCCCGCCCGTGCTGGGCACCGGGGCCGGCAGGGGGCNGGGAGGGAGCACTGTGCGGGCGCTGCTGCGTGGGGATGAAAGGGACAACGGGATTTTGGGGTGTTTTTTGGTATATGCGGTATTTGTTGGTGGTGTTCTTCCAGCCCGCCTTCCCGGGAGCCGCTGGAGCGGGAACAGCTCGGCGTTGGGGAGGATCCTGAGCGTCTCTGCCCGCTGCAGCGGGAACAGCTCGGCGCTGGGCAGGATCCTGGGCATCCCCACCGAGGCACCGCCCGCCCCCCTGGGCCAGCACCCGCCGCCCGTGGCCACCAGCAGGAGTGAGTGGTGCCGGTGCTGCCCCGTCCCGCACAATCTTGACGTGCAGAGGGGCTTCAGCAGCGTTTGAGCTCCTCCTTTCCTTGGCAGACAAACAGAAGCGCCTGTTGCGGCATCAGCCCGACCAGCCCCAGAACCCCAAGGTGCTGAGAATCGCCATCATTGGGGCACCCAATGCCGGGAAATCCACACTCTCCAACCAGCTCCTGGGCAGGAAGGTAAAGCTGGGGTGGAGCAACAAGTTCAGGCTCCTCAGTTGGGTTTTTTTGGTATATTCTGGCTGTGTGATGTGTTTAATTTCCTGCAGGTTTTCCCAGTCTCCAAGAAGGTTCACACGACCCGGTGCAAAGCCCGGGGTGTCATCACACAGGAGGACACACAGCTGGTGAGCTCCCAGAGCTGCTCCTGCCCGAGGCACTGGGCAGTGTTAGCCAGAAAGAGCAGAATTTTCTTGTCTGTAGCCCATGGGATCACTTCTTGTCGCACAAAAATGAGTTTTACCCTCACCAATAACCACAAGCAGACTTACAAGATGTGTCTTTCCTCTTTCTAGATCATTCTGGACACACCTGGACTCACTAATCCCTTAAAGGCCAAAAGGTATCACTACAGGGGTGGGGAGAGGGGGATCCTGCCCATCAAGGGTTGATAAAACCAGTGTGATTTTCACTGTGCAGTTTGTAAAGTAGGATTGAAAAGAATGTATTTTTAGTCTGTGACATCCCTTGTCCTGTTGTGTTTGATTCTGCATATTGTGACAACGGATGTCACAACCTCCAGAGCAGCTTTGTGGCATCTGGGATGAGGGAAAACACTGGTTTTTCCTCCTGCTGTGAGGGGAAGGAACACAACTGTAACCAAGTGTGTCTGATTTACTCATTTACATGTGTCTTTCAGACATAATTTAGAGGAAGCCATGCTGACAGACCCATGGGACAGCATGAAACATGCAGATTTAGGTGGGTCCTCAACTCCTCTTGGGTCAGACTAAATCCTTTTCTGCCACACAAATTCACAGCTGTGGTCTCTGGGTGTTTGCTGAGCAGCCAAGGCAGCTCCAGGATTGTGAACTAGGAGGGAAGGACAGAGGATTGTTGGGCAGAGGATGTTTGGAATATTGAGCTGAGGAGGGGATAAGGATGGCCTGGTGCCAAGGGGGAGGCAGCTTGGGTTAATGATTGATCTTGGATGTTAAGTTTTAGCATTAGAGTGACAGGTTTAAACTGCACTTTAGTGTTTTATCAATTAAAACCCTTTGGTTCCATCCATGTGCTCTCCAGTGGAAGAGAGAGAAGGAGCAGGAGAGGAGTGACTGTGTTCTCTAAAGCTGCAAATGGACATTCTGGAAAACGCAGGCCCATCCCATTTCCCTCCCTCTTTCCTGGCAGTTCTGGTTTTGGTGGATGTGTCGGATCACTGGACACGGAACGCTCTCAGCAAGGAGGTGCTGAACTGTCTGGCCCAGTTTCCTGACATCCCCAGTGTCCTGGTTCTGAACAAGGTAAATCCCACTTGTTCTTCTTGCTTTCTTCAGCACCTGGCATCAGCAGCAACGGGTTTTTGGGTTTCAGGTTTCCCCCTCTTCTCCAGAATGTTGAAGTGCGTGTGTTTGAAGTGTGTGTTGCATGCACAAGCACCCCTAAAGCTGTGCTGCATCTTGGAGTTTAAATCCACCTGGGAAAAGGAGCTGGAACCATGGAGGGGGGTTGGCCAGGGAGAATCTCAGCAGAGCTCTCCTATCCTCAGTGTTTGGACAAACTGCTGGCACTACTGGTGTGGCTTCTGGTCACAAAACTGTCCAGTTCTCTTGCAGAAGCCTTGTCCTGCAGGCAGCTGCTTCCCTGGGTGGTTTCTCCTGGCTCCTCCATATCCAGGGCCCAGCTGCCCCCCTCATTTAGGACAAACCCTGAAGCCTCTCTCTCTGACTTTAGGTGGATATTCTAAAGAAGAAGTTTCTCTTGCTGGAAATAGTAACTGACCTAACAGAGGGAATTGTAAATGGAAAGAAACTGGAAGTGAAATCTGCATTGAAAAATGATTCCAGTTCTTCAGCAAAGTCTCCTCTTCAAACCACTCGGGTTTCTCCACCTGAGAGCAAGACCCCCAAGTCTCCCTGTCAGCAGGAAATGGATCAGGCCCAGGAAGGCTCTGGTTTGGACAACACCAGTGATGTGAGGGGTGCCAAGTCCAGCCCTGTCACAGAGAAAGCCCAAGGACCAAAGCAGTATGGACCTAAGGATCTAAAAGATATGAAAGGCTGGCCACACTTCCAGGAGATCTTCATGCTGGCAGCTCTCCATGGGGAGGAGGTGGATACTCTTAAGGTAACTCTGAACTTGTGCCACACCTTGAGACTGGCACTTCATACTGAGCCTCATTTCCTGTGAGGAAGTAGCAGAGCTGCTGTTCCTGCCTGGGATGTGGGAAAGTGTTGTGTGTCAATGTGCAATATTTCCAGAGTTTTCTGCACAAAACTCTTACTTGGGGCTCTCCAATAACGATGAAGCCACCCACTATTATCTTTCAGCTCCAGGGGTGCTGTGGGCTTTTGTAACTCATACAGAGCCTCTAGGGAGGGGTGACCCTTTGGCAGAGCTTCCCTTTCTCCTTTCCCTGCCAAAAATAGCAAACTACTGCCCTGATGCCAGGCCAGCAGCAGTGCCCTGGCTGCAGGACAAGCACAGGGGTGTTGGCACCGTGCAGGTGGTACCTGACAGCTGATGGTGAGGGGTGTGTTGTGCCCACAGCAGTACCTCCTGATGAAAGCCAAGCCAGGCCCTTGGGAGTTCCACAGCGACGTCCTGACCAGCCAGTCACCTCAAGAGGTCTGTGACAACATCATCAGGGAGAAGGTCCTGGAGTACCTGCCCCTGGAGGTGCCCTATGGTGTGATTCAGGTGGGAAGTGTGCACAGGCAAACTTATTTGTGAGCTGTTTTACTGGAGATACTGGACTGTGTGATGAGAATCCCTCTGTTTGGAACTGTGGAATCCGGGGTGACTCAGGACTTGCACCTCAGGTGCTGTGAGGTGCTTTGTGTCCCCCCCTTGTGTGCTGCTGTCTCCAAGGGAGTGGTGTTTGTGGTTCCTGAGGATTTTCCAGGATTGCCAAGTGCACTTTTGCTGTTGCAGGTGACAGAGATGTGGGAGGAAGGAGAATGTGGGGAGCTCCTCATCGTGCAGAACCTCTTGGTCCCCAGGAAGTCTCATATGGTGAGTGACAGAAGAGAGATGAAGTGCTGGGGAGGGTGAAGGGATGTTCCCTAGGCCCAGCACATGTGCATCCTTACTGTGATCCCCTCTCCCTCTCTTTTTGGGAAGAGCCACATGCCTGACACAATTCAGTAGCAGCTTACACCTCCCTGAAGTAACCCCTAGTTTGATTTTGAAATTTTCCTCACTGCTACATCCCCTTCCATTGCTTCTGTGGCCACACTGTTCTCCTGGGTGGTTGCTCCCTGCAGTTGGGCAGTGTAAGGATGAGTTTGATGGTGTTCTCTCTGTGTTTTAATACAGAGGATGTTGATTGGAAGAGGAGGTAAGATCATCAGCAGGATTGCTCAGGAGGCCAGCCGGGACCTGATGAATGCTTTCCTGTGTGACGTCCGCTTGAAGCTCAGGGTGGAGGTGAAGAGTTGAGTGTTTTACCAGCCCTTGAACTCTCTGGTCATGTGGAGAAACAGGTCCTGTTTTCCTCTGTTCAGTCCAGAAACAGAGGATGATGGAATTAATACAGTGGGCTGAAGTGGAATATATTATTCTTTGGGGGACTGGCCCAAACTGAAATAAATCTTCAGACCTTCTGTGGTACCTGGGCTTGTGGAAGCTGGGATGGACATAGGAGAACCAGCTGCACCCATGATTCTAGTGCTGCAATTGCAGAGCTGTCATCTACATGTTTTGGGCTGTCTCTTGCATCCTTGCTCTCAGGTGTTTGTGTCTGGAAGTTCAGGAGCATCTCCTGTCTTTTAGTGGACACAGGACTGCAGTGAAGGCTGATTAGCACATGTTAGTCATCTCTTCTGAAGGCTGAATCACTCCAGAGTGGTCATGCAGGAGGAGGAGGCTACCCCAGCCCACAGGGTGGTCTTGTGTCAGCTTTGCTCCCTGCCATGTCGAAGCTCATGGGTGTAGGGAGTCGGTTTTAGGGGTTTGCTGGCAGCTGAAACATCTGTAATGCTGGGATGTCTGTCATGGAAAACCAGCGTGGAGCCCCTTTTTAGGAATTTGAATAGATTATTGCACCAGAGGTACATCAAAGCCTTTATGGTTTGCACTAAGGTTACAGATACAAACATAGAAGCTGTTGCAGCTAAAGAAAAGCCCAAAGTGGGAACAGCAGCAGGTTCTTTAGCTTGGGTATAACAGGCCCAGCTGAGGCAGGAGGAGCAGAGCTGGACCAGTGTGAAAGAGGCTTTACCATTCTGAGCTGCTGAAGGATTCCACTGTCTGGAATGTGAGATCACCTGAAAACCAGGTTGGGAAGCCTCCACAGTGTCCTTCCCTGATTCCCAGGAACAGGGAATGCTGTGACTCCTTGAACACTGCTCTATGACTTTTGTATTTTCCTTGGAATAAAAAGAGTATCAGCACAAGTGCTTGTTCTCTCTTCTTTCCTGGCAGCCAGACCTCACAACCACTACCTTCCCTCTGTTTTATTCCAACTCAAACCAGGATGCTTTTATGTCACTCCTCCTTCCCAGCTGAGCTTAGATCCCCTTTCCTGAGCTGTGGCTTGTGAAGGTCACAGCCTGTGGTGGAAAAAGCTGGGTAAGCGTGGCTGAAGGGGTTGGAGGTGTCCCATGGGATGGGGTAAAAGGGGTGTCCCCTCCGTGTGGCCACGTCATGGGGGGGTCAGGGTCACACTGCAGAGCTACTTCCAGGTGGGAGCTGAACACCCGGAGCTACAGCCAGTCCTGGGGGCCACAAACAAGCCCAACAGGGGAAGGGCTGACATTTTTTGACCTTCGGCTTCTAAACGAGCTTTGATAATTAGCTTAATTACCCATTCCAAGCCCATCGCAGGGGTGCAAAACGCTGCTTCCCCAGTGGGGGGAAAACTTAACAAGGCGCGAAGGGCTTTGCCTGACCCCGGGCGGGCGTCTCTCTGTCGAGGGNGCAGGGGTGCAAAACGCTGCTTCCTCAGTGGGGGGAAAACTTCACAAGGCGCGAGGACTCCTTGGTGTGTGGGCAGCACCGGGACCGCGGCAGAGCCTCGCCGTGTCCCTCCCCCACATCCACCTCCACGTCTCCCCGAATGTCCGTCCCCCCCTCACCGGTCGCCGCCAGGGGGCGCTGCGGCGCTGCCCCGCCGCCCTGTCGCGACCTGCCCCCTGTCGCGACAGCCCCCCCCACTCGCCTCCCCGGGGTCTCTCCCGGTCAGTGCGGAGCGCCCAGGCCCCTCGGTAGCCCCGGCTCCCTGTCCCTGGGTACCACACACGGCCGGGATCGCGATAGTGCGTCAGCCATCGCGACAGAAGGGCCGTCAGGGGGAAGGGAGGGTTGCGGTCGCAGTGCGAGCACATCCTTTGTGTGATTCTTTCCCAAGAAAAGTGTCTTTTTGCAAGAGAATCGCAGGCTGGTTTGTGTTGGAAGGGACCTTAAAGAGCATCTCGTCCCAGCCCCCCGCCATGGGCAGGGCACAGGTACCGTCAATAAACCATTCGGCGTTTTTATTCCCCACCAACGAAATTTCAAGCGTCTTAAGGAGAAAAAGAAGAAAACTGTAGAGCTGGGCTGCTCTGTTCTCAGTCCACTCGTGCAGGCAAAGTACTGAAATGGTTTTGGTTCTGCAGCGTGTGAACCTCCCCGAGCAGCACCTGCGAGGGCTCACGGATGTCTCACCCTCCCTTGGTATCACTCGAATCACTCGGTACAAGTTTGGGGTAAATCACAGCTGCAGGTTAATTAGTTCGGTCATAATTTGTTCTGCTCACTTCTTACCACTCTCCTTAATTTTTCTCTAACCACACTTTCAAGAAAGCGTAAGTTTATTTGGGAAAACTTTTTGCAGGAATACTTTTTTCCCCTCTTTATTGCACAAACCCGGTTCTTTGTTGCTCCGGTCGCTGTGGGAGAGGAGGGAGCTGGGAGCTCTCAGGAGACGAGGTTGGGTTCCTGAGTGATGTCATTTGTGCTGGAGCAACGGTGGTGACTTTGCGATGGAATAAATCCTCCTGGATGTGTCAGGGCTTCCTGATTGTGTGTGTGTGCTGTGGAAACTTCATCTGATTCAGCAGCAGAGTGAGAAAATTCTGTGCTTGGTGCTCTGTAGGCAGTGAGGGAATAGTGATGATAGTTGCATTTTCCTTTCATTTGAGCAGGGCTTTTTTTTTCAGCTTAGGAATTTGAACTTGTTAGAGCCCATTTATCAGGTAGATTCATAAAGCAATGGGGAAAGATGTTGAAGGATCTTACTAGAGGTGGGAAGTGCAGGGTCTCACAGCCAGTAGCCTGGGGAATGAAGGATGGAGGGAGAGTGTTCAGGTGGGTCTGGTGTCCTGTAAAGCCAGTCCAGAGGGTCTGGAAACTCGTGGGGGGGTAAAGCAGTGATAACAGAAAGCAAGCTTGAAAGCAAATGGACTCACTATTAATTTTTAGCAGAGGAAGGTTTGGATCAAAAGCAAGTAAGAGTCAGAGCAAACAGAGGGTAGGATTTGCAGTTAACACAGGATCTAAGCTTTCCTGGATAAATGCTTCCATAAAAGAAAGGGCATTCATTTTTTTAATGCTATTTACACTGGTTGGAGTTTGTGAGGTGAAGAAATCAGGATGGACCCTTGTGTGGGGAGCTGCAGGTTGAGAGGGAGCTGGAAGATGGGTTGATGAATTGGCTGTAATTTACAGGCTTTGCTTCAAGTATTTTCAATATTTCCCAACTATTTTAAGAAGCTGTATTGAGTCCCAGCCCAACCAGCCTGATAGTCTGGAGAGAGGAAGCATGTGTATTGCTGGGGCAAGAATTAAGCAAAAATAGATAAATCTGACATAATGGATGACAAGGGAAAGCTGATTGCTGAAAGATGCTGGCATGCTCTGTTCCTGCATGCTTGGCATATATTCCGTTGTGTTACATGGCTTTTGAAGTGTAAAAAAAAAGAAAGAAATCTCATTTTGTGCTGAGATAAAAGAAAAGGCAGGTGCTTAAATTCTGCTAAGGATCAGCTTTGATACTGACATGAAGTAGTGACCTTGCTTGTGTTTACCCCTCTGTCAGTTTGTGAACTTCTCAATTGAATAAATAATTCACTTAGCACCAAATAAATGCCATTTAATAAGATGGTAGTTTTGATCCTGCTCTCACTTCACATTGCAAACAATTTCACGCTTTTTCTGCTTGAGCACAGCCTGGGGTGCTATTTCTGTTAATAACATTAAAAATATGTTGGAGAATGTCCATGTAGTATTGTTTTTTTCTGCAAATGTAAAATTAAGGAACCCTTGTGTTCTCTGCAGCTTGGATATTTGCCTTCATTTAAGTCTTATTTGTATTTGTTTCAAGTTGTCCTCTGATAGATAAGCTTTTATGTCTATGTTTGCTTCTGGGAACTCTTACCAGATCAAGAGGAGAAGTAAGGATTTTGTCAAGGACTGAAGTATCTGCATTTCCCAGAAGCTCAGGCTGCTGTACAACGTGCAGGAGCCTCAGCTTGTGTCCTCTCCTGCACCTGCTGAAATGCCTGGGTGTGAGATAGAAACTTTTATAGGTGTTTCCAGTGCAGCACTTTACTTTTTCACATTGGTTTGTCCTTTCATCTTTATTCTTCTGCATTTCTGACCTTGACTTGTTACTGGCCAGCACATGGAAATGGGAGAGGAGGAGGGAGAGATGTTGCCCTGGCTGCCCCTACCCCAAAACCTCCATCACCAAAACATTTTATATCCTGTATGTCACTGCCTTGCTCATCCTCAGCGAGGGAACAGTGAGGGAAGTCACAGATTTATGAAGTGGGAGATGAAGTAATGTCCATTCTGCATTTCTCTAAAGCTTGGTTACTCCCAGGATTCTGGGATTTATGGAATTGCTGAATACACCACTGAGAACATAGCCACAGCCTGACTTGTTTGAGTTATTTAACAGATGATCAGCACCTTTAAATAATTGCTTTAAGAACATGTAGTCGACTGAAATGCTACACCCAGCAGGTGAGTAACAGGTCACTGTGTTCTGCATACACTGTAACCTGGGCCTGCTGACTCCCCTGAGGCTGTTTTGTGGGTAAGATACCCCTGAAGATGAACAGAAGTATCACAGTTTTCTCCATCAGTACTGGGTGTATCACGCCAGTGTTTCCAATTTTCAGCATTTTAAACGTTTTCAGACTGGGAAGTGAAATGAATAATTGAGATTTTTATTCCTTGTGTGGTATGCCACATTCCCAGTTTCCCATTGTGTTTTGTGACTACTATTGAAATCTTCACCGTAATGATCTTGGAGCAATTTTTTCTTTTAATTACAGATCGTTCGTTAGACTGTGAATGCTTAAATGAGTTTGTTACACTATTCATCTTTTTTTTTTCTAAAAAAAATTGCTTTCCAAATACTGATTGAAGAACAGAGCTCCTGAACAGGCTTTCTGCTGACTGACATCCACAAAAGTTGTTTTGAACTTTAGCCAAATGTATTTTTCCAAGGGGCTGTATTCCTTCAAAAGCTGATCTTACTATCCAAAATAGGCATAGCTTGGCCTCAGTTTGCCTACACCTGGAGCTGACAGAGACTGCTGTGTTCATCAGCTGCTGGTTTCTATGGTTTTATTAATTTGAATTAAATGGACACTTAAAAAATCATAGTCTGTAGCCCATGGCTGATCTGACTTCACAGACCCTACAGGCCCCTTTTCCTTAATTTAGGACATTCTGTCTGGGTGTCCCTCCATGCCTCCCCACTCATTTTTTACTATGTTGTTGCTATAATTATTCCCCCATTGTGCTCAGGAATTATGCATCATTTACATATTCCCATTGCTTAGCTTGTTTATACCATGTTTGAAGATTAGTCCAGGTTTCCAGGGTTTGTGAAGAAAACTGATATTTCATTATTGGAATAATTTCTCAGGGATGTAGTTTGGCTGCAGCATGGCTTTGGTAGGGAATAGTGGGGGTGTAGCACTTGTGATGTGTGGGGATGAAAACTGGGAAGGATTTTTAATGTGAATTTCCAAGTCCCGTGCAGCGATTCTGGAGCGCTTGGAATGTGTGGAGCAGTGGGATGTCTGGGTTGTTGATGTATTTAGAGATAACTGAGCTGCTCCAGGCTTTTAAATAGATGAGTGTACTACAGGAAAATGTGTTAGAAAACAGGTTCTCTGTAAATGCAACACGTCTGAGACAAACCTTAAGGATAATTCTGCTGAATTAGGTGACAGATCCTGCCTCCAGCAGCAGTGGGCTCTGTAGCATCTTTGGTGTGCAATGAGTGTGAATGTGGAATTTCTTACGATGTCTGTAGTAATGTGAGGTAGAAAAGGTGAACCACGAAAGTGAAGCTATTTTTAGTGTTAAAGGAAAAAAAAAAAGCAGTCAAAAAATGATCTACTAAGTGATACATTGCTGACGTCTGTAGTGCAGCCAACCCAATTAAGGTGCCATATATTGTTTCCAGCAGGATTCTGATTGTTTCTAATTTGGGAACCGTGCAAGAGCAAGTGGAAATAGGTGAAACACCGTGCTCTGCTCTTCAGAGTGGATCCAGCATCCAGTTGTTTGCTGTGCTTTCACTCCTCATACTGGGACACTCTGCCTGGCCTGGCTGAGATGGAGCCACATGCCAAAATATTCCTACATGTTTTTAGTGGTAAAATATCACATAAGTCAGGGTTGAGCACTGTGGATTCTTTTTTCATTTCCTGACCCCAGAGTATCCTTTGTTGTATCCTGCTTTTCCTTGCCTTCATGTTGTTAAGCTTGGAGTGTGCACATTGGAGGATGTGGGTCTCAAAGTCCTGCCCTTTCCTGTGGCTTTCCCTTGATTTCCAATTTGCTCCCCTCCATAGACAGTTCCTGGACACAAAATGCAGTGAAAAATGTGATACAGTGACTGTCTTGAGCAATACTGTGTATATAGTTTAAATTCTGTTGGATGGAAATAGCATTGTATGAACCTTTGTCAAAAAAAAATATGCCGATGCTCCCACTCTCCAAAGTAAACTTCCTCCTCTGCTAATCTTTTTTTAAACCTGGAAGGAAAAAAACATGTATTCTTAACATCTGGAAAGGGGAGTCCTTCATGCTTTATTATTCTTTTATCCAGCATTGCTCTTCATTCATCCTTCTCTTCTGTCACTGTTTTTCTTAAGTTTTTGTCTTCTAAGCTTGAGGAATGTCCTGTGCTTTGGCTTTGTCATGGATGGGGAAAATTAGGGATTTGCTTGCCTTTCTCTTCCAGCTCATTAGTCTATTCTGATTCTGGGTTGGTTTTGTTTCTTCAGCTACAGCAAAGCCCTCAGCTTTTGCCTCGAATGGGTGATGTTTCCTGGAGCTGGTAATTCGTGCATCCTTTGACTTTAAATTGTTCACAACTCTGCTGAGCGTTTGTGAATGAGCGTGGAGGAAAATCAATATGTGAAAAGGCTGGAGCAGGGAGGGGAAAACAGCTCTTCCAGCACCTTTTTCATGGTCACACCATCGCCTGATTTAGTTTTCGTGTCTGTGAACTCTGTAGTGTTTAAATTTAGAAATGGGTTGTTTTGGAACAAGTCACTTTTAAGATCGTTTCCAGGACATTTGTGTGTAATTTAATCCCATTCAGGTTTGCTGCTCTGATCTGCTTGTTCTGTGAAACTTCAGGTTCTCTCTTTCCCTGTATCTCTCCCACTGTTTTCTACAAATCTGGTGTTTTTTTCCCAGTCACAACTTCAGCAGCATTTATGAATCCTTTCCTTTTTTTTGACAAGGTGGGGTTTGTTAAAATAGCCTGAACGTTTAAAAAATGTAACTTCAATGTCTCTGAAGGATCTCATAAGTGATTATTATTTAAACACTCTAGAAATGGAATGCGTGTACTTTAGAAACCAGCCTGAATAATATCTTTAATATTTCTGCTGTATGTTCTCTTGTATTTGGTGTTAATTTCCAACACAGCTTAGTTCAATATTTCAGGGTGTCTTTTTACTTGCAGGTATCAATGAGTGAAGTTGCTGGTGAAGAACCAAAAAAATCTTCTCAAAATGTGACGGTCCAACGTAACATTCCAACCACTTAAATTTGAGGCAGGAAAGAATTAAGATTTTTCCATACTTCCATCTAGTGTGCGTGAGGGAAATTGCATCCATGGTTAAAATCCCAGATATTCTCTCCTGGCAGTTCCAGTTGGGCAAAGATCATCTCATCCATTGGTCTTTGTTAAGCACTTACTGCTGATGAACTGTGTTGCATGCCAGGGCTGACAGATTTTAGTTCCAAGTATTTATGTGGTGGTATCTTGGTGATGTCTGTAAAATGGCGACGCCTGAAGTTTAAGAAAAATCACCTTTCACTGCCTGGTGTTTGTGCTCTCCTTCAGTGTGTTCTGCTCTATTTACTTGTCACTCTGTGCTAGAATTTCAGCTGCTTGATTTATGAATTATTGCTATTGAAATAAAATTAAAGTGGCTGTTCAGTTACTTAAGAGCCAATTAAATCTGATTTTATTCTGATGTAACATTTCCAGTGAAAGGGCATAAAATGCAGTCTGTGGAGGAAAGTGAGATCTAAAAATGGTTAGTGTTTATTTTTTATAATCTCTGCTTTTGACAGCTTGATTTGCCAAATGAAATCCATTGCAGTCTCTCAGCAGTGAGTGCTGATCTTAGAAGTTGCTCTGTGTAAGAAAATAAAACAGGTCTGGTGTTTTCAGTGCTCCTGTATAAACCTTTATTCATAGCTGCTGGTTGGACAATGTATCCACCCAGGAGAAAGGAATGTCCCCTTGTTTGCAATGCTTTTGGAGAATATAATTTATTTACTATCCTTTGGTGACTTTGAAAGGTAGAAACAAAGGGTCTTCCGGGACGAACGTTTCTCAAATCATGAGCTGTGGTGTCTTGAGGGATTGGCATTAATATGAGTTGAGTTTCCAGCATCAGATTGTGCTAATTACTGTGAGGTCCCTGCTCACAGGGGACACTCAGGACAAGGTGCTTTGAGAATTGCAGCCCAAGGACCTCATTCATGCATGACGGGCAGAGATGGGTTTGTTTTGTGATACTGGAGAGCCAGGTTCACTCTTAAAGATACAGTTGGGCACAGAGACACCAAAAAGCACCAGAAAACACCCTGCCAAGCCTTACAGTCCTGTATTCTCTTAGCAGTAAATACACCAAGTGGACAACAAGCAGGTACTTTTCATTATGTGTGGCAATTAAAATGTGTCTCTTGATAGTGGTATTTCTTATTAGAAGAAATGACAGTGCCAATCCCAGTTTTATTTTGGCAATTTCACACTGTACATTATGTATTCCGTGGGCTGGGAGGGTGCTGGCTGAGGCTATTTCTATATGAAGAATCTGGTTTGCCTTAGTTTTTATTAAAAATAAATCATATTGATGCGGATGTAATTTTATTTGGGACTAGACAAGCCTGCACTAGCCAGCTCTCAGGTTTGTGGCGTCTGTCTCTGACAAGATCACAGATATGGAGAAAATGATTTATTTTAGTATCCAGTGCTTAGATAAAACTCTGGTTTTGTGCAGATGGTGGTGAAAGGATAACACATAGCTCAGACAAATTTGTATAAAGCACTGTGTATTTGTACCAGAATTCAAATCTTCAGTACATCAGTAATATTGAGATTTATATTATCGTACCAGCCTGGGGTTTTTTTGGCATTAAAATTAATTGCTGCCTGTGGGGTTGGTGTACCCTGGTCTGGCTGCTCCCTGCATCTTGGTGGGGTGCTTCCAGCTGCCCCCCAAAGAGCTGTTGGGAATTGTCTGGTTAATACTGAAGAATGCTTTGGGTTTGGGGGATGGAAGACGTTCAGATTGATGCAGAGCAGGAGTGTGAGGGTGCTCAGGTCTTTGGAGAGGGTTGGAGATGGTACAGGTGTTTGGGAGGTACCTGCTCCTCCCTGAAAGGTTTTTATTAAACACTTTAGTAGAGCTCAATCAAATTCTGATAGCGGCACTAATTCTAAGTAAGTGTTTGCTAAACAACATTAACGGATTTAAAATGTTTTTAGGAATAGTTATTAGTCCTTCAGTCTCGTATGGTGAAGGGAGTTTTGTCTCGATGGGGGGCTGCCATTTTAATGCTTCCTGGCAGGAGGCCTATTTTGATCATGCAAATTAGGTTGGAAAAAGTAGGCTAAGCCATTAAAAAGTAGGAGAGATCATGAAATTTGAAATTTTTAAGGTGACTGTTTTTCTAATTATTAAGATTTTTGTTATCATCGTTTACTTATGTCACTTCATTTTCCTTAATTCTCATGTCCTCATCTCATAACTCTGACAACCTCAGTGCTGATTGCTCCTGCATCCACTGCTCAAAATGGAAGCTGTAGTCCATTGGCTATTTTATTCCCAGCAAGGTGCTTGGAAATATTGCCACGTGGTGTGTTTTGTTGTATAATTAGAAATGCAGATACAGGCTTTTTTCTTGCACCGTGGTTAATTTTTTCCTGTTCCGTTAACATTAATGGGGACTGAAGGTTACACTTGGCTTACATAAACTCTGGGTATTTGCAGGATGCTTGTTGGCAAGGGAGTTCACTCTGGAAGTGGGAAAGGGGCACACGTGCACATGGGTGAAGATCAGAGCTGGTGCCCAGACTGCTGGATCTCAGGTGGGAAGATGATGGGATTTTCACCAGGATCTCTTCAGGGGCTTCACCTTCTCTCTCAGTTTCAGGCCAAGTGCACAGAGTGACGTGGTTGGGAATGTGAGGAAGAGCCCCCTGCAACCCTGCTGAGGCACGTGGATGCTGTGGCCCCCATCCTGCAGGAACACCACAGCCCATCCCTCACATCCTGCTCCTCTGGGCAACGTGCACGTCGGCAAAATAACTGTCTTGGTGCCTGCTGGTTTCATTTAATCCTATTAATTTTTAATAGAAAATTAATATTAAGCCTGCATACTTCGAACATGACTTTGCCTTTGTGCAGAAATACCCTGGATTTGTGTTTGCTTTGGAGACAAGAGTGTTGGATCCTGCAGGAACAAGACCCTCCTGGAGCAGTGGGGCTTAGGGCGAGGGGCGTGTCTTTGTAGGGCTGTCACCTTCACCAAGTACAGTAGCAGTGCCCTGTTCCACCTCAGTGATCACAAATGTTGGTTGGATTCCAAATGTCTGTCTCTAAAAGGGGTGTTGGTGTGCTGTGCTGCTTGGATAAAGGGAGAGAAACTGGGGGTTTCCATCTAAAAGTGTGCAACAAGTGTATTTTTTTGTCGATTAGCACCACGCTGACCTGCCCGGAGCCTGGTGGAAAATGCCAACAGTTGAACACCAATTTTACAAGGAATTCAGTAAATACTAATTTAAGTGATTCAGGGGGTCTGTTGTGCAAATGAAACATACTTTTAATCACCATCTTCACTGGAGCTAATAGAGGAGAGTTGTGCTCAGGATGGAGAGCTTGTCCCCAGCCACCCAACCATGGCTTTGCTGCAGGTGATGTTCTGCAGCCTCCAAAATAGTAAACTCAAAACAGGAAGATCAGCTTTGCAAGCTGATGGTATCTTTGTCATTAAAAGAGATTCTGGGAAAGTAATCTGCATTCTTTAGCTCTTGCAACTCTTTTTAATTGTTTTTTCTCACAACCTTAGCCTGATCTTATCACCTACGTAATTGTTGCATCATATTTGCTTTATTCTCTCTACTGGGAAGTCAGATAATTACTTTATGCCTTTTAATGGAAAGTGTTTGGGAAGCCTGTTATCTCTGGGGTATAGATGAGCAGTGCAGCAACTATTGCAACACTCACATTTTTCCCATTTTTCTGGAGCTGGATGGGAATCCAGCAGGAGAAGGCCTGGATGGCTGTCACCTTCTCTAGAATTGAGTAGCAGCCATAAAGTTACTCAGTGTTTTAGACCTCATCATAAAAGTAAAGCTACCAGCTCTGCTGTGCCTCGTGTTTGGGCATATCTCATCTGCAGGAATATTCAGCCAGACTTTCCTTATGAAGTAGTATTGTAGGGTATTAATTATTCATAGTCAGTTTAATTTTTCTTTCTTGCATATTTAATTGTAATAGCATGCTGTATGTCACAGTGATTTCCCAGAAGAACTGTACACCAAAGGAAAACCATTCAGGTATATAGTCTTAAATATGTCCAGGCTAATCTTTGTTGTTTAATTTTGGAGCAGAATAGGATATTATCAGATGCTTCTTGGAGGGAAACAATTATGCAAAATCGTGATTTCACTTAATCTTTTCAGCTAAAATTTTCAAGCTGAAATAGCTGGTTTGATTTGTTGCTGATGACGTTTACATTCTCTTATTTTATGAAGAAAAAATGCTTAATGGGAGGGAGGACGTGACTTTTGTTTGTTTCTCTGAAGTGGGGGGAGCTTCTACCAGAGACTTTGGAAGTGTCAATCGATTCCTTGCAGAAGATGAAGGAAGGGAATAAGATTTTTATTGAGCTTTTTTCAGTGATCAGAATAGCAATGCCAAGTGCTTGTGTGATTAAGATTTTTTTTAATTTTTTTTTTTTAACGACTAAGATGGGCTCTTAGCGCCTGACGTGAGAAAAAATATTGGAGGCACAGGAACTGCAAATGCATTCACAATTTGATTTGCATTACCCTCCTTCCAGAGCTGTTTCACGCTTGTGTGGCACTTGGTGAAACCGAATCCCTCGTGTTTGGAGAGCCGGATTGTTCTCGGAGATTTACCGTAGGAGTTTAAACTTCTGAAAAATCTGTTTACAATGTGTCTGAACTGGAGGATAGAGGACACAGTAGAGACTGTTATCTGTTTACTGCTCAGATAAGGAGGTGGAATAGATTGCTGGCCTGTTTCTGAACTCTGCTTAATGAATGGTTGCTAGGCAAATTGCATCTCAATCAGCTTAATCCTCAAGATGTCATTTACAGGTCTGCTCTTTGTGAGGGCCAGAACCGTGCGCTTTCAAACTGCACAGGCCAGAAATTGCTAGCAAAGCAGCTTAGAATAGCTTGTTCAAAAATTCAGCGTACATGTGTTGCTGAGCTGCCCAATTTAAAGTGCCTGTTGTCGCAGGGCCGTCACTGCCTGGCCATGCGCGAGATGAGGCGTTCAGTGATAGACAGGAGGCAGCAGCATCCTTAGCACCCTTTCTGGATCAGCACAGCCCACACCACCACGTTTTGGCACTGGATTAACGTGAAAGAAAACGTTTCTAAATGGGGACCGCACTACTGACGTGATGAAAGGTATTTCTGCTTTGGCTGAGTTTGCTCAGAGCCGGGTGTGATTTTGGGATGTATATGTGGGATATGATTAACAGGTGGGAGTGGGGAGGTGGCATTACCTGGCACGGGACAGGGAGCTGGGGCTGGCCTTGGTGAGAGAGCTGTAATCGGGAGGGGGCACAGCCTGGTTCTGTGAAGCTTCATCCTGCCTCTGGAACGTTGGACTTTCTCCCGCGGCATCAGGCGAGAGCTAATTAACCGCATATGCTGGCATGTGTGATGCCCACATGCATTAGGCTCATGGCTTAGTCCAAAGGAAAAAGTTTCCTAACAGTTAAGCTTTAACAGTCCCTTTGTAAAGAAAGATAACAAGATACTTGTTTTTATTGGTTTCCCATGACAGCGATTAATCTTGTTGCAGGCAGCGCATTGTTCTTTGCATGGCTACACCTTCTTTTCTTTTGAAATACATCCTCTGAATGCTGTGTGTCATGACACCAAACACTGCAGAGGCAAACTGGAAAAGGCTGGACTTGTTGAATGCAAAAGACATTTTAGAACTGTTCATGGTCACCGTGTGCTGATATGAAATGTCCTTCATGTGACACAGTTATTCAAAGTACAGGTGCAAGCGTAGTGTTTGAACTTTGCAGTGCTTGTATAGTTGGGATGTGTGCAGCTTTTGTGTTCCAAAATACTTTTTTTTAGGAAAAGATTGCATTAAAATGTTGAGAACCTCTCCAAATAAAACATAAATAAAATATTCCACCTTAGTCACCAGCAAAATGACAGTGGTGCCTGTAACTTTATGCTGCGGATGGGAAGAGGGCTGTTGAACAGAAGACTTTGTGATCAGAGAGTGCTTTTCATGCAAATGAAGATTTTATTACATGCTGCTGAATCAGGGGCTTGTGTAGCGAGAACAGCACAGAAGTGATAAGATCACTTTGTCATAGCTTGAAATTTTGCCCAGCGTGTCTTTCAGATTGCTGAAATGGGCAAGAAACACTTGTTAAGGGCATAGCGGTAACTGATACAATATTTGGGGGGGCAGGACTCTTGTTTCATGGTATGGTCTGTCTGCAGTGATCTGCCACGTGTCTACAGCCCCGATTTCAAAGCAAGGAGCAACTGCAACCTGTGGTTGATTCTGAGTAGCAGCAAAGTCATAAAAGCTCCCTCTCCTCATGAGATCCTGGCTCTGCTTTTGGCGAATAGGTTTGGAATCCTCTCTGCTGCAAGCCAGGAGCAGAGTTGTCCATCCTTTTGTCTAGGATAGCCTGTGTTGCCCGTTCCTGGATTGTGCAAGGGCTCTGCATATGATGTGGAGCTGTGTTTTGCTGCAGAGGGCACCCATCCAGAACTGCCTCTGTTGGCTTTCCTTTTGTATTCATTCGCTGATATCGTCTTCCCGATGTCCTCCTTTCACAGTGAGAACCAGTTTGGTTTAATGAGGACTGTTGTTGCCAACAAGTGAATGGATATGTGAAGTAGGCACCTACATCTTCCCCTGCAGATGGGTAGTGTTCAGCATCCTGACATGACCTTGCTAAAAGTTCTGTGGCGTGTTACTTTCCCTCTTTATTTATCTCCCTTGCAGTGTAGCAGCTTTCCTTAGAGGGAAGTGTCGGAGCTATTGGAAATCTGTCCTCTCTTCTCTTCCTCTCTCCAGAGACATTGTCAGTGTAACACACAAGCTACTCAGATTGATGCCTGAATATTCTGCTTTTGCACAATCAGGAGGCATTCAGTGAAGTAGCAAGAGGAGAAGTTTTTAGACACTTACTAATCCATAATTTTAAACTATCTCGGTAAGGAAGGTCAGAGACTTCCTTCACATTTCATGCCCCTGTGTGTGTGTGTGTGTTTAACATCCATCAGAGTGTATAGCACAGGGAAGAAACATTCTTTACAGCCATTGGATTGCACCATGGGGCTATTCATATTTCAGATCCTTATCTGAAGAGTCTAGAAACAAAATCTAACCCTGCACGTTCCTGGAGAGTTTCAGAGCAGAAGGATGAAACATTTGCCTGTTTCTCTCATGCAAATTATGGTAAGGATTATTCAGTGTTTAAAATCTGGTTTATACTGGCTTCTGAATTTCATTTAAAATAAACATCTGGAGAGCTTTTTGATCTCCTGTGCAAGACTGTTGTCTGCCTCACTCGTTAAAATGACTTCTGCTTAATTTTTAGTGAAAGGCAAAGACCTAGATGTTTTCAGCCCAGAGGCAATCTAAATGGTTCACCTTCTGCAGTTAGAAATTTGCCTGTCCAGCAGATACTTAAAATCCATTCTCTCAGGGAGAGTGGTAGGAATAGATACTTCTTTCTTTCCCATGCTGCGGTTTGGGATCTGCAAGGCTGCTACCTGTAGTGCCATTTGTACCTCTGCAGAGCCTGGTTCTCCTGGTGCTGAGCAGGTGTCAGAGTGGATGCTCCATTCAAGAATTACAGTTTTGTCTCCTTATATCTTACAGTCCAAATCCCTCCTTGGGAAGTTTGCCATGGTTTGCCAGTATCTTGCAGTCAAAAGTGGTAGAACAGTGTCTCACAGGGGGTAATCAGTTATTTATTGAAGTAGCCATTACATTCACAGTCTGTTCTCTGTGATTGACAGGAGATCATTCCTCTGTTCTTTACTGGAGACTGGAAGCCTGTGCCCATGGCGAGTGCTGGGTGCTGCTTCCTCTGGCTTTCTGGCTTTGAAGCAGGTTCCTGTTGCTCTTTGCAGAGCCTGAAGCAGTAATCTGTGGAGGCAGTGTCTGCAGAGCAGGAGTGACTTTACTTCTTTGTTTTCTCTCTGTATTTATGTCTGTATGGGATCAGCTGGTCCCACATCGTGTGTGAATAGTTAAATTTTATCCTGCTTCTGTAAGGTGGGATTTTTTTCCCCCTCCTTTCTAGTCTCTTTGATCAAATCAAACAAAAACGCAGCGCTTTCATTTCTAGTTTTAGAGTTTCAAAGACAATCTCTTGACATGCTCGAGCAGTCTGGACCCAAGTCCTTTTTTCCTTAGTCCAAAGGCTGACTGTGTCTTGCGCCTTTCTCTGTATCAGCAGTTGCAATCTGCATTAGCTTTTATCTGCATCAAAAGACAAATGGAAGAGAGCAAGACCCTGCAGGAATGGGGAACAGACTTACATGTGCAATGGAAATATGTAATCTTTACATTCAGTCTGCCACATGGAGTACAAACCAGCTTCTGTATAGGAGCCTATATTCCCAGAAATGTGAGTTAAGATTTTAGGCTTTGAAGGTTGGTTAATCCCCTCCAGTGGTTAATACCAACACAAAATGTTCTCTGATGTCAAACTTTTCCTCCTAAATGCTGCTTTTTTTTTTCCCCTTCTTTTTTGGCATATGTCAACTATACAAAGCAACTCTCAATTTGTGAAATTAGCATTCAAACCCTCTGTAAGCACTTTATTTTTGTCCGCTTTGTGAGCAGCTGAACACATGTCCAGGCTGAAATACGCTGAGCTGCCACTTCCCAGCGCGCGTGCCAGTGCCGCCCGGCACGAGGAGCTCCCGGCCACGCAGGCATGGGAGGATTTTGGAACCTTGTCCAGTGTCCTGAAGAGGCATCCCTGACCTCTGCCCTGGAAAAGCACATCTGCAAATCTGCTCGACTGCATCCCAGGGGAAGGGATCCCAGTTAAGCCATCCTGAATCCTCCCCAGCGAGACGAGCGCTCCGGCCGCTGTCATCCCGATCAAAATCCCAGCCGTGTCTGATGGCATTCGGAATGTCGCGGTGTGCGTTCCTTTTCCAGAGGAGCAGTGCTTGAAGCAAAGTGTGTTTCTCTCTGCATTAAGGAGTCAGATTCAGCTGTTCAAAGCAAGTTGATAAATTGCTTTTCATTAAGTGTGTGAGCGCCAAGGGGTTCGGTATGTGTTCCAAGGAAAAAATACATTAATTACAGCTTCTGTAGAGCGTTTATCAATCACGTAGTTATAAACACTACTAATGCAGTTAATTGAAGGTAGAAAAATTTACCTTTTTGAATTTGTTGACTGTAGCAATTCCGTGACTGGAAAGACAAATTGGAAATGAGAATCAGGGGATACTTTTAGCAGGAGCTGCACAGTAGAGGTCAGGGCTGTTAGAGGTGGGTTATTGGGAGCACGGTGTTTGTGCTGGCAGGTTTGTGCTGTGTCTGCTGTTGAGGTACAAGCTGCAGTAGCAGTGTTTGTTCTCTCACCCACGCAGCCACGTTGTGTTTGCCACCCAAAGGGATGTTTCACTGCCTGTGGTACAGTTACAGCTGCCTCTGTGTCCTGCCCTTACGATTTGTTTATTGCTCTGTGTGTGTTACTTTTTTTTTTAAAAAGAAAAAGGCAAGTGCAGAGGAGGAAAGATGCACAAAAGCAGACAAAAATGTCCTGCTCACCTGTAGTCGGTAAAACTTACTGTGAAAAAAGAAATCTTTTTTGAATGTAAACTTTGGGTAAAGGTGATGTTGTGGCACCTGCTGAAAGGAGAGAGGAGAGATTGTGCTGAAGTGTTTTATCAGGTCTGCAGACAACAACCTGTGGTGCTTGTGGTGTGCAGAGGATTTGAAGGCGTCTTGCACACTCACGTTGCTTCCCCTGTGGCTGTTTTGAACTGCCAGCTGTGCAACTGGCTGTTTTTCATGCTTCTCAGGAAAGCACTGAGAATAGCAGAGACTTTTTACAGTAGCTCACAACTAATGTATTTCTTGTCCTTTCTTCTGTTGAGTTGTCACAAGGTGGCCTTTGAGTTTCCTGGGAGATTGATAAGGACACTAGGTCTGTGTCAGGACAAGCCAGCAGGACACCAGCACCTCATTGTGAAGGTTGACAGGAAAACACCATCCCAAGTGTCTGGTCCAGCTCTTTGGTATTCATCTGATGCCTTCTATTTTCTGCTGGTGGGTGTTTTGTTACATGTGTTGCAGCTTCTGTTTGAGGTTCTTAGAATGCTTTTCATCTTTGCAGCTGGATGCACAGTATCTCCAGCTACAGAAGGAGGTCTTATCTTGCCCTTACAAATGGTAAAATGTGTATCCAAGAGCTGATGTGTTTGTGGTCCAGCAGGAAGCTCTGGCACTGTGCACAGTCAGACAGAGATCTCCAATTTTGGATCTCAAAAACCTATTTTTCACTGCTTGCTTTGTAAAAGGGCTGTTGAAATTCCAGTGTTCAGAGAGCTAAATACTAAACCAAATTGTCAGTGTGATTGTACAGGTCAAAATGGCTCACATGCACGACAAATGCAAACTGAAATCCATCCTCCCCTGTGAGCCCATGTTCACACACCACCAGCACACCTGGTCCAAAAGTGAATCACTTCTTATTTTTATTCCTTAATATATGAGTTCAGTTTTTGTTTTGTATGAAGTGTAATGCATTCTGCCTCATCTTATTTGCAAATATTTCTCATTTTCAAGTGAATCTATTTTTAAAACAGGACTCAAAACATATTTTTCGGTATCTAACAAATGTCTGGTTTGTTGTTTGTCTGTAGAATAGAGGTAAAATTTGTTCAAAGTTAGCTCTGAATTTATATTTTTTTTTATAATCAGCTTGTAATAAACAGGGGGAGATAGCTGCTTTCCTGCCCAGGAACTGTCGTAATCTGTAACTTCTAACGATATTTTAGAAGGAAAAACTGTCATCCTTCTGTCATGTGCAGCCACAGGATTTCTGTAAGTCATGATTAAGACTTTAATTCTGGGTTTTCACAGAGTAAGTGTGGAATAGAGAAGATAATGAAAATGGTGATCTCTGTGAAGCAGCTGCTAGAGAGGGAACTGTTTCATGTTTCCTTTCCCCTTTGCCTAGGCAGCTGTGTGCTGCAGCTAAGAAAAACTTCCTTTTCGGATCTGGGAAGGCAAGAAAACCAAGGGGGAGGAATTCTGCCCAAGAGTGGCATGAGGAAGCTCACATCTCTTCCATGTCCTTTGTGGTAAAGTCCACAATTACAACCTCGTGCTTCTCCCACACATGGAACACGTAGGAAAACTGCACATACCCCATTCCTGCTGAGGATGTTGAGGTTATAACTGCAGGCTCTCTGCTATGGGAAAGGGGTCAGTGTGTATTTTGGTTTCTTATCTCTTGAAGGCAGAAGGAAGTTGCATGCAAGGATGGAGAATGTCTGTTGGTGGGAATGTGTGGTGCCTCCACTGGGGTATGTGTGTGCAGCATCCTGTAATTTGGTAGAGGCTGAGCTGCTCTGGGTTTGCTTTGAATGGAAGTCATCTCAGCTAACCTTAATTTTCCATCATATTCACATGAGAACATGCACACTCATGTCTGTAAGTCTGTTCCATATTTTACAGTAGCTTCTGTGATGTTATAGATGCTGCTTGAGCATGTAGGAAGAAATTTGGTTTAGTTTGCCCTGAGGATAGTGGATGCTTTGGAGGAAAGAATATTTGTTTGTGCCTGACAGTATCTTGTTGAGAAAAATGGGATCTTTTGTGAATGTTACAGTGGTGGGTAGGGAGTCTGTATTGCATTCTGAAAATAGAAATGTGAGCCTGATATACTGGGCAAGTTATGACTTTAATGACAACATTGTATTTACCTGGTCTGTGCTCTTAACTGCTGTGGTTCAGCTGTAGCATCCTTTGCTTCTTCTCCAAACCTCTGTGGAGCCATATGCACCCTGAAACATAGTGAAGAAACGTGCCAGGCTGCTTCTTCATCCCTGTTTCCCACCAGTACAGCTTAAAAAAATTGAACTTGGAAGTTACCATATAAAAGGAGAAAGAAAATTAATTAAAGGTCAGAGTGCTTTGTGTCAGTGTGAGGAAAATTGAGAGGAGGCAGATACAAAGTTATTCAAATTGCTTTTGACTTCAGGCAGGTCGATTTTCCTATTTCTTACATGTATTCCCATGGTAAAAGTAGTATCTCATGGGTCTCATAACTGACCATTAGTTTATATGTTTTAAGCACAGCCAGAAATGCTCCTTTGAAGCTTTGGCCAGGCCCTACAATCGTCCTGACTTGTCTTTTCTTCATCTTTCCTCCACCTTAGAAGTGGCCTGCAACACCTGGCAAGACCTACTTACACCTGTATTGTCTGTCAGCTCCTGCCACGTTAAAGAATACAGAGTTAAATCTAAAAATATGCATTAAAAAGAGGTGAGGGCTTTGAGCAAAGTAAAGTAAGCCACTGATTTGGGTCATGAAAGGGAATTGATGTCACTGGTTCTCCGTTGCAGTTTTGAAGTTGTGTTCTGAGCCGTGAAGATGCAGAGGTGCAGCAGAGAGCAACTGGTACTCAGGACAGGGAGGGGTGGTCTGGCTCCTGTTCTCCCCAGGAGACTGCTCAGACCATGACCTTGTAAACCTGATGTGAGAAGTCAAGGTAGTATTGAATGCTCTGCATCTTCGTTTGTCTTCACAGTCTTGGTAGAAAACTGTCACCCGCTGCTGTCCTTTAAACAAAGCGCAACCGCAGCGTCGGGTGATTAAATGCTTCATCCAAGATTACATCAGGAACCTGTGGTGAGCCAGATACTTCCCTCCATCTCCTCCATCATGGGCTAGTCCATCATTAGAAGACCACTGCTCTAACATAAATCTGGTTAAAAAACCTTAAGCCACTGTAAAAGGAGTCGTATGCAATTTTTGCCTGTTTCAGAGTGGTTGTGTGGCTTCAGTAATGTTTGTTAAGTGCTTTGATGTGCTTTGGTGAAGGACAGAGTGTTAATAATTAAAATTGTAAAGAAGTTCTAAAGTAGCATGGGAGATGACAACTGCTTTCTGGTCTGTTAGTTAACAAAAATGCAAAATATAAATGGACGAATCAGCAGGAATTGAGTCGAACGCTCCCTTCCCCCAGCCACCTGCATGGGCTGAGCACAGAAAGCAGCTAATTGTCTGCTCTGCTGCGGAGATGAAAGAAGCTGGTCCTGCAACAGGAAAGGCTATTGAACTGCATGAAGGTGGTAAATTATCAGCACTGAAAACCTTTTGAGTTGGTATCTTTACGTGCTCAAAAAGTACATTATTTGTACTGGTATTGGCAGCGTTCAGGGCTGATGAAACCAGCATCTCGTGACATGAATCTTATGTTTCAGTCCCTGTAATTAAGAGGTCAGTAAAACTGAGAC
Organism: Calyptomena viridis; assembly: GCA_013390005.1. Classification (NCBI taxonomy): domain Eukaryota; kingdom Metazoa; phylum Chordata; class Aves; order Passeriformes; family Eurylaimidae; genus Calyptomena; species Calyptomena viridis. Next base: position 95,775 of record WEIV01010171.1, on the reverse strand, counting down.
TTGTTTTTTGAAGTCGCCCTGTTTGGGTATAGTCAAAGGGTGTGTTTGGTGAGGACGGGCCCTGTTAATGGCTTTATCTTGGCCCAGCTAACGAGCTGTTTGCTGAACTGCTCTGATTTGCAATGGGCACACTGTAAAGCATGTTTGTCCATTTTCCTGCTAGCAGTTCCATTTGCAGAGTGCAGGCAGGAGCAGGCTTCTTGCCAGCAACAGCTTCATTCAGATTAGGGCTTTAGTTCAATTATGTCCAATTAACTTTTATTGCAGATAGCAGTGATAATTACTTGCAAGTCAATTTTTTGGCTGTGGTTATCCCAAGGCTAAAGTCTGAGCTTGATGGATTTTAATAACTGAAGTGACGTATAGCTTTTCCTCTCCTTTTTTTTCTTCTTCAGGCCTCAATTAGATGAAAGGTCAGAAGCTATGTAAAAATCCATCTTACAATTAAAGCCAACTGTTCTGCTCTTCGGCAGATGTATGGTACTGTGTTTTAAAATAATCTCTTGGGACAGACCTAAAAAAAAGGCTTTTTAAACTCTAAGATCATAACCTTGAGCTTGCTGCTGCTTTATCAGAAGAGTGAATTTGATGGAGCTGATGTCACACGTGGCAATACCTGAAGCTGAGAGCTGATGCCTTGGCTTTTTTTACTGCACTGCATCATGTTCCAAAGTGCTCACCTACAAGCCTTTAGTGGTAGCCTTTGGGCATGAGGGTGTGATATGAACAATATTCCATTTAAGCGCTGTTATCCCAAAGCTGCTTCATTTTCTTCTTCGTTGAGCGTCTCCATCCCAGCTCGGGGAGAGGAGCAGAGCTGCATTTAAATTCTCTCTGCCCTCCCCACCAAACTAATTTTGTTGCCTGAGTAACATTATAAATGGAGGTCAGCCTAAAAGGTGGCATGGTGTACAGGCAAAATCATAGTTAATTAAACAGCAAGAAGCAAAAATTGATTTTGATCGAAACTGTTGCAGGGCTCTACAAAAGGTCCACCTAAATGCAAGAAAGCCAAAGGTCCTGTGCTGGCAGGTGCTGACGGTGCACTCCCTGTGCTACAAAAGGCGACTTTCTGTTGTTTAGTCTCCTATTTTTTTATCCCCAAGTACACTCGATGCTATTGTGATTTATTGCCATTTCAGAGGACAACCTCTCTGCCCACTGGTTTGCAGTTTTCCATTTATAAAGCATTAAGAGGATGTGATACCAGCCGGTGATGAATACAGTGCTAGTTTGGTAATTTTCTTCCAGGAAACGGTAAGATTTATCTCTGGCTCTTCAGCAGTCCTGGGAAAGGACCATTCTGGTAAGTGCCCAAGAATAAAGGGGAGTTTTAGGGCTGGAAAAAGACGGGAAGCTTGCAGGTTCAGTCTAGACACTGTCAAGGCATGGCTGACTGGAAAGAATTGTATTGAGTGCTGAGGTTGGCAGGAGGGTTCAGTGTCTACATTTGACATGAACAAATCGTTGAAACCCCTAGATTTCAGGTTACTTTGGGAGAAAGAAAAGGAATGAGTCTCCTTGGTGTTGAGCTGCCTGCAGGGGGGGGTAAATGAGACACTGAGTTTCCCTCAGAGCATGAAAATTGGCCCGGATTCAATTATGTTTCCTGGCAAGCTCTTGCAGACATTTGTACCAAAGAAACTTCACAACCCGAGTTAGTTTGTGTTGTTGCTTGCAGCATTTGTGTGTGCTGAACTTGGCATGTGCCGCGTGCGCTCGGGGGGTTGCCATAAATCCCGCCGGTGGCCATGGAACTTCACAGGGCTACCATGGAATAAGGAGCAGAGGAGGGGCTAAGTGTATCAGCCAGCCACAACCCTCACCCAGCTTAGGGGACCCCAGGGTGCTGGAGACTTGGAATAGTTTGGAGCTTTTCTTTTGTGTGTGGGTGGGTGCTCCCACTTCCTCCTGGGCTCAGGCTTTTTGAAGGAGCCCGCAGTTAATCGTGGAATTTCAAACATGCCTGTTTACTTTCAGGAACCTAACTTTAGACTTCACCAGCTTGCTTTTGTCTAAACCAGCCCGGTTTCCCATATTTCACTGGCCGGTGTGGTTTGTGGGGAGTGTTTCCTTTGTGTTCTCACCCTGTAAGGCCTCTTGGGAGCTTCAGAGGCTGGTGTATCTGAAAAGTTGGCAATAATGTGTGGGCTGTTTATGTAATGATAAAGCTGTGCTGGAGTGTTAGAAATTTCCTGGTAGTACCAAGTTGCTTTACACCTAGGTTTTGCTCTAGGTTGTAAAAGTACCCCCTGGCCTGAGAAGCACTGGGTCTGGCAGAGGCAATAAATACTAAAATGTTAAATATCAGCCAGAAAATAATATATTTTTTTTTAAGTACAGAAAGGTAAGTTTTACTGGAACTGATTCCTAGCTCTGCAGGGAGGGTGTCTCTGGGCAGTGGGTGGAGGTGTGAGTCCTTCCATCCTACCTAGTGAGCTTTGTGGTAACACTGTGTTGGACCAAAAAATATCCTGATATGCAGGTAAGGCTGAATGCAACAGTCATTGTGAGAATGTGCCAATTACCCCCAGATCCCAAGCACTGCAAATCCTTCTTAAGCTTAACATGCTTTGATTTAATTATTAATAAACCTGAGGAGAAAAAAATCTGTTCACGTGTCTAAACCTGCTATTTTATAGAGCATCCTGCAGTACATGTGCTGTTAAGATTATATCCTGCAGCCAAATTAGATTAAAATAATTTCAAAGAGGGGTATTTATTTATTTATTCCAATCTAATGATTGTTTTCCTCTAGAAATATGCTTTATCTTTATATATATATATTCAAGACAGAGCTCGTTGTGCTGTGTTTGGCAGTGTACAGAATCAGTTTAAAATACAATTTAAAAACTTTAAGATTTTCACAGTTCACAGCCCTTTGTTGCTGGATGACACAGCCTACTGGTTAGTTCATTCTCCAGTTTGCAGCTGACTGGTTTAGATGACAGTATTGGAGTTGTCTGTGCCAGCTCGTGCTGAGAAAGAGTCAGGCCAGAAAGTAGTAGTCAGGTGCTGAGTATCTCAGGGAATAGACGTTAATTAATTTCTAACAAAAAAAAATGAACGAGGTACTTGTGAAGATATTTCAAATGCATTTGTTTTCAAAGACCGATCTCGATTTTGAAAACCTTTATTGATTTCATAGAGAACAAAAATTGAAGCAGGATTTTAATTATAATATGGAATTCAGCCATGGAGTTATGGTCAGCACTTCTCTAAATCTGAGTTCCTTTTTTTAATGCTCAGCAGTGACCTAGATGTCATCAATTCGGTTATTGCAAATCAGGCTAAAAGAGCAATTTTGTGCTTCTACTTAAAATTATTTTTCTAAGTCCAGTATTTCCTTGAAAATTACTATTGCCACCCCAGTCTTTTATGAACCTTTGGCATTACCTAAAATGATTATCCGCCTGCGGGAACAACTTGCCTTTATAGCTCTCTCTAAAACATTGCTCTCTGTATTGGAGCTAAAGCTTCTGTAAATACATGTTTTGACCTTCAAGGAAACACTGCTGTCACATAACAGGAGCCTGGCTATTCTGAGGTGAATGCTGTGACCACTCTTAATCACTTGTTCTCTCTCCTAATGTGCCATTATCCTGTTTATTGCTGTGTTCCTGGCTGGGGCACTTCAGCGAGAGGCTTTCTCGAAGCGTCACAGTGTTCAGGCTCTAATGAGCGTTAATGATGGAGCAGGTGAGCAAACCCTCCCTGCATCTTGCTGTCAGAAATGCTGCTCCTTCAGTCAGAAAGCAGTGGTGCTCTTTCAGGGCTGCACTCAAAACTTGCCATCAATCAAATAATGTTTTAGACACCGACCTTCTTTGCTCGTGCAGGGATGGGAATTGATCCTGGACTGGTGTAAGACGTTGCTGGAGTAAAAGGTAGATGCTCAGGTGAATGTGGGAATAGTGTGATCTGTTTTTCTGTCTACAGTGAATGCCCTTAATTTTGTTTGTCTGCTTTTCACTGAGAAATAGGTCTTGTTTTTGCCAGTCTTCTGAAGTTGATGAAATGAGGAAAAAAGGAAAATACAATTATTATTTTTTTCTTGCTGACTGTGGGTGTTTCTGCTGCTTACTCAGGTAAAGCTCTGACAACTCAGTGGTTTTGTCTTCTGATTAAAAGGAGCTGGATTCTTGTTTTGTCTTTTTGGTCTTGCTGGGCATGATTTGGGATGAGAAACTGCTGCCCATGGGCTGTTTGCAATGTTTCGCTGAACGTTGCATACTTACAGTCACGAATGAATCTCATCTATAAAGGTTGAGCAACTTTACAGTTCCAGGAGCAATTCCTTGGTGGTGTGGATGTGACAGGTCTTCAGTCATTGTTTCTGAACATCTTGTGAAAGATTCCAAGAATTCCATCTATTTGAGACTCAAAAGAGAATCCGGGTTTAGGTTTATTTTACAGGGTTTTATGACTGCATATCTTGGACTTCTGGAAGCGCAGATTGTTTCTGTCTCCTGAGAATGAAATGGAGAATGGTACAAACTTGTTCTGTTGGTGGTTCTGCTGTTGGCCCTGCACCTTTCTGAGGTGGTTGTGAGTTTCTCACAGCACTGAGTTGGTGTTACTCTGTGTGGGGATGGTGAATGGGCAACAGCATGGAGCTGTCAAGCTGACATTCAGTGCCCCAAACTATTTTTGTTAGAGTGGCACCCAACAGGCTCATTCAGCCACACTCGGTCAGCTTTTGGGAGCAGTCATTTGGTAAAAAGTGCAGAACTTTTCATAAATTAATATTTGTTCGAGATTTCTTGGCCGTTGGTTTAATCAGCCTTTGCGTGTTGAACCAAGGAGATGCATAAACATGGAGCTAATGAACTGTATACAGTGAGTAATTGCTGTGCTGCAGGAAAGCTTTATGTCCACCCTGTGCAAGAGTTCCATGGGTGGTCTGATGTGGAGGGGGGGTCTGAGGTGAGGTCTCAAAGTGTTTAAAATGTCCCTGCAGAACTCTGCTGTTGGAGGTCTCTGGAGCAGGAAGGTGGTGGTGCTGTCCAGGACACAGCACTGCTGTTGTCGTGTCAGTGTCATCCAAAGGCTTGGCATTGTTTGTGCCATCCTCAGCAGTGGGACTCTTTCAAAAGTGGCCTCTGAGAGGTTTTGGCAGCCGTGGCTTCTCGTGTCAGGCTTGAACTTTCTGCTTCGCCTCTTTTGATCTTGAAATGCCTCCCCAGTTGTGTTTTAATTGTGAAACAACAACCGAAATTAAATCAGCTTACAGCTTTTGAATCTTCCGACTCTTCCCATGTTTTGGAGGTCATATAACAAGTCCCAAAGCCTTTCTAGGTGCTCCTTAAATGTTTTGCTCTGTATAGCAGCACTGATGCTTGTGGACAGGGAGGAGAAATAACTGATTTCTCCAGCTTGGCTCTGCCACCCCATTTCCCAGAACTTTTTGAGTGTCATGGCTCTCTGTGACCAAAGGGATTTGAGCAGGGGCTTGGAACAGGTGGCCTCTCTAGAGACCTTGTTCCAACTTAAATCTTTATAGTTCTAGTAACATTGGGACACTTTGTGCTCCAGTTAGCTGTGTTGCTGGGATCCCCTCTATGTAGAGCGATGATGGGATTTGAGGGAAATTGTGCAGTGTTTATGTATAAAGAGCTTCAGTGCTCCACATGTTCATTTCGAGGTTTGACTTCCTAAATGCTGAACCAAACAGAAGAGGATGGTGGTACCTCTGCAGCCTCTTCCTGCAGGAGGAACACCTTGCCATTGTCTGCCCCAGATCCACGTGGGTTATTGAGTCTCTGCTGAAATGAAGGAAGTTGTAGCCATTCATCTTTCAGCCTAATGGACCACAGAAATTACAAGCTGTAGCATGCAGCTTAATCTTGCCACAAGGCAGAGTGCTGCATACTTTGCCTTCAATTTATGCATGCCATGCCTTTTTATTAAATGTAAAAGAGCAGTTGACAGGGTTTCTCCAGAGGACTTGCCTTGGCTATACCTGGTGGACAGCCAGTGCATTTCAGCATAGTGAAATGAATGATGGTGGTTTCTTTACCATTCATAACAACCACCTTTGAAATTTAAGTACAGAGTTATGGATTATTCTCTGTGTGTCAAGCAGCAGAGGAGAGCGAGACAGCTATTCTGGTTTTAACCCTGCAGATGACCCAGTTCTTGAAGTATTTCCGTTGCCGTTACGAGGTGCAGTAAGGACTGGAGCAGCGGTTTCATCTGTGCTTGGTCAGGCCTTCACCCAAGGATGGCTCTTTGCCGCTTTCTTTTCTCTGTTCCTCCTTGTATTATAACTTTGAATTGTCTCTCTGTTGTTGCAGTGTGCAGAGGAGTGAATGCCCCATGTTGTGTTAGTGCCTGTCTGCCATGCTGGCCTGTCTGCCAGGACCAGGCGACCTCTCCTTTCAGCTTCTTTCTTACACGCAGATGAACACTGGACTTCAGAAATGTGAGTGACGTTTTGTCTGCAGGATGTGGTTAACTGTTAAATCTGGCTCTGCTACAGCTGTGACATAAACATTTAGGATACAGTGGAAAAACTATTTAATGTAGAGTCTTTCTTTTGTTATGCCTTCAAGGCATCTGTCAGTAATGGCTCTGAGAAATGACTGTGGAGGTTCACGTGTGTGCAGCAAGCTCTCCCCTGTTCCTGGCTCTATAAAGGTTAATTTTAACCACAGCAGGATGCAATGCAAGTGAGGTTCCTGTGAGATTTGTGCCTCTTTGCTGAAAATGTTTTGTGCTAAAAGTGTGCTGAGTTGCTTCTTAACACAACTTTTTCCTCACTCTTTTTCACTTCCCTTTGTGTAATTACTCGTAGAGACCAATAAAAGTTGGATCAGCCTAATGCAAACCTTTTGAGGTCTGCAGCTCTTGTTCTACATATCTGGGGCTTATACTGCAAATATTATTGAGCTATCCAAATTACTAAAGTTCAAAGTTTCCATCTTCTTTCTGATGTCTCTTTGGTGCCTCTGAAAATATGTCTGCAGAGTGCTCTGATAATTCTTTTTTGATAACTTCAGTCATTTTTTTCGTAGTTGTACTGGTGTTTTTAAGAACAACTTGTACGTGGGAATGTAAGTTTACTGGCTAGAGATTTTTTAACTCTTACTCTGTCTGTCCTCTTTGTCACTGAAGCTGAACATTGATTGTTCAGCTGAAAATTCAGAATTACCAAGGTTTTGACAGAAGGTCTGTGTACTTGGTTCTTAGAGCTCTGACTTCTCTTGTGTTTGAAATGTGCATTGGGAGATCTCTGTACCCTCAGTTTGCTGATGGACTCGTTGCTCTTTAAAACAAAGTGATTTACAGTCCAGTTGTAGCTAAATTATTCATAGAGTGAGGTTTGTGATGTGACTGAAAATAGGTAAGGTAATTTTGCAATTAATTAATGGTGACATGCTCCTGGTCCTGCCAGAAGTGACTGACACTGTTCATGTACATGTGTGCTCCCCCACAGCACTTGCACAGCACTTCTGCTGACTCCATGGGCTTGGTAATTGTAATGACTTCAGCAACAGTAAAAATCTTTACTCGCCAAAGGACTGGTGACGGCACAAAACTGGGTCATCTCCTTCCTTCCTCTTTTCCATTTCCAGTGTGAGCCTGACAGACCCATGCCTGTTCAGGAGGCTGTGGGGTGAGAGTGTGCCCAGCTCTGTACATTATAAGAAGTTTCTTTAGCAAAGCTCAGTTCTGAAAGCAAATCATCGAGGTTCATGTGAGGGCAGCTGTGCTTAAATCAGGTATTTGCTAATTACAGCTTTACAAGGCGACATGCTGGTAATGTTGGGCAGTTTCCTCACCTGATGGTAGAATGCTGCTTTGGGGATCTGCTGATCCCTGTGCTGAAAGCATTGCTGTGTCCTCCTCAGTGAAGAGCTCTGGGAACTGCATTTAAAAGAATTTAGGACATAAAGTAGCTGGCAGGCACGGGCTGGCAGTGGTAATACTCAGCTGTTGGGTTTGTTCTGATTTATATGGAAGATGAAACTGCTGGTACAGACCTCGCTCACCCCTGCTGCAGATGTGGGTACGATTAATTGGTGTGTTTCTCTCATGCTGTATATGCACAAGTAGCCCAGCCCCTGGCCAGGGGAAAGCTGAGTTAATGAGCATTTTTTAATGAACAGTGACTTGTGACTTTTGGGAGGGTGAAAATGGGCTGTAATAATAGTGCTATTGCTTTTATAAAAGGCACGGAACTCTACATTATTGCTTTTCTTCAAAATTAAAGTGTTTGTATTAATAATTTTTAAGTGTAATTTTCTGGATCAGACTTTTTACCAGTGCTTAAAAATTCACATTAACTCGATTACCTTTTTATTTCCATATTCACTCTCAAACAAGAGGCTTTTTCTGAAAGGTGGCCTGTGCAGTAGGAGTTTGGTAGATTAATATGCACATTTTTTTACCTTTAGGAGCTGATGACTACAGGACTTGAAATTTCAGTATTTTTTGTTGAATTCCAGCCTGAATTCAGGCGAACCCTGAAATTCATCCTTATCCACACAGGGGATTTCTCACTGACTCAGTATCAATATTCTCTCCTTCCTCCCAGTGACTCCAGTATAAACCTGACTAGTCAGTTGGGATATATGAAGCAGGACTGTCCAGGCTCTTCCTGCAGCTGCTGTTGGACACAGAGGCAATGCCACAAGGTCTGGGAGAAAAAAAGGGTCATGTTTTGTGACAGTGGTGCAAAATTAAGTGAAAGGTGCTTCTTGGAGAGCATTTTTTGGGGGGAACATGATGAAAGAAAGAAGAACTGGGACTGAACATGTGGTCATCAGCTAAACTGAGTTTTTTGGGAGGGCTCTTTCTGTAAAGCCTGTAGAGAAACTGCTGAAATGTAGGTTTTTGTGCAGAAGATGGACACAGCTGTGTTTGGCCCCAACATGAATGCTCTCATTAGGGTAGGAATCCTGAAGGCCTCTTTGTATTTCGTTTAATGTTAATGAAAATTTAACCACAGACAGCTTTAAAAGCAGTGGGTTTTAAAGCCTTAATGTGAAATGCACTTAAAAGATGTTGCATTAGTGCTGAGGTGAGGCAGGGAAATCTGTCTCATTCCATGACAAAAATAGCTCCAGCTGTGAGACGTGCTCAGGAATGTGACCAGAGGAGCCGGTTGCCACGGGATTAGCAGGAGTGTGAACTTGCAGCTCACCAATTCATTGGGGTAATTGCTCATATGCACAGCTTTGCCTTATAACAAACATGAAATAATTACTTTTCAATGAAAGTATTCTGCCTTGCATTCACCACTAGGGAGCTTCCTGGAGCTCATCCCATTGTTTTCCTAATGAAGCTTCTTCATCTGCCATCGCCTCATCATTTTATTACAGCCTGATCTGGAATTCTTGCATTTGCACATATTCCAATACCAGCATTTTCCTTCAGACTATTCTAGCAAGTTTTCCATGCACCAGAACTAATTGTTCTTTACTGGTTTGTAAGATATTTATACAGGATATTCAGACTCTTGCTCACCCTGTAATGTCTTTCTCCTATAATATTTTACTGCCTTAATTATTACAGTCATGGAATCTTGCCTATGGAACTACTAGCAAAGCACATTTTAAGCAGCACACTGGGGCAGTCAGAAATACATCACCTTCAGGCCTGAGTAGCACAGCTGAGTTAGCCTGTAGTAAAAGGAGCATCATCTTACCCGTATGCAAACGAGGCACTGTTTGAAATGGTGGTTGGGTTCAGAAGATCCCATCCAAGGGATTTAAAATGTGGTTTGCCTTTGGTAGAATGCCAAACTTGATGTTGGGGTGCCATTTAAGTTTAACTGAGGGGTTTTTTTCTCTCGTCAAGAGGAAGGAGTCCTTCCAGATTTGGGATTAGAGGTGTGTGTCTAACTAGGAGGTGCAGGCTGTTCAAACATCCATGTTTTAGCTGCTTCCTAAAAGTTTCCATCACAATTCTTGTATAACCGAAAAATAGATGCTAGGGTAAGAGAATATTTAGTGTGTCTATTCAGTGTTTATATTTACCACCTAAATTTCTATAGAAATGTAACCCAGGATGGGAAATTTTGATGGCAAAGGTGTCTTAAATTATCTGCTTCATTTTTTGTCTGAAAACAGAATGTGACAATGGCTGTATGTGTAACATAATCCTTAACACAGACAGGCTTCTTTGTCCTTTGGTTTTTCTCTGGTTCATGGTGGGTTGGGGAAGGAACAGACCTTGGTGAGCGTGGGCAATGCTAAAAGTAAAGGTTGGGAGTTCATGAAGGCCTTGGCTGTTGAGGCAAGGTAGTGCTGGCAGATGCCACGTGGAGGCTCTTCTCTCTGTTAGGAGCATAGCAGCTCGCTCAAAAGGGCAGATATGAACCACCTGCCTGCAGGGGCAGGTACAGGGATGTGAACAGAGAGGATGTTTGGGTTAATATTTCCTTTGATTAAGAGAAAGGGATGATATGTGCCAGTGTCTGGACAGCACAGGGAGTACGAGTATAATCGGCGCCGTGGTACGTGCTGTGCTAGAGATGTAAGACAAACTGCTCTTAAAGCTTCTTATTTCACAAAAGATATTTTTAATATTTCTATAATTATCCTTTCTTTTGGTTTCCATCCTATTTTCCATTTTCTGACCTTTTCTTTCTGAAAGTGAGAGCTCTTAGAACAGAGCTGCTCTCCCTCACCTGTGATGACTGGAAGCTGCAGGATGCAAAGAGAGAGGTGGCTGGTACTTATGTATCCAAGAGTCTTTTGGAGGCAATTTGCTTAAAAGAATCAGAGGTGGATTTTCAAGAGGAAAGGCTCTTTGCCTGGTAGCAGCAAGCTCTTTGTTGGAGCATTACATTTCCTTGGGTCAGAGGGCCAGATGTGGGGCTGGGGTGCTCTTGGGCTCTGGAGGAGCTGGCTGCCACATTCCCTGTTGTCTCAGCACAGCAGCACAGGGATACTGAAAATTATAGCAAAAAGGATGGGCGTTTTTTCCAAGTAAACTGTTTTCAAGGCGAAGAGGGAAAAATCAAGCAGGAGCACAATGTGATTGTCAAAGCTGCAAGCCATTATTTGAAGATTATAAAATCAGCAGTAGTCCCATAGGAGTTAAGCAGCAGAGCTGTGTTAGGAAACGGCCAATTCTCTGCTTGGAATATGATTATGGCAAGAGAGACACAAGCATTTCCCTAGATTTCTGAAGTTCTTTGCACAAGCAGTTTGAACTTGTGGGCCAGGTAGGTACCTGGTGAATCAGAAGAAGTGAAACCACACCTCTGTCTCCAGAAGCCTTTTGTCTGTGTCTGGGGAAGCATGTTTTTAATCTTGTCAGATAATCACATCATTTTGCTGTGTGATACGGGGGTGTTGTCCTTAGCAAGGGGCCACCCTGAAAAGTCAGCTGAAGAAATAATTGCAAGCCATAAAATAATGAACCTCCTTCCATTTGCTGAGCTTGGACCAACAAGGGCTTCATAATGGACAGCAAGACACTCAAAAGTGCTTTCAGATGTCAGCACCTAGGGAAGGACTCAAATGGAGGCTTGAGCTGAAGCTTTGATGTGTATTGAGTTTGCAGGGCAAGATTTTGGTAGTGGGGGGGCTACAGGGGTGGCTTCTGTGAGAAACTGCTTAGAAACTTCCCCCACGTCGGATGGAGCCAATGCCAGCTGGCTCCAGGACACACTGCTGGCTCAGTCTCTGGGATAACAGATTTGAGAAGTAGGGAAAACCTGCACAACTGCAGCTGGAGAGAGGAGTGGGAGTAATTGAGAAGAACACTCTGTAGACCCCCAGGGCGCTGAAGGAGGGGGAGGAGGTGCTCCATGTGCCAGAGCAGATATTCCCATGCAGCCCATGGGGAAAACCATGGTGAGGCAGCTGTGTCCCTGCAGGCCATGGAGGTCCACAGGGGAGCAGAGATCCACCTGCAGCCCATGGAAGACCACGCACTGGAGTAGGCGGATCCCTGAAGGAAGCTGTGAAGTCGTGGGAAAGAAACACTGGAGTCCCCCTTCTGTCTCACAGAGCAGGAGAAAGTCAGGAGTGAAATTGAGCACAGGAAGAAGGGAGGAGTGGGGAGAAGGGGTTTTAAACTTTGGCTTTATTTCTCATTACCCTTCTCTGGTTTGATAAATAATAAATTAAATAAACTTTCCCAAGTCGAGTCTGTTTTGCCTCTGACAGTAGTTGGTGAGTGATCCCTCCTCATCCTTATCCTGACCCACAAGCCTTTTGTTGTATTTCCTCTTCCCTGCCCAGCTGAGGAAGGGATTGAAAGAACAGCTTTGGGGGGTACCTGGTGCCCAGGCAGGGTCAGCCCACCACAGTGTGGTTTTCACCTCAGGATTACAGGGGCTTCATGTTTAATTCATAACTTTATGATTTTGAATCACACAGTAAAAATAATGAGAAGGGCTTGAAGAGCTGTGGGGAGGCAGCCTTAAATTAAGAGAGTAGAAACTAGCCCACCACCACAAGCTGTGAGAAATATTTCAGGTGGAAACAATCCGATGTTTATAGCATGTACCTGTTTTTGTCCAACTGTAAACATACTCTGAAGAGAACATTGCTTTTGTTTTGCTCCCCTGGGCAGGTCTTGCCTTAAGCTGAACTGGGGCTTGTGTTGGTCACTAGGTAATAAAGGGAATGAGATATCTGGTACACGACCCGCTGGTCTGGGAAGATGAAGTTTTCTTGCCTCTTCATTCCTTGGAGATTTTCTGCCCTTGTTGTGTGACTGTCTTGCCCTGGGGTTGATCCCTTGCTAACCAGAATTGATGAATTTCCTTTCTCCACAGGGGACACTACACAGAAAATGAGATCTGCACAGTATCCTACCCCAGCAGAATTGGATGCTTATGCTAAGAAGGTCGCCAACAATCCACTGACTATAAAAATTTTTCCAAACAGTGTCAAGGTTCCCCAGAGGAAACACATACGCCGTACTGTGAACGGACTTGATACTTCGGGCCAGAGGTACAGTCCCTACCCATCTCAGGCCACCACGAAAACAGGCCTCCTGGCCATAGTCAAATCTCCAGCAAAAGGAATTATCAAAGACTTTGACGGGACGCGCACGCGCCTGCTGCCGGAAGCGATGATGAACCCCCCTTCCACGCCCTACGTTGCACCAAGCACTTTAACCCACCCCCAGGCGCTTGCTCGCCAGCAGGCTCTCCAGCATGCACAGACTTTGCCGCACCCCCAGAGCATCCCGCAGCACCCTCAGGGTATTCCACAGCCACAAAGCTTACCGCACCCTCAGGGGATCCCGCACCCGCAGAACATGCAGCAGCCGCAGGGCCTGCAGCACCCTCAGACCATGGCACACCAGACTCTGCAGCACCCCCCGAATCCTCTGCTGCAGCCGGGTTTACATGGAAGCAGAAAGATGCCGGATGCAGATGCGCCGCCGAATGTGACCGTGTCTACCTCAACCATTCCCCTCTCTATGGCTGCCACCCTGCAGCAGAACCAGCCACCGGACCTGAGCAGCATTGTGCACCAGATTAACCAGTTCTGCCAGGCCAGAGCTGGCATTAGCACTACCTCAGTGTGTGAGGGACAGATTGCAAACCCCAGCCCTATAAGTCGCAACCTGCTTATCAATGCAAGTACCAGGGTATCTACTCACAATGTCCCTACACCCATGCCTTCCTGTGTAGTAAACCCTGTCGACCATGCTGCTGCTGCTATTCCTCCTGCCTCTGTTAATGTGCCCATGGTGAATATTAACAGGGTGCCGCCCGCGTACCAGAACGAAATCAAATCGGTTGCGTGGAACCAGCACCAGCTTGCACATCTGCAGCAAATGTGTGGGGATGCTGCTGGGCCTGCTGGACTCGCAGGGAAGCACCCTCAGAGAGAGATCACAGGGCAGAGTTTTCCTGGCAAAACTTCCAACTACCCTCAAGAACTGTGCATGGGCCAGTCCTTCAGCTTGAAGCCCCCCATCGAGAAGCCTACGCCTTCTCCGCCTGTGAACGGGTTGCAGGGACCCTTGCCATACACCAATGGGCACTATTTCCAGCCCATCTGGAATAACATTCTGCCCACACCCAACAGTGACAGCTCTGGGTCCCAGGACCTCGCCATGCCTTTCCACGGGGGACAGCCAGCGGGAGCGCCGCTGGATTGTGCGGGAGGAACTCATTACAGAGCTGGAGCTGGCCCATCCAGCCAGAATAATGTGATGCAGACCATGGATTACCTAAGCGGGGACTTCCAGCAGTCCTGCTTCCGAGACCAGAGCATGGCTGTGCTGGGAAAAGTCCATCGGCCTCCCATGAACCGAGCACCTGAACCAACCGATAGTCGAAATCTTCATATTCAACACCCAGGGTATAGATAGGCTGCAGTCACTTTCACAGACAAAAAAAAAATATAGGTTTTAGTCTTAATTTTAATTAATAAGCAAGGCGTTTTTAACTTGCAAACTTGTGTGATCATTATAGTAACCATTGGAAGAAGACATACTGTATATTTAAGAGCTTTGCTTACATGTTATCTCTCTCCTTTATGCATCAAATATTTAACATGCCTTTTGTGTCAAGGAATTTCATTACACTACTTCACGCCACAGCTGTTTCCTCACCGCAGAATCCCCTTTGTGCAGCTTTTTGCCTTCTGCTGAGCAGCTCCTCGCTGGACTGAGGTTGAGTTGCTGCAGGGTTTTGCAGTTGCATCTGTTCACCAGCTCTGGCGAGAGCAAGGTAGTGTAGCTGCTTCCATTTCCATCTCAATTTCCTCCAAGATTAAGAGCAACAGAATTTTGTCAGGGAGTAGGGCTTATTTTCAACTTGAAAGCCCATTTCATTAATGCATTAAACATTGACCATTTGCACTGTCTAGAGGCCTGTATAATTGAAAAAGAGCCTGCATTTGAAAAGAGGAGTATGTATTTAGGCATTAATATAGGAAGAAGCTTTTCAGCTGTTTCTTGCCCACATTTATCATTTAGATTTTGTCCAAAGTCAAAAGTCTCTGGCAGATTTTTCTGACACTTCTTTTGTTTTCTGGGCAGGGTAAGGAGGAGGGGGACAGCGGGTTTAGGACACAGGCAGCACGGCTGCCACAGGGAGCTGCCTTCTGCATCATGTTTCCCCTTCCCACTGCCCTTCTCCAGTGTCAAAGCTAATGTTGTCTGAACCCCTCGCTGCTATGAGTCTGGCCATCTTGATGTGAAGGGAATCCAGACCCACTGACAACTCCAAAAAGGGTTCAGCCACTTCTCTGGCAGCTGGAATTAATGTCAGGGTCAGGAGATGTAGCTCTGTCCTGTCCCTGGTGCAGTGTGATCCCATTGCAGCAACAGGATGGGAGGTGGTTGATCTGAAGCAAAGCTCTTCTCACAAGCCACTGTGGGACCAATGGTCCTGTGTTCCTCTCCATCAAAACACCCCAGCGGATTTAGTGGAACAATTCTCCTCCCTGGGAATTAGTGAGGCTATTTATAACATCCCTTTTTCCCAGGGTCTTGGTGCCTAACTCCTTCTGTTCCTTTCCCACGTCACTTCCAGCAGCTAGTCCAGTGACTGTAGGACACTAACTACTGGGTAACCTCAGTATCATGTTCTCCTCAGTGTACCAAAACATCCCTTTCCTTTCTAACAGCCGAATTTGTTCTAAGTAGAAAATTCCTCATCTCTGTTAACGAGACTAATACTTGAACATAATGATCACAATCAAGTTTGGAAATTAAAAAAAAAAAAAATTAAAAAAAAAGCATTGATTCTTTCTATGTACACTGGCTAAAAATATTGCTCTACACTGTAACTTTTAAGTGTAATATTTCTGTATGAATGTCGCCTGGTAGTGTGGGTTTGAGTAGCATTGTGTATGGGTGAACCCACTGGCCTCTGCCATCCACTGGCCTCCCTCACAGCCCTTGGAAAAACAAAGCCTTAAGTATTTGCTCCTTGAACTTTCCTTAATGAGCATGGTTTAAAAATCTTAAAAAGACATCATACAAAATTTAAAAAAAAAAAAAAAACTAAAAAAAATAACAAGTTTTGAAGTGACGTCATAGTTGGCTAGAGATTCTTAAAAGTTTTTCGTAAATGGGAAAATTAGACAACATTTATTTGTATTTTTTTAATTTAGACGTGTAGTCCTGGGCTGTAACAAATACTTAGGTTTCAAAGCTTAGCAGAGTACGTTTCTGACTCCTTGCGTAAGTTAGTACACTTATGTCATTATTTAAATTCTTTTAAGTGTACTATAACCCGTTCTTTAGTGGTAACTCCTTAGCAAAGTTAAGCAATTTGACTAAAGACGGATTAAATTATGTGTTGGCTTGTGTTGCCTTATATTTAAAAAGGAAAAATTGCCTGATTGTGTTATGCCAAATGATAGCAACATGAAGTCCTAATTTATTGTTTATAATCGTATTCCTGCAGTCTTTGTGAAAACTGGTAAATATACATCTATGAAAGAAAGAAAATCCTGAGGCTTTTCATGCAATATTTTTCTGAATCCATTCTGTTGGAGCCAGAGTTTGAGTCTGAAGCTGCTTCCCTTACAGTCACCCCGTCGTCTTCCCCGTCCCCATCCCAAACCCAGCGAGGGCTGTGCTCTGACCTCACCCCTCCCTGCCCAGTCAGTCACTGTAAGGTGTTCTGCTCCCTGAGTACGTACCTTTTTACTGAATAAAACCTTGGCATATCCTCTGTTCCGTAGCCTGCTCCAAATCTCAACCCAGACTGTTACTAAAAGCTAATTTTTAACTCCTGCTCTTCTCCCGAGAGCCTGAGCAGAGTCCTGTGCCGTGGTGGTGGTTGTGGTGCCCGGGAGGTGTTTGTTGGTGTTGGCAGCACGTTGTGGGTTTTTGGGGACTGTTCAGCAAGGGCAGTCACAGGTACAGCCACGACCTCCGAGGCTTTGCCCCGGTGCAGCAGGACCGGGAAGCAAAAATCCTGCTGAGACTCATCCAGGTGGGACATTGCTTGAAAAATAAGAATCGTTTTACTATTAAAATATACTGAAACCTTTCCTTTTGGTCTGGGAGTGAGATTTTTCTTTAAACCAACCCTTTTCACCTCTGCAGCAGCTGTTGTTGATGAACTCCATCCTCCTTTCCCACTGCATCCCTAAAGAGAAACAAACTGCCTCAGTCCTGGGTAAAACATTGGGAGCAAAGGCTGGATCTGCTGTGTGGGGTCTGGCCTGGCACTGCCACTCACCAGGGTGAGGAAGGGAAGAGCAGAGGTCGGTGCTGGCAGGAGCTGTGCAGTGCTGTCCTGGAAGCATGGAGAAACCTCCCCAGGTTTTATTTCACACTGTGCCTGGAGCAAAACTAAGAGTAACCAAAAGGCCAGGGATGCACCTTCCCCCTGGGCTCTCCCGAGACCCCCGTGCAGGTGGTCACCAACCTTTGGGGCTCACGCTGCTGCTCCACTTGTCTGTCTGTCCATCCATGGGTCAGTGCCTCCAGCTGGATCCTGGGTGCTTGCAGACAGTGGCTCTGCTCCTTGAGGAATGAGTAAGGCTCAGGTGTTTTCCTGAGCTGCTCACCCTCCCTCAGCACTGGCATCTCCCCTTCACAGTCCCACACAGATTCAGAATACCGAGGTGGATGTTGGATAGATCCTCAGAGAGAGAAACATGAACGTGGTGTGAACCCTTCCATGGGGAACCTTCTGTCTCCACCGTGTCTGTGTTTCCAGCAGAAGCTTTGAAGCTGTTCAGTCACAAGCCCAGTTTGTTACAGCCCAAAGTTAACATTTTATAAAGACACTCGTGAATTTTCTTTAAGCTTTCGATGTGAGATGTCTCCAGGGGCCTCGGTCACTCCTGTGGAAACCAAACAGAGCTGTTTGCTGGGGTTCACTGGGGAGAGAACTGGGAATTGCTGTTGTATTTCATTAAACCACAGACTGATGATAAACGCTGCTTATGTGCTACGGGTATCAAGTAGATTTTTTTTAATTATTATTTTGTCCGCAGGAAAAATAAAGAGACCTGGTCCCTCTGCCCCTTCTGCTGGTTTTATGGAGTGCAAGTGTGTGGGGCTTGTGTGGCCTTGGAGCCACAGGGTGGGTGCTTGTCCCACAAGGAATTTGGGGAGGGGTCTCCATGGGTTTCTGGGGTAGGAATGTACCAGGCAGAGCCTGGCTGCCCTCTCCAATAGGATCATCAAGAAGGTCTGGGAAAACAGAAGAGAGAAAATCTCAGAGCCAGAAGGGTGCTGAAATAATGATTAAAATAGGAGGAAGAGGAGGACTGAGTCCTTACAAGGTGATTTTGGATATTTTTCATGGCTCTTAGGGTTGAGGCTCTCCCACACCCTGAAGCTCTGCTTATTTTGGTGGGGGGAAAGGTCCTGGGGAAATGTGGCTGCTCCAAAAGTTGGGCCAGAAGCAGCTGCCCTGCCAAGTGCTGACTGAGCAGTTTGTGTAACAAACATTATTAATGTACTCCTAAATACAACATTTTAAAGGGGATTTGTAATACTTGCAGACCCCTTCTGGAAGAGGAGCTGTGAGGGCTTTTTTTTTCCCTTTCCCATGATCATACATCTCCTTTAATCTGCACTTCCATCTCCCAGAAGGACACAACTCAAACCCCATCTCCTGCATTCGCTGCAAACCTGAGCATCAAAATCCCTCTGAGCCAAATTAAAGCCTTTCCGACTGCTCCCAGTGTTCCCCAGATACTATGGATATTTGGTTCCCACATGGAATTTGGGCCAACTTTAGCCCAGCTAAGCTGGGAGGAGCTCTGTTTGCCCACAGATGCTGCTCCAGCATCCAGAAACGCTGAGAGCAGCCACCCTGTCCATTGGAGCTTCAGGATCCTCCTCCCCTTTGACTCAAAGTTTCTCCAATATCTGGTTTCTTCATCCATTCCCCCCAACAGGAAGAATCTTTTCAGCAAGGAGTTTTCAGGAGACTTTCTCATCATCTTTGCAGCCAGTTTAAGAGCGACGATCTGGTGGACAATGAGCCAGCAGGGACTTGGTGTGAGCAGCTGCTGCCTCTGCCAAGGAGTGACCTGCAGCCACAGCTGAGCTGGGGGCTTTGAGTAAGATCCAACCTTTTAAAACTTCTCCTTTAGGGCCAAAGAGGGTTTTCTTGACCCAAGGCAGGCAACACCCTGATGTTCTCTGCAAACACCAGCAGCTCCATCGTCTCTGTCCTGGTTTGGGACAAATAAATAGAGAGATAAATATTCTCTGATAAAAAGGAGGCCACAGCTCCCCCTTCCCCACGGTGGAAAGAGAGAACCTGGAAGATTCAGAGTCCTTTTGTCGATATGATCTCCTCCTTCCTTTGCCACGGAGGAGAAAATGGGGGGGGGCCCCCAGGCCAGGCTGGTGAAAGGGTCTCCCAGTGAGGTTTCCATGTTCTGCTGTCCCAAACAAGTCCGGAAGCAAAGAAGAGAAACCAAAGTCCCAGGAAAACACAGAAGTTCCACTCTTCATCCTCTCTCCAGCACCTCCAGAGGAGCCCTTTTCCAGCCTTATATCCTGCAGCTGTGGGAAGGAGTGTTAATGGGCCCAAATGCTCTGCAGCTGGACCTGGGTATTCCAGGGGTCTTGCTGGAAATTTCCTCCTCAAGCTGCTGTCTCAGCTCTTGGGCCCAGTTTAAAGACACTGAAAGGCCCAAGATTCATTTTTCCTGGTGTAGAGTTGGCAATATGGGATATGGGATACATCATAAAGTCACCCCAAGGCAGTCTCGTGATGTGGCTGTTTGGAGAGGAGCAACACTGTGGATGTGCAAAAAATCAGAGATGAAAAAGTCCTGCTCGATGTGGAGTCCTGGGGGGCCCAGGGGGTGGAGGAGGCAAAGGAAAGGGGCATATTGCTGTGGGCTCCTCAGGTGTGAGCTGGACAAGCATGTGTTGGACACCCTCCAGCAACAGCCACCTTTCAAATGCTCTTCAATGTTCAGCAGAGCCAAATTGCAATAAAATTACTGGAGTATTTTATCTGCTTAGTTGAAGTTAATTTCAAAGCAATTGGGTACAGACAGTTGATTCTGATGGGGTGTCTGTAAGTCTGAGAGATGCACTGACACCGAAGTGAAATAACACCAAAAAACTGCTCTAAATCCTTGTCAAACCTCTCAGTCCTGGGAGCAAATGGCTGGGGAGGGAGGGGTCCTGGCCAGATCTTTAATAAAGGGTCTGCAAAGCAAATTTATTTCACATTTGTCTCCCTATACAATATCAATGTCTGGTTTCATTGTCTTGGTGAAGAAGCCTCAAGAATCAGCAGAAATTTGGGCTCTATGGTGTGAGCAGATGGAGTGGTTTTGCCAAAAATCATCCCCATCTCCATCCCAAAGGTGTCAGAAGGATGTGGGAGTTTAGATTAGGGCATCTCTACTGTGATTGGCATCTTAGAGAAACAAAGGTCCAGCCCCTGCCCTCCAGGTGGGGTGTTCCTCTATTTTTGGGGTATTTAATACAGTTTTCCTCTCTGGCTTGAGCATCTTTTGAAGTACCTTCAGAAGAAACCTTCAAACCCACAAGTTTCCAGGAAGTTTATTTTTAAACTTGATATTTGAGGCTAAATTTAGTAGCAAATCGATTTGTCTCCCTCTCCTCCCTGAGCATTAAGAGCATCTCCTCCTCCTCCTGCTCTGCAGCGCCGGCCCTGCCGGGGACTCGCTCCCCGTTCCATGTGAAGGTTAAGAGGTGCTCGAAGATCCGGCTGACATTTCCAGACGTGCCCAGGTAAATGGAGCTGGAGTGTGGTGCCTGTTGGTGTCTGTGCCAGCGCTACTGGAGAGCGGCACCCAACGGCAAATTCCACAGTTATGCTGGAGAGGGGAAGGAAAAGGGAAAAATCAACCCAAGAAGGGAAAGCAGTGTTTTAGAAGCGGGTCCCTGAGGTGGGGACAGGGGTTGTTTGTCCTCCTTGGCTTCCCTGAGCTCATCCAGGAGCTGCTGCCCAGGCTTCCACCAGCATTGCTCCCCACACAGGAGCTCTTAGTTCATAAATAATATATGAANTATAAAAATATTAATTTTTTATATTTTAAGTATTAGACATAGACATTTCTGTTATTAACTATAAAAATATAAGCATATACATATAAGAATAAAATTTATATAATTTATATAAATTAGAATAATGTAAATCATTAAATATAAACACCATGTTTGACCCCCTCTATTTCCCTCCCCTCGGTCCCCCCGGTGCAACCGCTGGTACCGGAGCGCTCCCTGCACTCACCGCGCGGCGGCGCCACCGAGCCGAGCACCGGGCACGGGGCACCGGGACGGGCTGGAACTGGGCTCCAGAATGGGTATATACTGGACACCAGTTTGGGCTGGCGCTGGGCGGCAATGTTGGTTGGAACTGGGCACCAGAATGGGCTCATACTGGGCACTACTATGGGCTGGCACTGGACTGGCAATAGTCACCAGTTTAGGCTGGCACTGGGCAGCAGTTTAGGTTGGCACTAAGCACTAATACTGGCTAGCATGGGTCACCAGTATGGGCTGACGCTGGGCACCAGTATGGCCTGGCATGGCCCATCACTTTGGGCTGGCACCTGGCATCCATACAGACACCAGTACAGACTGGCACTGGGCACCAGTACAGGCTGATACTGGGCACACTGGGCACCAGTATGGGTAAGAACTGTCCATCATTAGGGGTTGGCACTGGGCACCAGTATGGGGTGGCACTGTGTGCCAGTGCAGGCTGACACTGGGCATCAGAATGGGCCGGCATCAGCCACCAGTTTGGGCGGGCACTGGGCACCAGTATGGACGTGCATTTCACTCCACTGTAGGAATGACACTGGGCACCAGTACAGGCTGGCACTGGGCAGGGGTGTGGGTTTATACCGGGCACCAGTATGGGCACGAACTGGCCACTGGGCACCAGTACAGGTTGGAACCGGGTACCACCATGGGCAGGAGTATCCCCAGGACCATGTGGTGCCACACTGGGCTGAGACCTGCCCAGAGGCGCATTCCCAGGGAGATGACAGGGGGTGGGGACACCCCGGCAGTGCTGCCCCCCAGCCCAGCCAGAGCCGCGGGGTGCAGCTAATTAGGGGCTAATTGCATTAAGCTGGGGCGGCACTAATGCAATTGTGGGATTATCCTGCAGAGACAGCGACCCCCTCCCATCGCTGCGGGGGTGATTTGGGGGGGGGTGTCAGACACATGCACCTGGGGCCTGATCCAGTTGGGCACCCTCAATCTGCCCTGGTGCCCATCCCCATCGCCCACCCACCTTGTCTGCTCGGGATTCTGCTCTCCCCCGGGGCTCTAATTGCTCCAGCGCTAACAAAGGGCTGCCGGGATGGATGGGGGGTCTGCAGGAAAACAGCACCCCGGGGCTGGCAACGCCCCCCCGGCCCCCAGCACATTCCTGCTGCCAGTGATTACTGAATTAACCGACTCCATCTGAGCCTGTCTGCTGCCGGGATGTGGGTCAGGGATTACTCCCCTCCGTGCCCCTCAGCCCAGCCCCGGCTCTCCCTGTCCCCAGCACCCATTGGGAGCACCCCCGTATTGGGGATGGGGCTCCCACTATCCTGATCCTGGCAAGTGGAGGAAAGAGGTTCAGGCCGAGGAAGGAGGTTCAGGCGGCCGTAATAAATACAAGAAAACTTTATTGAAAAAAAAAAGAGGTGGGGAGGGGGCAGCAGCCCCTGCCCGGGGTAATAAATAACAACCTGGGGAGCACCAACTTATAAAATATGGCTCTGGGCAGCGGGGTCCTGCAGGTTCCCCAGCGAGGCTGGTGGGGGCTGCTGGGCACCTCGGTGAGGGGCTTTGGGGGCCCAGCCCCCTGAGCACCTGAGAAGGGGCTGCCCTGAGAGGCTGCTGGAGTCTCCCAGCCCCAGGAGGTACATGGGAGCAGCACCATCCCTGCCTGTCCTGAGAGCTGTCACTGCCCCACAGCAGTGTCCCTGAGCCGGGGGCACCAGCTGCGGGCAGGGACTCAGCACCACCTGGGGCACCCCTGGGTGAGCACCCTGCTCGCAACGTGTCCCCCCCGGGGCTCCGGGGCTCAGGCCAGGATCTTCTGGGGGATCTCCACAGAGGCTTTGATGAAGATGGCATTATCCCTCACGTAGTTCCGTTTCCTGATGTCCTCATGGGAGATGAACTTGGGATAGCCAAAGCCCAGGGTGCTCTCATCCAGGGAGCTGCGTGAGGCTCCCGGCTTCTGGAAGTTTTTCCAGTTGGGATCAGGGTGGAAGGTCTCAGTGATGTGCTGGGGCTTGGAGAGCGAGGGGTCGCTCTGGTCCAGCAGGGAGAAGGTGACACGGTAGGAGAAGGGCCACTCCAGCAGGTTGTCGTACTCGCCCGGCAGCACACGGATGTAGACGGAGAGGTGGCTGCTCTCCCCGCTCCCGTTGCCGTTGAGGAAAGCCGAGACCTGGAGCTTGTAGCCGTACTTGTGGGTGTAGAACGGGGGGCTGAAGAACTCGTAGTTGCTGCGGGCCTTGGCCTCCTGCAGCTTGCGGGCGTAGTCAGCAATCTTCCAGATGAGAGTCCCGTCGCTGCTCACCGACAGCTCCTCCACATCCCGACGCAGCTCCAGGATCTCCTGCCGCTGCCGGCTCACCAGGGCACACACCATGCCCAGGTGGGCCTTGGTGCTCTCCTCCAGGTGCCGGCCCATGGCCAGCTTGGGGCACTGCGGGGACAGTGGGATTGTCAGCATGGGGACAAGGTGTGGGACAGGAGAGAAGGGTGCTGTGGATATGTCATGGAGATGACGTTGGAGCATGGGGTACTGGAGAAGGATGGCACAGGGATGTCATAGGGATGCAGGGGTGGCACAGGGACACCTGGTTGGGATAGCATGGGGACACTTGGGTGGCAAAGCGACACAGGGATGAGGCAGAACAAGGAAGGGGACACCAAGGAGCCACATGGATGGGACAGAGCAAAACCACCACAGGCGATAGGACAGACAGGGCAGAAGTGGTGTGGTAATGTTATGGGGCACAGGCACAACATGGTAGGGATGGCACCTCATGCCCAAGGATACCAGGGCAGGTTGGTCACAGGGACACACTCACCCGGTGCTTGCAGCCAGCTTCCTTGAAGGGGCACAGCAGCATGGCAGTGTTGCAGCTCTCCTTAAGATGGGTGGGCACATCCTCTCGGGGGATGTTGGCTGTCCCACACTGGTTAGGGCAGGGCACAGGGTACCGGGGACACTGATACTGGTGGTTCTATGGAGAGAGAGTGGCTGTCAGCCTGGGCTGGAAGCCAGCAGGGCAAGGGTCCCTATTGGCCCCATCTCACCTGGATGGTGTCGAAGACAAACTCCTTGGCGCAGTAGGTGCAGGGCTGGGTGCGCTTGGGGCACTCAGCCAGGGCGTGCTGGGAGAGCAGGCGCCGCATCATGCGGGCCCCACACTTGTTCTCACAGTACACACTCTCCTGGGGACACGTGCCCTGGTGGCCCTGGGGACCGTGACAGCATAGTCACCCTCTGTCTACCCTCACCAGCCAAGCCTGCCAAGGATGGGGCCATGCAGTGCCCACGTGGCCAGGGGGTACATGGACTGGGTATCCCCCACAAAGCTGTGTCCCCTTTGACGTGTTCCCCATAGTGTCCCCCACCCAGGCCCCGTCCCCATGGCCAGGTTGTATCCCCCATGGTATCCCTCACAAGACTGTGTCCCCCATGACATCCCCCACCCAGGCTCTGTCCCCATGCCCAGACTGTGTCTCCCATGGTGCCCTGCAGCCCATCTAGGTGCCCATACTGCCCCCCACATCCTGGCTGTACCTCCACAATACCCCCCAGCATGGCCAAGCCCCCATGACACCCCTGCCAGCTGTGTCCCCTAGTGTTGCCCCCATGCAGTGCCACCCACTGCCCACCTCGAAGGCCTCCCCAGTGAAGTCACTGGCACAGAACTCGCACTTGACCCGGCGCTTGGGGCAGCCGTGCTGGACGTGCTCGGGCAGGTCACGGCGGCTCAGTTTGACACTGCACCGGTTGGGGCAGGGGATCACATTGAAGCCACAGGTGCCAAGATGGGCCTGGGGAACACAGGGATAGTGAGGGGGGGGCCACAGGGCAGAACCTTAACGCCCCCCATCCTGCCAGACCCTACCTGGAGGTGCTTGATGAGCCCGCTCCAGCGGCAGCCCTCCTCGCTGTGGATGCAGCGGATGGCCAGGCTCAGCACCTGCGCCTCCAGCTCTGGATCAGGGTAGATCTGGGGGGGCAACATCAGGATATCAGCATCCTGCACCAGGCTGTGGGGGCACAAAGACCCCCAGCACAGCCTGGCTGGGAGCCGTGGGCACACTGCCCGGGGCCGGATCCCCCACCAGCACACCAACAAGTGCCCTTTGTCAGGAGTGGGTTTCCGCTCCCCGGCCCTGCAGCACAAAGGGCTCTTGCTTCCGCACGGGTGCCTGTGCCAGCCTGGCGTGGCTGTGCCAGGCGCTGTGCAGAGCCTGGGGATGGCCCCTTGGCAGGGATGTCTCCTTGGAGGGAGGTACCCATCCATGTGCCAGGCTCACCTTGGCATAGTCCAGGGGCAGCTGATCCTCGGGGCACTTGAAGACACCTTCGCTGCAAGACACAGAGGGGTCAGGGTCACTCAGGGCTGGGGAACAGTGCATTAACAATGACACAGCCATGATATCCCACCAGGTCCCTGCCATCCCATCCCAGGAAATTGGTGCTGTCCCTCCACCACTGAGCGCTCACCCCATACCAAATCCAGTCGCAGCCCTGGGGGAGCCACAGCTCTAATCCCGCTCCATCTGTCTGAGCTGGGAAATGCTCCTGCCAGACACCCCCCCCAGGCAGACCCCAACCCCCAGCCGGGTACGGCGGCCCCAGTCCCCAGGGGCCTGGGCCAGCCGCCACGAGCATGGCACCATCTGGAGCCACAGCAGTGTCTCATCCGCCCCGTCCCCTGGGATTAAGGAGGGTGCCGGCGGCTGGCCAGGATGGGGCCAGCAGGGGACAAGGCGCCCAAAGTCCCAGGTGCTGGGGCCCAGGGGAGGTGGAGGAGGGCAACAGCTGGGCGCCAGATGTGCAGCCCGGATGCGTGGCCCTGGAGCTCCCGCTCCACAGGAAATGGCCCCATCAGCCACCATGGTGAGCCAGGACAGGGACAGCCAGCCACCCTGGACCCTGAAGAGGTCCCCATCCTGCTGGGTTTTCCAGGATGGAGTGTCCTTCCAAAGGCTGACCCTGAGGTGGGAAGGGCCCTGCTCAGGACTCTGAGCTGCTGAGGGGAAGCATAAGCTGGAGATGGGAATGGAGCCAAATAACCAGCCGGGTCTGTGACATCTCTCGCCAGGAGCCACCATCACCTCTGGTCCCCACAACACCGTGGCCAGGGACTGGTGAGGGTGGCCATGTGCCATCCCCAATAGACACTGAGGTGGGAGACACGTGGCGCTTACAGGGACACACAGGGAGCCTGTAGCTCTGGTGTCCCTGGACAAGGTTGCCCTGCCTGCAGAGCCTCTGCCCGTCTAACGACCGTGTGCCCTTGGCAGGCGTCGGCGTGGCCTTGGCTGGGGCTGCCAAGCGGATGCGAGACGTTGGAGTGCTGCCTGGCACACACTGGCCTGGGATGCCTGGGCATGGCACGGTGACATCCCCTGCAGCCACCACCCCTGTGGTAGGGGTGCAAGCGACCCCCAGAAACCCCAGTCCAATGCTGTGGGGTGTGATTCCCGTGGGGCACAGCTGCATCCAGCTATGCCACGTGCCCGCTTTGTTTGCTGCAGGTGTTTCCGTGGGAGTCATCAGGCATCCACTGAGATAAGGTGCTCCCAGAGAGGGCTGGGCACCCAGCCCTTTCCGGGGAGCCTGTGGGTGGCATTGCCCCGTGGCTGGCATTGCACTGCAGCTGGCATCACCCTGACACCTTTACGGGGCAACCAGCCGTGTTTGTACCCTGTGCACAGTGTTGGGGTGCTGGGTCTGGTGAGGAAGTGGGACGATGACCCGAAGCCAGTGCCTAATCCCCGACAAAGCCTCCCCATTCCTCACGCTTGGCCGGGCAGGGAATGTGCTGAGGCAGCACCGGGGGGACCGTCCTTGCCTCTGACCTTCACGGCGTGTTGGGGCACAGCGAGGTGACAGGGTGGGGAACACCAACACTCCCTGGAATCCCCTGGCATCCCCCTCCCGGCACCGCGGTGGGGCTGGATGGCTCAGCCCACGGGTCCCCAAACCTGCTCCAGTGCAAACGGGGTGTGCTCGGTGGGGGGACCCCTGTGTCTGCCCGCCCCGCTAGAGCAAAGATGCCGGCGGGAGGGGTGCGAGGGGGGAAGATGCGCCTCGGCACGTGGCCCGGGAAACGCCCGGTTTCGCAGAAACTGGCCACGGTGTCAGTCATTCCCGGGGACCGTCCCGGGCGAAGGTCGCCCTGGCGGGGAAAGGCGCAGCCGGAGGCGGCGGCGGAAGAGGGGGCCGAGGATGACGCTTGTTACCTCCCCCGGGGAGCACGAGCATTCCCTCGCCGTGCCCCCGGGGGGACCCCCGGCACCGAATCGAGTGCGGCGGCCAGGAACCGGGGCAGCACCGACTCCGCACGTGCCCCCGGGCTGCCGGCACCGGTAGCGGGGGTCCCAAACCGCGGGGGTGGGAAGAGGGCCAGACGAGTACACAAGGACGGGTTGCACTCACTCGTCGGTGCAGGGGACCGGGGTGGCCGGACCCCCCAACACATATCCCTCCCTGGTCTCTTCCTCCGGCGGGGCCGAGGAAGGAAGGGGTTAAGCTCGAATCTCGAAACTCGCCGCTTCGGGCTTCACCGGGCCCTCCTCTTCCTCCTCCTCCTCACCGAAAGGGGCCACGGGCCGCTGCACCCCGAGGGGCAGCTGTCACTGGCTGGGCGCACCCCGCACCCCCTCCCTGGCCCGGGGCAGCACCGGGCGCTCCGCACCTTTCCCCAGCCCGGGATATCCTCGGGCGGCCCGCACCTTTCCCGGGGCACCCCGCACTTTTCCCGGGGCACCCCCCGCCCCGGGCACTCCGCACCTTTTCCGGGGCACGCCGAAGCCGTTCCCTGGCCCGGGGCACCCGTCCCCGGAACACCCACATTCCCCTCCCAGGCCCGAGACATCCTCACCCTCGTGCACCCCGCACTTCGGGGGCATCCCGCACCCCCGGGCACCGCACCCCCGGGGCCGGCGACGAATGATGGGGGGGGCCGAGGGAAGCACCCGCTGCCCTCCGGGGTGCGGAACCCCGGATCCGGCAGTGCGGGAGTGGTGACCGGGGTGCCCCAAGAGGGAAGGGGTGCGCGACGTGACGTCAGAGGATCGTCCATGACGTGATGCGGGGTCTCACCTGAGGAACTCCTGCAGGCAAGTGTCGCAGAAGCGGTGGCCGCAGGTAGAGACGCGGACAGGCTCCCGCATGGGCTTCCCGCAGAGTGGGCACAGCACCCGGCNCGCCTCCCGCCCGCGCCCCGCCTCCCCGCCCCGCCGCCGCACCGCGGGGGATGGAGCGGTCCTGACACCCCGGGGGTTCGAGGACCATCGCACTGGGGACAGTCGGACACCCAGGGACTAAGGGACCATCACATCGGGGACAGCCACCCTGGGGACTTGGCGAGCACCCCAGTGGGCACAGCCCCTCCGTGGGGTTTGGTACCCACCACGCTGGGAACAGTCATCTCAAGGGCCTGCGACCCACTGCACTGGGGACAGCCACCCCAGGATTTTGGGGAGTATCAACATCACATCACACACGGCCACCCTGGGGGCTTGTGCACAACCTGCAGAGCTCCCTTCATCCACCGCAGCCTCCCTTGACACACTGTGCTGTCCTCACTGACCCTGTGTCCCTTCCTTTACTCAGGGGTGCCCCAGAGGTTCCACACTCCTGCAGGCAGCCCGGGGCCACAGTTGTGCCCCCGAGTGAGGCTGGAGGTGAGATACAGGTCCCAGACCCACTCCTGTCACAGGGAACAACTTGCATCCCAACCATCACCTAGAGCAGGACATAGAGGGGCTGCCCTGAGCCCCCCACGCCACAGGCACAGGGAGACATACAAGCTCCTGTGGCTTTGTCTTGCTGGGAGCTCATGCCCCAGGCTGCAGCCAACAGCATCCCTCCAGCCACGGTTTGTAACTGAGCAAGAGCCTGGAGGAGGGAGAATAAAAGCAAATCTGTCTGGCTCCAGCCCCCTTGTCACTCTTTCAGAAACCAGAGCAACATATGGGAGTATTTGCCCCTTTCCCCAGAGATGGAGCAGAGCAGATGACAGGCTGTGAGCATGTGTTAGTCCCACCAACGCTCACTCCAGCCAGCTTCCCATTAAGGGCAGCAGTTGCTCCAGACCCAAATGTTAGCAGTTTTCAATTAGCAAATGGCAGAGGAGAGGGATTCCTGGGGGACACGCTGAGCAAGTCGAGCTCTATCACTTGTCACTCAAGGAGCTCACGTTACCCTTCTCCCCGAGAGGCTCTGCTTAAAATAAAACCCTTGAGCAGCCCGGGGGGAAGCAGGCAGCCTGCCTGCTCGCTGCCAGAGCTGCCAAGGAGGGGATGGGTGGCTGATTTCTGTGGTTACCCTGAGGGATGGCAGGTTGTCCTGCCACAGCCTGAGCTGCAGTGGGGTTTTAGCTCCCAAATATCAGGGCAGCTTGTTCTTGTGTACATCGAGCATGAACAGTCATCGCAGGGGATTTTTCTGAGGGAGGCAAGTAGCTGGCAGCCTGCGTGGATGATGGGAAAGCACTGAGCTAAACTTTAACCAGCTCCCAGCGAGCCTGGAAACTCAACATGTAAAAACAAGTGACAGCGGGCAACCGTGCAGGGAGCAGTGGGGTGCAGCAGGCACCTCGAGCTGGGGTTGAGGTGCTCCCCAGCCGAGTTTGCTCAGGGCTGTGACCCCTCCAGGGCAGGATCTACCAGCAGCCACATGGTCCAGCTGGTTCTGCCACTTGGTGCCAGCATGCCCTGGAGCCAGGCTGCCTCCAACAAAAGACAGGCACTACCCCAGACACTATCCCTGACACGCTGTGACCTGGCCCTGGCTAAAAACTGTCCCTGGACACAGTTATGGGACAAGGTTCAGGCCAAAAGGACAAGGCCCTTGGCATCCTGGGGGGTGATGGGATTCCTGATGCTTCCGCCACCAAAGACAGGACACACCAGTCTTTTAAGTTTAGACAGCCTGTGCTTCCCATGACAGGCATGAAGCAGCTGACTTTTATCATTATTTACTGCTTCTCTTTGATGTTTTAAAAATTATTCTTCCCTAACCTCACTGAAGAGCATCTCTGCTAATTAGCCAGGAGCTGACAAAGCCATCAGAAGGTGCTGGCTGTGCCGGCAGGGCGGCTGGGAGGTGTCAGACCCTGCAAACAAAGATTCCTCCTTTTCCCCTCTCCCTAAGGAAAGCCCTCCCCGAACTCAACATCACAGCCAAGCATTTGTCTCGCACAAAGGCGACACTCGGGGCAATTCCTTTTGTGAAGGCGATATGTTCCCTGTCCTGCATGATGGGTCACTCCTTGAACCCATGCGGGCTCAGGGAGGCCTCCTGTCCTCTTAACCAGCCTGTCCCTGTTCTGCACTCCCGCTCTGTCCCTCCACTTTGTATTTAACTTGAACTGAAGGAACAGAAAACCGAGGCTCCGGCTTCTAAAGAAGTTAAGGTGGAGCGTTTCACCGCAGGGAAAGGAGTGGGGAGAGTCCTCTCTCTGCTTCTGGGGCCTCGTGCCCAGGGAGGGCGGGGGATAAGGCGGCCGGACAGACGGACGGCAGCCGCACCTTCTGTCAAGCCTCGTGGGAATGAGGATACGACCTCGACAGAGGTGCCGGAATCAAAACAAAGCAGCTCCGGGTTTGGCTGTTTGGGCTGTTTCCTGCTGACAGCGAGACCCAGGTCAGCAAGATCTTATTTGGAACAGGGACAGCCTATCCCTGGGTGACAATGGTCTGAGGGGACCCGCACCAGGATGCACAAGAGGGGACCAGGCAGCTCCATCCCACATCACCTCTCCTTCCCGCTCCCCTCTGGCTCTCCCTTCCTCAGCAGGAAGAGCCATGGGGACACGGCTGATCCACCAGCAGCTCCACAGAACACGGGAACAAAACAAGGATAAAGGGAGAAGCCCTGAGACCTGCAGATTTCACCAGGAGCTTCTGCAGGGAAACAAAGCAGCAGACGTGAGGAATGCAACTGGCCTATTTGCCCGGGCTGCTCTCTGCCTCCGGCGGCGCGGACATGCCTCGGCTTGTCGTTTCAGGAGCTTTTGTTGCTCGGGGCTGGGGGCCTCTTTGTTTCCTTTACCCTTTCGCCAGGCTTGGTCACAGCCCGGTATTAAATTATTCAAATCATCTCGCTGGGCTTCACAGCTGAACCCCTGCACAGAGTGCATGCTGTGAAATCCCGAGAGCTCCAGCCCCCACTGTGAGCCCCCAGCCCAGCATAGAGGGCACTGGTCCACACTGGTTTTCCCGGTATTTGAGCTGGTGACACCTCCAGCCCCAGCACTGCAGTGCAAAAGTGTCATTAAGCCATAAACAACCCACCTAACACCAGCACATCAGTGGGAACAGGGGCGCTGCACCCCCGGATTTGGCAGCTCAGCTGTAGCAGGAAGAACCTGGCTCCTTAAAGTGACATTTTGGTGCTACCACTGATAAGGCAAAGGGTGTCAGACCTCTGTCCTGCTTGCTGCTGTCCTAGCAGGCCCTCAGCCCTGGCAAGGCTGCAGCAGGAACACCAGCCCCTTCCTATGGGATGTGTTTGGATGTGGTGTGGGGCAAGGGGAGCCCCGAGAGCTCAGCACAAGTCAGCCAAGAGGAATCTGTTGCTGTAGGAGCTGGTGCTGCTGCCAGCTCTGCACAGGGAGGAGAGGCAGCAGCCCAGAGGGGCTTTGAGGCAGTTTAACCCAGCCCTGCAATTACCTGGTGCCCAGGTTGGTCTGGGAGGGGAGAACAGCTTCCCTTCCACCGACACCGGGCTGCCAGAGCGGTCCCTGTAACCTGCAGCACAAGCAAAGTGCCAAAGGACTGGCAGAGCCTTTGAATTCCAGTCAGCTTCCTGGGATAGCAGGGTGTAACCGCCTGAAAAGGCAGCTCCACAAGAAACAAAAACGGCAGGGAAAAACCCATGCACCCACCCTGCCAGGAGCCAAACAGGGAGGCTGTGTCTGCAGCCAGGGCTGCACACGCCCCTCCCGGCCGGACGGGACCTGCTCCCTTCCCCAGCTGGAGCCTGGAAGGCGAGGGAAGAAAGAGCAGGAGACCGGCAGAAATTCATTACCTTTCACATGACAGAGGGATCAGTTGGTTTTTACCAGAGCCCGGTGAGGTTTCCCTCATTGAGAACAGGAAAGAATACAAAAAATAATTAGAGAGATTTCATCTCAGCCAGCTTATGAAAGCACCGACTTTATACACAACAGATTGGCAACAGCACAAAGATGGATGTGAAAGGCAAGAGCATTTGCAATGTCAGACAGATCAGAGACAGAAGCTCATCAAAAAATGGCCCAGGGCAGACCTAAGTTAAAAAAAGAAAAGAGGAGGGATAAAAAAAAAGCCAAGGAAAGGAAACGACCCTTCTGGAGATAAAAAAACGTGACTGCTGTCTGTGACACATGGATGTGCCCCTCCTGCCTGCAGAAAGGATCCCTGGTGAAAACTCACCGTCTCCCTGGAAAGACCTGGCTTAAAAAACTTGGAACTACTGACAATTGCTCGCTGTGTTTTGCTCCTCAGCTGGGAGCCATCGAGCTGGTCAGCAGCAGGACTGAGGGGCCTGAGGACAAATGTCAGCTGCAGGATCCTCCAGTGAGCTCCTGGGGCAGGGGAGGCTGTAATTGGAAAGCTCCAGGCAGCATTTTGGGAGTACGGCAGTGCCACACAGAGAGACTGCTCACACGGGGCTCAGCCAGCCGTGGAGGCAGGACCCTCAAAAGTGTGCTGAGCAGCTCAACAAACGGGTGAAATGTTGCAGGGGGGATGGGAAAGGACAGACTTCTCTAATTAGCAAAGAGGTTTGCATTTAGTCACCCAGCACAGCGCCTGGGGCCCTGACTCCAGACGATGCTGTGCAAAGGCTGACAGCTCTCCCAGACATGGAGCTGTCAGCCTGGGCTTTGTAACCAGAGACTGTTTCCGTGGAGGAAAACAACCTCTGTGCTCCTTATCCTTCTACACAGGCACTTCCAATGGGGAGGGGAAGAGCTGCGGTGTGACCCCCTGAAGCAGCACCAGAGCTCAGGGGATGTCCACTCCATGGCACATCCAGGGCAGCAGCTCTCAGGCACTGGAGGTTCCCAGTGACCCTCGTTGATGCAGTATGTGAGACCAGCTCCGGTTCCGTGGGAACCATCGTTAGGAGCTCCCTGTTTCCAGACTGCTGCCTTCAGAGTGCAGCAGAGGAGCTCTGGAGCCTGGAGTGTGTCCGTGCCAGGCTGCAGCAGGCAGCAGTGAGAGGCCAGGCCATGCTGGCAGTTGTGGGAGCCCCAGCATGGGTACGAGGCTGGATGTGGCCCCTCAAGTCATGCTCACTGGGGAGGCGACTCTTCCACAGCAGCTGAAACACAAAGAGCAAAGACCAAGATTTAGCCATAAGCCCCATCTCGATGAAGCTACAAGGCCTGAGACCCAACAAATGGGCACTACAATCCCTGTCCCACTATTCCAGGAAGCCACTGCAAGGCCTCAGTAGTGGCACAAGTGAGGCAACACCCAGCACACGGAGCCCAAGCAGAAGGAAACTCACTCTCTTGAGGCTTGTGCCCTTCTCCTCCTCTCCAGCAATGCTCGGCTTCTCCCAGTTTTTCTGTGTTTGCAGTGGGATTGAGAGAAGAGCACAGCAGTGGCTCATGATAAAGTGGGCAGCAGCCCAATCCCATCAAAAACAGCATTGGCCCCATGGGAGGAACCGCCAAGCGGTGCAGAACGGCTGCCCCAAAGGTGGAACGTGGCTCGCCTGTGCCAGCACCCTCTTCGGGCCAGATCAGAGCCAGAGCTGACAGCAGCAATGACATCACATGTGTCAGTGGATCTCGTGTTCTCTCTGGAGAAATTTCCAGGCAGACTGAGCTGTGTGAAAGCCCAAAGTCAGATCTCAGCTCTTTACAGAGCTCTTGCTGCTGGTTGCTGAGGGATGCTGGGGCAGGCGAGGCTGCTGTCCTCACACCGCTGAGTTTGCACTTCCAGTACTGGGACAGGAGGGATGAGGTTTTGGACAGAGGGACAGCAGGGACACACTCAGGCCCTGCTCTTACAGTGCTGCAGGTGGGAGCCCATAAACCAGCTGCCATGGAGTGTGGGGCAGCTCCAGCAGCGGAAGAAGAGAGCAGCCTGCAGTCTTCCTGTGGAGACAAAACCCTTTTACTCCCATGACAAATGCCCTACTTGTTCCCAAGCCTGGGGACTTGACCATTCCCTCTCCCCTTCACGTGGCAGTGCACATCACATGAGAGCTCAGCACTTGGCAGGGGAGGGATGGGAGCCAGGGCCTATTCCGCTGTGCCGGGGCAGTCAGCCGGGCCTCCTCCCCTCCGGGCTGTAATTACCCTCCTTGAAGTGGGCTGGGACTGGAATCCCTCAGCCCAGGCTGAGGCCATAATCAGCCCGGCAGAGGAGGAAGAAAGGCACCTCCAGCAGTCTGGGCCAGGCTCCCGTTGTACATCCAGGCAACGGAAGGGCAGGTCACGCCATGGGCACGTTTTAACCACGCAAAGATGCTGCCTTTGGCCCAGGCAGAGAGGAACCACAAAACCATCACTATCTTTTCCAAACCACAATGGAAAGGCAGCAGCCAAAATGACGCCTCAAATCTCAGCTTCTATTTCAGCAACATCAATTAGAGAGCTGCTCTTTTTGGATACTTGGTGGACTGCTGGCACACCAGCTCACCACTGGCCACAGCTTGGCCAGCCCACCTGTCTGGGAGTGCACAAGACAGCCTCTGCCATTTCTTTGCTCCCCTGGCCCAGTGGGAGTGGCAGCATCACAAAGCTGCAGAGCAGAAGGGGAGTTTTTATGGGCATGAAGTTATTTCTATTCATCTACAGCTCGAGAGGGACTAGAATAACACAGAGCTTACGTGCCAGGGTAACTTGGTACAGCTCCAGTCACAAGGCATTGTGTCTGGCTGGGCATTCATGGCAGGAATCACAGGAACAAAGCCTTTACTCACGCTTTACTGCCAGCAGTGTGTTCCCGTGGCAGCAGGCTACAGAGGTCACCAGGTATGGATGTGTCTCCTCCAGCTGCACTGGCCTCGGCACTCCTGTTTCCTCATCCTTCCTGCCCAGGCGTCCCCTGGCTCCTTTCCCCCACGTACACACCTCGCCCTCTGCAGAGGGATAGATACACCTTGCTGTGCACCTTGGCCACAGCATGGACTGCAGGCAGAGCACAGCCAGGGCCTGCTGCAGCCTAGGACACAGGGGCTTCAGCCTCACCTGCTCCAATGGCCACAGTGAAGGCATCCCCACAAGCCACCACGGTGACCTTCATTGCCTGGAGCCCCACAACAAGGTGGGGCACACGGCTGTTGCGGCAGGAGTTGGTGCCCAGCTGCCCATGCTGGTTGCTCCCAAAGGTGTAACACTGGCCAGAGGCTGATAACAGAGAGGAGACACAACTGCATTTCACCCAGGGATGCACTGAAGCCCCCAAAGCTCTTTGTTGTCTCTCATGCTGAGCATCCTGTTCCACAGAGCTCCAGCATCGGGAGCAGGGTGACTCTTGAGCTTCCATGAGGCCTCTGCCCATGCGAAGAAATGGAGGCAGAAGGACGGGGAAAATGTAGGAGTCCCCCCAGCTCAGGGATTTGGGCACACACCCTCACCTGTGACAGCAGCTGAATGTGCTGTACCAATGTCAGCACACACAATGGGCTCTTGGTTCAAGGGGGCTGACTGGGCACACATAAACACAGTGGCCTCTTCCACTTGGTCCTCTGGGGAAGGCTCCTCTGCTGAGCTGATCCGGTCTAGGCCCAGCTTGTTACACCTGCATAGGAAAAAAGCTCAGTTCAGAGCCGGCTAAATTCAACCTGGCACAGACACCCCAGAGAGAAATCCTGCCCTGGCATAACCACACCACCAGCAGTGTGATGCTGGGGGGTAGGATCACACAGGAACATCTTCTGGAGCCCCTTGCTCCCTCTTCCCGGCCAGGACACAGATGGACAGGCTCAGGAAGGTAAACTGTGGAGCACAGATCCTCACTCCTCCTACCTGTTGCTCCCACAAGCAAGAATCTGGTTCTTCACTGTGAGGACCATGGAGGAATCAATGCCACAGATGACTCTCTGAGCCTCGTGCTCTGGAGGGACTGTGACCTGCTGGGGGGAGTTGTGGCACTCCAGGGTACCCAGCCCAAGCCGACCTGGCAGGAGGAACAGAGCAGAGAACAGCTGGTGGCAACACATGACGTGAACACAGCCCCACAAAGAACAGCATCGACACAGCTGCTGCAAGAACCCAGCCTGGGACCCAGAAAGCAGCACAGGGGCCCTGGTATGTGATGAAACAGCTGCAACTCTTCCACACCCACCTACCCTGGCACATCTGGATGGGACTGTGGACAAGCAAGGCCAGTGAGGGGAGCGGGAACAGGCAATGGAAAGCACAAACTGTGTTTTGCAAAACAGACATCTCTTACCATTATCCCCCCTGCCCCAGGCAAACACTTCCCGTTCGTTGGAAACTGCCAGGATGTGAGACGCACCACAGGCCACCTGCACCATCTCGTAGCCCAGCAGGGCCTCCACAATCTTGAGCTGGCAGGGCAAGAGCAGCAGCCGTCAGCCGAGACCTCCCAGCCTGCCCGGCTGCTCCCATCCCTCCCACCCGGCCCCCCCAGACTCAACACAGTGCTGGCAGCATCCCAGTTTTCATCCAACACAAACAACAGAGAAATTTTTTTTGTTCCAAACAGTCTTCAAAGGGTTTAGAGACTACGTGCATGCAGCACAGAAGATAATGCAAACATCTCTGGGGCGGAAGAAAGCAGCCAGCACAAGAGTTTGGAGAGGGAAGAGGTTCAGCAAGGGTTGGGATTCGCCCCCCTGCCCATGTGGGGAATGCCAGGGGCTGTGAACGCCCGCTCTGAGCAGGCAGGGGCTTGGTGCAGGATGCGTTGGCTCAAAAGCTCTTGTGCAGAGGAGTTGTGAGTTAACGGCTCAGATTCATTAGGGTGTGGAGGGACCGGGATCTCCACATTTCACCCAGCCCCTGCTGTGACCTGCTGTTAGATCTGACACCTCGCCACAGTGAGCCTCTTTCTCATTATCTTCCTCAAGTGAAAAGTACCATTTGTTGGGATCTGGCTGCTGCTCCCAACTGGTCTCCCCTCCCCAGCCATAAGCACTGAGCAGCTCAGCTCTGGATGGAACAGGAACAAACGAGCCAGCTGACCACAGTGACAAATGGCACCAGTTTCCCGGGCTCGGCTGGAAGCCATCGGCTGCTGCCACATCCGAGGGCAGGCGAGGAAGAAGCTGGAAGGGAGCAATGAGCCCTCAGCCCCAGTGTTCTGAGCCAATCGGAAACACACAGCTCTTCTTTAAATACTGGCTCTTTTGAAAAATAACTTTTCTCAGTGAACCTTGGCAGCTGCAGGCCAAGAGTGAAGCAGGCAGGTGTGTGATTGGAGGCAGGCTCCAAGCTGGGAGCCTGCCAACAGCAACCACAAGGCAGCTCTTGACTTCCCCCATGCTCAAAGGGATCATTGTGTAGGGGGGGAGAGAAAGAGAGAAACAGGTTGGGTCTTTTAAAACCCGCAGTGACAGGGAGAGGAGGGGGAAGGGGTCGGATGCCAGAGCATGCCTGGGATGCACATCCCTGGAGCTGGGATGAGCCTGTTCATGTGGCACAGAAGTCACAATCTCTCCTCTACCCTGGGGGAGCAGCACGCCTGGCACCCTCAGCACCAACCTGGCTCACATCCGTGAAGTTTCCGTGCCCCAAACAGCCATTGCTGCCGCTGCCGAAAGTCATGATTATCCCCCTGTCTGGAGAAGCAGAAAGGAGTCGTGTCACTGGCACATGTGAGGCCCTGCAAGGCACACGTGAGGCGGACACAGCTGAGGGGACGTGGCTCCCACAACAGCGGCTCTGCTTGGACCCAGTCTGACTCATAACTCGCTGCAGGGTCCACAACCTTCAGCGAGCTTTCAGGAAGCAGCAGGAGCTTCCAGAGAGCTGCAGCCTCACCGTGCTGCCACAGCTCAACAAACAAACAGCAGTGATAAGAGTGCTGAGATAACATTGCTGCAGCTGTGTACGCAGGAGCTGTGAACCCCACAGTCTGTCAGGGTGTTAAAGTCAGAGAGGCGCTCCCTGAGCAGCTGCCCAGCAGAAGGGTGGCAGGAAATGCCATGAAGTAGGACAAACACATCCTCATGGAGTTTGCCAGTTGTGTATCTGTCATTTGCTGCCCTGACCCCCAGCAGAAGAGCAAACAGAGCTCCCAAAGACCATTGGGAGGGCTTTGCTCCACAAACATGGCCTTGGGCTGGAGTGTGTGCTCCCCTCCCACCCAGAATGCCTCCTGTCCTGCTCTGAGGGGCCTTCAGACCCTGCCTTTCTACAGCTCAAGGACAACCAGCCCTGCAGCAGCTCACACTGACTCCTCACTGTGACACCAGTCATTGCTGGCCACTGCCTGTGCCTGTGTCACACTCATAGAATATATGACAGAAGACTGAACCTCTCATACACTCATCACACTGCAGTCCCCACCATACAGGTCACTTCTGGCTTCAGGTAACACCAATGCAGCCAGAATAACAAACAAGTAGAGACTTCATAGAACCCTAGAATCATTTAGGTTGCAAAAGGCCTTTGAGATCATCCAGTCTAACTGTTTTTGGCCTTTCCCATACCAGACAGGCCTTTGGGACCAAACTGATCAGTGTGGCATCACAGGAGGACCATGCCTGACATTTCTGAACCCTACCTGATATTACTTGAGAGGCCAGAGAGGCCTCCATGTCACCCCAGCCCAGTGCATTTCTCAGGTTCCTCTCTGAGCGGACTCCCCAGGCAATCCCTGCTGGTTTTGCAGAGGGATCTGGGGCTCAGGCAGATGAAAGCAGAAGGCAGCAGCTCACCTGTGAGGCAAGCTGTAAAGAGATCACCACAGGACACGTGTTTGATGGTCACTCCAGACTGACCCTCCAGAAAGCGCGACACAAACTGAGGCTGGAGCTGCTCAGTGGCTCCGGGGAGGGAAGGGCCTCCAGCAGCCCCCATTGGAGGAGCCTGATGGAGAGAAGCCATGTCAGCTGCTGCACCTCTGTGCAGCAAGAGCTAGGTTGGAGCTAGCTCCACAGGCTGAGCAGTGCTGCCCACACACTGGATGGGACAACAGTCCTGGAGACAGTGTCAGGCAGCTACTGCCTGCCCCAGGTTCCCCATCACTCACCTCCCACAGGATGAGCCGCCCTGATTTGGTGACCCCAGCCTTCTGTGTCCTGCCAGCAGAGACCTGCACCACCTCAGTGTTCAGCATGGGCAGGCGGAGTGGGGTGGTGATCCCACTGCCCCATGTGTAGATGGATGACAGTGGCGGTGGGATTCCTGTCCTGGCTGAACCACCTCGGACACCTGTGGTCACAGATAATTCATTAACGTGGATCCCTGACTCTGCTCCCACAGAAAAAGCAATGAGACCCCCCCAGTCTGGGTGCAAGCATAGCTGCCTGCCAGCTGCCAGGGCCAGACCAGTGCTGGTCCAAGGGACTGCACAGGAGATCCCAGCCAGGGCTGAGAGAAACACACGAGAACAGCTCCTTGTATTTTATTTCAGAATTGAGGGAAGTGGCACCATGACAGCTCTAGCCTAATTGATACCAGTGCCAGCTGCATCACCCTGCACTGGAACATCCACCCTTCTGCACCCCCAGGTGGTACTCAGCCTTTGCTGGGAACAGCAGGAACTTGATTCAAGGTTTCAAACCTAGAAGAGGCATCTGGAGAAAGAGTTCTGTTTGGTCCCTGGAGCTGAGGTGCCTGTGGGCTCCTCCAGGGCTCAGGGAAGGTGACATCTCTTATCTCTAGAGGCTTGAGTGCCTCTCTGATCTGTGTCATCCAAAGGAAAGGGTCCTTCTAAATGGAGCTGAGTGGAACATACAATGCCAGGACTCACCCCTCAGCCTGGCACTGCTCGCCCGTCCCCCCGTCCGGCTGTGGGCCACTGTTGGCACTGGAGCCAAGGGTTTTTCAGGCCTGCCAAACCAAAATCCAGCCTTTAATGTCAGCATGGCCCCAGAGGTCCTGCAGAGCCCTGGATCACAGGTCTGGGCAGAGCTACAGCATAAGCCACAGCTGAACAGCTCACAGCACTGCCTTGTCGGTGCTTTAAACCACCTGAGAGAGGGGAGTTGGCACCAGTTCACTTCCCCCTGTGCTCACAACTCTCTCTTCACTGTCACTGCAATGACAAGCCTACGCCTGCCATGGCACCTGCCTGGCCCTGAGCGCCTGGGCCAGGCTTGTCTGGCAGCAGCTGCACGTTGGGCAGCACAAGAGAGCTGCATTGAGAAAATGCTGGTTTTGGAGCTCAGAACAGAGGCAGTGAGCTGGTCAGACATGCAGTGGGCTGTGGCAGCCCTTCCCAAGGGACACTAAAGTGGCAGTGTCACTTGCCTTCTCATTTTGACGCTGCCCACGTCAGTGTAAAGGTTCAGAAGGGGCCGGATGCAGATGGCCTGGGCCATGATCTCGTTCAGCTGGGGCCGCTTGGAAGGATCCAGGTTCAGCATGCTAAGGATGAGCTGGCGCAGGTCGGGGCTGTATCTGTCAGATATTGGGGCAAACGTCCCACTCATGATCTTCAACACT
This sequence comes from Calyptomena viridis, assembly GCA_013390005.1. NCBI lineage: Eukaryota > Metazoa > Chordata > Aves > Passeriformes > Eurylaimidae > Calyptomena > Calyptomena viridis. The sequence continues at coordinate 55,087 of WEIV01010171.1, read as the reverse complement.
AAGGCAGGAAGATTCTGGAGAGAAAACAAGAGACATACAGTGGCTAGGCAGTCAGGGGCGAGGCCAAGGAGGAAGGAGCTCTCAGCACTGCCCTCTGTCTTCACACTTCCCGGTTCAGTGAGAAGTGATCCCAGCATACATTTTCACCTCTGTGAGAGGCCACAGCTCCCTACCCTATGTGTAAACCACATTCCTCTTACCGCAGCTTCGAAAGCCCTCTTGAGGCTGGCGAGTTCGTACAGCACACAGCCCAGAGCCCAGATATCACTCTTCTGGTTGTAAGGCTTTCCTTCACAGAGCTCTGGGGAGATGTAGCATGGCGTTCCCACCACCTAGTAGAGATAAAGAAATTTACCATGATGCTGTGAAACTGGGGCAGTGAGGTCGAAAGAGGAAAGCTCAGTGTAGTGCCCAGTGCTCAGGCTGGCAGGAGCACCATAACACAAAGCTCTGTGGAGCTGGCCTTCTGTTCCCTGGCATCAACAGCTGCCTGACAGTCTCAGTGAAAAACATGAGGACTTGCCTTTCCAGTGACATATACAGCGATTGCCTCTAATTTTGCTCTTATCCACTTGAGAGAATCAGAGTGCAGAGTGCTGAGCGTGATACAAACGTCTGGTCAGATTAGCCCAGGTGGGCAAAGACTCAAATGTCAAGCAGAGAGAGGAGATTAAGGCAAGGCAGGAGAGCAGCACATAGGCAGGAATTTAGTTGCCAAGGATGCAGCAGATGAACCTCCAAACACCACCTCCACCACTGTGACAGCAGGAGGAACACCAGTGGGCTCAGACACCCCATCCTCTCCCAGCTGTGGGCAGGAAGGTCTTTCTCACCTTTCTGCAGCCCCACAGAGCCACAGAAAACTTGGGTGTGAAGACATTAGCCTGTATAAACTCCAACGAACAAAGCAGCATTGCTTAGAGATGCCTCCAAGAGACTATTGTGAGCCAAGTCCGAGTCTCTGGCCTAGTACCAAGGGGTAAACCAGTTCCCCTGCCACTCACCGTGTAGGCTTTGCTCTTGCTGCTCAAGATCTTGGAGATGCCAAAGTCTCCAATCTTGACGATCATGCGATGTTTGTCCAGGAGGATGTTCTGAGTCTTCAAGTCACGGTGCAGGATCTGCTTGGTGTGCACGTGGTGCAGAGCCAGGAGGATCTGCACGAAGAAGTGCAGGATGGTGTCCTCATCCAGCAAGGAATTACAGCGCTTGTGAATGAACTCTGCCAGTGTGCCCCCTGTAAAGAACAACAAAGGGCTATGGGCAAGGGGGGCTGCACAGAGCAGCACAAACCTGGCCTAAAACTGGGGGTATTTAGCCATAGCATCCTAACAAGCCAAGCATCTGGGAAAAACACATCCTAGTGGGACACACAGCATGTCCTCCAATGCTCCCGAGCAATGGCAGCACAGTTGGTGGGATGAAGAAACAGCCAGACAGAAGTTACTGTTGACATATTATCAAAAGCAGCAGGAAAAAACCCACTAGAATTACAGCTCTTGGAAGAGAACATAAACCTCGACGGCAGAACAAGATCAGCCTGTTCTGCAGAACAGAATTCTTGCAGTCCGAGAGGCCACGTGGCACAGAGAGGCCCCTGTTGGGAAGGGGAGGTCCAGATTCAGGGCTCAGGCACAGCTTTAAACAAACTCTCATGCAAATGCTGATTTCATATGAAACTCCACAGCAAATCTCATCAGAAATCACAAGCGTGTGAGACCAACAGAGCTGACCTGGGAAAATGTACCTGAAACCTGGGCCAACACTGATCAGGGACAGAGTGATTTGAAATCTTGTTTTGGATATGATTAACAGGTGTAAGGCATATAATCACAGAATGGTTGAGGTTGGAAGAGACTTCAGGAGGTCACTGGACCAATGCCCTGCTCAAGCAGGGCCACTGACAGCTGGCTGTCCAGGTCCTAGACCTCTCTTTTGAGTATCACCAAGGATGGTGACTCCACAACCTCTCTGGGCAACCTGTACCAGTGCTGGGTCACTTAGCTCATGGTGAACTTGGTGTCTACCACGACTCCCAGATGCTTTTCTACAAAACTGGCTGCTCAAGAGAAACATGTTTGGACTCTCTGGGGCTCCAGAGCACAGGATCTTCACAAGGAGCACAACACAGGGCTGCTCAACCCAAGGAGAACTGAATGCTTAGCATCCCCTGGACATGCCAAAGAATGAGGTACAGGCATTGGGGGAGATCAGGGCCCACCTGGGGCGTATTCCATGGCAATCATGAGTGCCTTGTCCTCCAGGAAGTTCTCATAGTACTCGATGACATTGGGGTGGCTGAGCAGCTTGAGGACCTGGCACTCGTTCTGCGCCGCCAGCCGCTCATCCTTGCTCATCTGCTCCACCGGGATCTGCTTCAGGATCACCAGCTTCTGGTCAGCCTTGCGCAGGCACAGGTGCACGATGCTGCAGGGATGAAGTCGGGTCTCAGCACGGGGAGGGGGGACACAACAGAGGGCCTGGCCACTACTGTGCGGTGACACAAGGCCTCTGCAATCCCCCCGCCCCGGGGTGTCCAACACCTGGTGCCGTATCCCCCTGGCTGTCACACACCCCGTGCCGTGTCCCCCCGGGTGCCACACCCCGGCTGACCCCCGCATGGCCGTGGCGACGAGCTCCTCGCTGCCTTGGGGACGCGGCCTGCGGCCTCCCGCCGCGTGGTAAAAACGCCTGCAGACCCCCACCTGCCCACGCCCTGCGCCCTCTCACCCGAAGGCCCCTCTCCCCACCACCCGGATCCGCTCGTATTTCTCCATCCCTGGGCCCGACTCCTCCCGTCTCCATGGAGACACTTCCGAGGCGCTACGGCGGCCGCGGGCGGACAAACGCCGCCGTGTGTGTAAGCCTTGGCGGGGGGACTCCCTCTTTTGCCGGGAGAATGGGGGTAACTTCATCCCACCGCGGCCCTGCGGGAATTCCCCGCTTGGATGGGTATCCCAATGCCATGGGGAGCCAGGCCCCCTTGGGCAGCGCCCAGGGAGAGGGGGTTTGGGCTGCTCCCAGGCTGGAGGGTGCCAGCAGGACCCCCCGCACCCCCAGAGAGCGGCGGTGCCCTCAGCAGCCTCCAGCCCCGAGGTTGGGGGGACACTCATGGCGAGGGGCTGTGCTGCTGTGGGGACAGCACAGGGGGCACGGGTATCCTCCGTACCCCACCTCAAACCTGGTTTATTCCCCCACGTCCACGAGCACCCCTGGGGCGGCCGCGATGGCGGATATAGCGCGGAAGGGGGTTCTGCCCTCCTCCCAGGGGCGGCTGCCCCTGCCCTGAAATGGGGACAGCGACAGTGGTGGCAGTGCCACATGGCCATGCTGCCATCTAGCGACAGCCAGCCCGGCTCTTTGGGGACCGGGTCAGCCCCCCCGCCCCAGCCAGCGCCCTGCACGGGGAGGCAGCAATGGGGCAGGACCCCCAAGCAGCACCCAGCACCACAGGGCCGGCCTCACGCCGCTGGTATTACGGGGCAACGGGATGTCCCCCTGTCCCCAAACCCTAGGGTCAGCCCATGTCTTCAGGCGAGCGTTTGTGGGCGCTCCCACTAGTTTTCCAGGGCACAGTGGTTTCCCCGGCATGCCCTCCACATACACGCGCACACCGTGCGCTGCAAACACCGGGGACAGTCGCACCGTGCCCGGGACGCGCACGCGCGCAGTGCCCAGAACAGATGTGCGGGAGCCCGCGCCAGCTGTGCAGCACTGGGACAGATGTGCAGGGCCTGACACAGATGTGCGACATCTGCCACGCACGCGCTGCACGCACCCTCCCGAACCGCCCGGGACAGGCGGGCCGTGCACATGTGCAGTACCGCTCAGCAGGAACGAGCCCCGCACAGGTGACACACCCTAGCCCTTACTCAGCCCGCGCGCACCTGCACGTCCCGCACAGGTGACACACCTGAGCAGCGACACACGCGCCGCCCCGCGCGTAACCGCNCTCGTCTCTTTCGCACACTCCGTGCTAGCCGGGCTATGGGCCCTCTTCAGGTACCGGGCACCGCGAGGGGCGGCGGGCACGGTGCGCACCCTGCGAACCGGGCACCTGTGGGAGCGCGGCCCCAGACGGTGCCCCCAGGGGAGGGGGCAGAGGGCTCGGGGTCCCGCCGTGATCCCCGTCCGGGAGCTCAGGCTGACCCTCTTCCTCCTCCTCACCCCCAGCCTCTGGTACTCCCCGGAGCTGCTCTCCGACATCCAGGACGGCTACAGCGTCTCAGGGCACCTGCTGGTCTGCTTCTCCTCAGGTAAGGAGCCAGGCAGGGCAATGGCCGCAGCCACCCCGCCGAGCTCTGCCCACTCCCTGCTCAGCCTCGCGCGGCATGCTGGCTGGATGAGCCCCTGGCTCAAGGGCTGGGCAACTCTCCGTGCCTCCTGCCTTAATCATGAGCGTGGAGGCCACAGGCTGCCAGCCTCCGGGGAACAGCCGTCTGTCCATGCCCAGACGAGGCGGAGGTGTGTCCGACACCTGCAGCACAGTCGCACCACCCTGCTCCTCCTCCCACTGCTCCTCCTTACCACAGTGGGTCACAGAGCAAAAGCCAGACCCCCTTAACACTCTCCTTCATCGACAGGCTACTTCATCCATGACACTCTTGACATCATCTTCAACCATCAGTCCTGCTCATCTTGGGAGTACCTGGTGCACCATGCAATGGTGAGTATGGCCAGTACAGGGGGACTACCACACACTCTGGGCTTAGCCCACCCAGGTTTCATGTGCTATGGCAGGGCAAGCCAGAGCCCTTCCCTCTGCCTCGCCCTGGCTGCCAGGTAGGCTCTGCATCAACAAGGCCAGGGTGCCCAGAGGGGCAGGACGCCTGCCAGCATCGGCTCTGAGTGCCGGGAGCCAGACAGGCTGCCGTGCTGGGAGGGGGAAGAGCTGGAAGCTTTTCCCAGCTCCCCAGTGCAGGGATGTGTAACTGGTCCTGGGGGATCTGGCTCTCCAGAACGGCTTTCCCTGGGAGGCTGCTGGGATCTCTGGGTGTGGGGAGCAGCACCACATACTCCCAGACCCTGGCAGGGAAGAACTTGCCTCCCCCAGGGCAAGGAGAGCTGACCCTGCTCTGTTGTGCATGTATGTCCCAGGCCATCTCTGCCTTTGTCTCGCTCATCATCACGGGCCGCTTCCTGGTGGCAGCGATGCTGCTGCTGCTGGTGGAGGTGAGCAACATCTTCCTCACCGTCCGCATGCTGCTGAAGATGAGCAACGTGCCTTCCCCGGCGCTCTACAAGGCCAACAAATACATGAACCTGGTGATGTACTTTGCCTTCCGCCTGGCGCCCCAGGCTTACCTCACCTGGTACTTCCTCCGCTACGTGGAGGTGCAGGGCCAGGGTGCCTTTCTCATGGCCAACCTCCTGCTGCTCGATGCCATGATCCTCATGTACTTCTCCCGCCTCCTCCGTTCTGATTTTTTCCCCTCCCTGCGCAAGGGTTCTGCAGGGAGAGATGTGGATGGTGAGAAGTTTCTGATAGACTGAGACGTGCACACCAAGGGGCACCCGGGCTCCGGCTCCTGGAGGTTTTGAGCTCTCCAAACCTGCTCTCATGTGCCTTAGGGTTCGCTCCCAGGCTCCAGGCCCTGCCTTCACCCACTCTGCTACCTAAAAGCGCTTCCCTGCTGGACCAGCCTGACAGCCTTGCCGAACCATGGGGATGTCACCGAAGCCAGGGGCACGGCCAAGGGAGAAGCAGCCCAAGCCAGCTTCCATGCAGGCAGCTGGAGGGCCAGGGGTGGCTGCACTTAGCAGATGATGGCCTGGGAGGGTTGCGAGGGAGGGGACGAGTCCCTCCCGTGGTTGTGTTGGGTGTTACGTGCATTAAAATTGGTCTGTTTACTGCTGCCGCAGCACACCTGGACTGGTTCTTCTGTGGGGCAGAGCAGGTCAGAGACTCCCTCTGGATCGAGGGGAGGCTGGGAGGACAGGGCTCTGGGAAAGGATGTACCCCATTCCCAGTGGAAAGTTGGCAATGGCACATTTCTGCTGCCTGCTTTGTTCTAGGGACCCTCTAGGAATGCATTGCAGCCTGTGGGGTCCTACCAAGCAAGCCTTAAACAGCAAGACCCCATCTCTTACATGGATGGTTTCCCTCCTCTTCCTCACCCCTCTGCTCTTACAGAGACCCAGGGCTGTGCAGGGAACAGTTGAAGGGAGCCAGGAGAGGTACCAAGCCTTGTGGCAACAAGGAGCCTGGTGGGCTGGGTGACTCACCCAGCAGCCATGTGAAGTGGAGCTGGCATGGAAAAGCTGTGTAAGGCCATGGGCTCTTCCTGGAAGACTGCTGCATGCTTGCATCCCCCCGGAGCAATCTTCACCAGCACAGAGCTACAGCCCTGTGAGTGTGCCCATGTGCGTCCTGCAGCTGCATGACCAGGATGGCTTCAGCAGCCACCCCAGAGGAGTGGGAGGAGGGGAAGGGGGGGGGTCAGCTCCCCACAGGAGTGGGGCCAGAACTGGCCCAGCCAGTCCTGTGGAGCACCAGAGCACTGGGGAGACAAATCCTGCTGACGTGACAGCTCCAGGATTGCACTGGATGGGCATTAGCAGTGGGGCTTAGAGGGACTCCTGCCCAGCCCCTGCTCTGGGCAGGATCTATCCCACCCAACCCACTGCCAGCTCAGCTCAGGCAGAGACAGGTGCTGTGGTTGAAATAAGCCAGCGATTAAGGGGAAGCAGTAGGGGATCACCTTCCCTCCAGAGAGCTGGGAAACCTCACAGGATCAGGATCTTGCTGGGACTCCTGGGTGTGCACAGGGAGCGTGTGCCAGGAACAGCCTGGCAGGTGAACAGAGACATGATACCCAGGACACTGGGCAGCTGCTGCCTCATCCCCTCCTTGCTCAAAGCAGATCTCAGCAAGGCACAGCCTTACCCTCAGCAGCACATCCTGACAGCTGTGTCTTCCAGCTGCAGCATAAGCCCCAAGGCCTCTCTGCACCGATTCCATCTGCACCTACCCTGCATAATCAAGCCCATATCTTGGTTTCCCTCACCCCGACTGCTGCCCCTTTCCCTGTGGCCTCAGCAGGTCAAGGCTCAGATGACCATCCCAGGCTTCCACTGTCCCTAAAGCAATGTGAAAGAGCCAGGTATGACAAAGCTTCCCAAAGCATAAGCAGGGCTCCCCACCATTCACTTCCTGGCTTCCAGCAGGAGCATCTCCCAACAGTACAGCACTGTCCTGGCCGGGCCAGCTGCAGAACAGGCCAGCTGCAAGCCAGGAGCAAAAAAGGCAAGAGAAGTGCCAAGGCAGCAGCCACCAGGCTGAGTTGAAGCAAGGCCAGGCCAAATGCAAGTCATGCTGAGGTGGAATCCCTCCCAGCCTCCTGCTGTGGGACATCCTGGCTCTCCCTACCCATTCCTCACCCAGCAGTTACACTGCCTTTGCTACAAGAGAGGTGCTTCTCCCCTCACATCTTTCTTGGAGTGACTATATATAACAAGGTGGCCTGGGGCACAGGAGACCCTGGTGCTGCCCATCCATGAGCAAGAGGCTGGGCAAGCACACAGGAAACCAGCACTCCTCCCTGCAGGTGGTTTCTTATACCATACAGCAGGCAGGGAGCATCTTCTGCCTCCCTTGAGCCCAGGTGAGAGATGTCAAGCCCAGGGCTACACAACCCAGCACAGATCTTCATCCTTGAGTCCTGAGAGCAGTTCCCTCTCCATCCACCACCACCCCAGGAATCCAATACTCTCCACAAGAGGCCTGAAAGAACTTGGTGTCCCACTGCTTAAGAGCTCAATTACCCCAATCAACATTTCATCACAGCTTTCATAATCTTTCTCAGTCAAGTCTATTTACTTAAGCTCAAGTACCCCTAAAGGCTTTTCCATAATTCCCTCATTCCCTGCTCACCCAGTTCTTCACGCCCTCCTCACTCCAAACACTCCAAAAGCTGGTTTCATCTACAAACTTAAGGCCAAACACTGTCGAGGCAGAAACAGCAGCTGTTTGATAGTGAACCCTATGAGGAACAGGGAAATTCACACTCTGCAGCACATGGAGCAGAGACTGTGCCAGAAAAACCCACAAAGCCTATGCTGCTGGATTAGTGTGAGGGCTTCAAGTGAACCTGCAGCATAAGCAAAGAGCTGATACACTCAGAAAATGGTGTGACAGGTCACTTGTGCCAGATCTAAGCCATTGATAGGTTTTTGCTGTGGTCACCACCTCCCTCCTGTCACCTGCTCCACAAGAAAGCAACGTAGGACACCAAAAACACCCAAAATGAAGCCTCAAAATTTGCTGCATGCTCTCTTTCACACAAACTATGCTGTCACAAAACACAAGAGCCCTCAGTGGTGTAACAAGGTTTATTATGTCTGTACAGTCCTCGGCAGATGCAGTTTAGATGATTCCAATCTGGAAAGAAGCAAAGGATGTTAAAACAGATGTTACGATGGCAGAAAGGCAGAGCCTCCACCACAGACATCACTGCCACAGCTGCATCTCCCCAGGATTCCTGTCCTCCAGGGATGGGCTCTTCTTCCTCCCACACCTGCCCAAGAGCCTTACACAACTGCTTTGTACAGTTATTCCAGAATCATCCCTGTCTCCTGCCTACATCAAGCACCTCGAGGTCTGAACTGACAGAGAATATGGCTGTGCTCCTGAATACTCAGATCCTGTCTGGCTATAAGAACACAGAGCTGTCCCCACGCTTGAAGACAAGTACCTCACATGCATAGCAGGAAGAACAATCAATAAGGGAGACAAAGGACAACTAAGAGGGAGCTGCAAAGTTTCAAAGATGTCTCACCTTGTTGGCCACATCCAGCGCATCGTAATCCGGAGCCAGTCGGACATAAGCCTTCTTCTCCCCGTCAGGCCTAGAGGGGAACAGGAGACATCAGAACAGAAGCAAATCCTCCCCCCTGCTCTGCCTTCCCACTGTTCCCATGTGCATCAGTGGTTCCTTTGGAAACATCACATTAGTCAGTGGAATTGAAGTTTACATCATTTGCACAGGGCTCCCCGGGAATGAGAAGAGCCCCCTGATCTGCCAACACTTCCCACAGTCACAACTTGCACTTCTCAAAACCTTTAATACTGAAATCACAGAATCAACCTAGTTGGAAAAGACTTCTGAGACCACAGAGTCCAACCTTTGACCAAGCACTACCTTGTCAATTAGACCAAGGCACCAAGGTTTCTTGAACACCTCCAGGGATGGTGACTCCACCACCTCCCTGGGCAGTACATTCCAATGTTTTAGCAACCCCTTCCGTGAAGAAATTCCTCCTGATGTCCAACCTGAACATCCCCTAGCACAGCTTGAGGTCATTTCCTCTCATCCATGGAGCTTTATCCCACCCTTTCTGAGTTCCCACAGCTGCTGAACCTTACACATGTTCCCACTTTCTGCTAAAAATGCTTCTTCTGAAGCACCTCATGTTCACCAGTGGTCTCTTTTTATCTCCTTCTCACCTAATCAACGTGTTGACCTTGGCCACATCAATATCATACAGCTTCTTGACAGCCTGTTTGATCTGGTGCTTGTTTGCCTTGACATCCACGATGAAAACCAGAGTGTTGTTATCCTCAATCTTCTTCATTGCTGATTCTGTGGTCAGAGGGAACTTGATAATGGCATAATGGTCCAGCCTGCAGGAGAAACCCTGTGCTTAACAAAGGCCTGGCAGGTGCTTCTCTGCGCTTCAAGAGGTTTCTCTGGGGTGCATCAGTCACCAAAAAAGTTATAATCACAAAGTCTCAGGCTTTGGTCGCTTGAAATCATCACCTGCACCCCAAACACAGTGCTCTGCCACTGAGGTGTGTCTCACCACATTCGCAGGGTCTCACCTTTGGATAAGGTGAGAGGGAAGTCCCCACACCAGCCCACCCATGGAGCTGCTCCCATCCCCCAAACCCCGCAGCAGAGCAGAGCCCAACACGCCACACGTACTTGTTTCTCCGTGGGGCGCTCTTCCGGGGGTACTTGGGTTGTCTCCGCAGTCGCAGAGTCTTGGGCCTGCGGAATGTGGGGGACGTGCGGATCTTCTTCTTCTTGTGGCTGTGGACCCCCTTTAGAACAGCCTTCTTGGCTTTCAACGCCTTTGCCTTCGCCTCTGTCTTCGGAGGCACAGCTGCGGGGACAGCTCAGTCAGCACCACCAGGATCTGCACTGCCAGAATGTGCTCCCCAGCCGGGCACGGCTTCTCCCGGTCAACGTGCAGAACTTCACCCGCGCTCCCTCATCCAACCAAAACGAACCCCAGAACGCCCAATGCGGCTAAGGTTTCTTCCTTCCCCCCAAAATAAACCAGTTTCCGAGAAAGAAAAGGCACGTATTCCTTCCCCACACACGAGTGCCAGCACTGAGCTGGGGACCCCCCCCCACAGAGAATCGGGCAGGCCTGTCCTGCTACCTCCACGTGCCCGCGCCCAGAACCGCGCCGCAGCCCGGCCTCACCCCCCTGCCCGCTCAGCCCGGCCGCCCCGCATACATCCGCACCTCGTGGGGGCCCGCAGGCCGCCCTGCACCCCCCGCACGGACCCGCCGCCCCGCGCCCTCACCCTCCTTCTTCGCCTTGGGCGCCATCTTGGCCAGGCGGAAGCCGAAAGGGGCNACCGGAGTTGGGAGGTTCGCGGTAACGGGGACACCCCGCTTCATTCCCCCCGCCGTGGGGACAGGGGTGGGGCGGGGAGGGCTTGTTCTTGGACCGGGGTGTGGCGAAGGGACGGCGGGGGCTGTGCACGGAGGACACGGGGTGGGACTGGGGACACGCGGGGACCGGTGGGACACGGAGGATGACATGGGGACAGACAAACTGCGGGAGGTGGGACACGGGGACGNGCGCAGCGGTGGCTGCGTGGCGCGGTGCGCCATGGGAGTTGTAGTCTGTCATGCTACTCGCCCTCCCCGCCGTCGTGGCATGGGGGGACCTGGATGAGCCCCGGGGTGGCGGGGATTACCGGCGTCCCGCCGCATGGGTGGCAGTGCAATGGCTCTACCCCGGAGGAACCGGCGCCCTGGCCCCTCCCACGCTCCCTATGGGGGCGTGGGAGGGGCCAGGGCGCCCGTTCCTCCGGGGCTGTGCGTGCAGCGCCGAGCACCGCTACCGGAGTTGGGGGGGTCGCGGGGACGGGGA
>WEIV01010171.1:7926-37905 GCA_013390005.1 Calyptomena viridis | reverse complement strand
ATGTGCGCCCCGAGGTTGCTCTGCCGCCTCCTCCTCCTCCTGCTGGCAGCCGTCCCCGGAACGGCCCCCGACACTGGAGCGGCCCCGCCGGGACGGCCCCGCGCCCGTCGCGGGCTCACCTACCCCGGGACACTGTGGTGCGGCGCGGGCAGCAACGCGGATACCTACGAGCAGCTGGGTAAGGGCGGCGAGGCCTTTGCTACCTGTATCTTTCCATCTCATCCCTTCCCTTCTCACTCCATCCTACCCTTTCCATCCCATCCCTTCCCTTCTCACTCCATCCTACCCCTTTCCATCCCTCCTGTCTTACCCCTTCCGATCCCATCCCATCCAATTCCTCATATTCCATCCCATTCCACCCACCCCTTCCCTCCAATTCCACTCCATCCCACCCCTCCCATCCCCAGCTCGGTGCTGCTCTATCCCAGCCCAGTCACAGTCCCCAGTCCAGTGCTGGGTAAACCTCCATCAATCCTAACCCACTCCCATTCCAGTCAGTGCTGGTCTACTCGTCTCCTTCCTCATACTAGTTCAATTCCTGTCTGTCCCACTCAAGCACCAGTTCAGTCCCAGTTCACCTCTGCTTAATCCCTGTCACAAGATTAAGCCATCTTGGTGCTGGCTCGGTCTTGATCCACCTTCTGTCTCCAGCCTGATCTGTGGTCCATCCTGCTCCCATTCTGCCATCCAATTGCAGCCCCTACCCATGCCAATATGATTCTGTCCAATCTAACCTTGGTTCCAGTCCTAGCCCAGCTCAGCCCCAATCCCATCCCCATCTGGCCTCATCCCCATGGGGCAACCCCCATCCCTGCCTGCACCCTGCACCTTCCCTGCAGGGGAGCATCAGGACACGGACCGGTGCTGCCGGGACCATGACCACTGCCAGCACGTCATCCACCCCTTCACAGTGCGCTACGGGTACCGCAACCTGCGCTGGCACACCATCAGCCACTGCGACTGCGACCGCAGGTGAGTATCCCCATGCCTGGCTGTGCCCCAGAGCACCCCGACATCCTGGGGGTGCCCCAGCCCCCCTCACCCCAGCTCTGCCCCACGGCAGGTTGAAGGAGTGCTTGCAGCGGGTGAACGACACGGCCTCTCGGGTGGTGGGCCAGGCCTTCTTCAACGTCATCCAGGTGCCCTGCTTCGAGTTCACCTACAAGGAGGAGTGTGTGGAGCCCTACCTCTATGTCTGGTGAGTGTCCCCTGCCATGGGACTGTCCCTGCTGGGGGTTCCCTCACCCTGTGCCTCCTTGCTCTCCACAGGTGCAAGGTGTACGACACGGTGGCTGTCGCGGTGCCCAGGGAGCCGGTGCTGTATGAATTTGGTGGGGAGCTCATCGACCGGGCAGCAAGGCCCAGGGGGGTCCCTCTGAGCCCCCCCTTGAGCAGTGCAGGTGGAGAAGCCCTCCCAGTGGATCGTCACACTGGGACAGCCCACAAGGCAGTCAAGAAAGAGAGGAAGAAAGACAGGAAAAATAAGGAGAAAGGTCTGAAAAAGAAAGGACCTTCTGAAATGGGGGAACGGAGCCATCCTGCAGGCGCTGCCCCTGCTGATTCCTCTGTGGGCCAGGACCCCTGGGCTCTGCTGCCGTCTTTGGGGGAAGCATCCAACACCATCCTGAGTGATGCCCCGGCACAGGAGGGCTTGGGCAGGGAGCCAGTGCCAGCCAATCCATCCCTGGTACCCACTGTCAGTGGGAAGAGGAGGAGGAAGGAGAGGAACAGAAAGAAGAGGCTGAAAAGCAAAGCTGAGTCCAAGCCCACAAGAGAGTCCTGAGCTCCCCTCACCCTGTGCAGGTCTTGGCTGTGAAATAAAGTTGCATCTGCTCAAGCAGATGGTGCTGCCTCAGCCCTGTCTCTATGGGGGAAAGAAGGGCACTGGGGGCGGCATCCAGGGGAAACCTCAGGGCTGATCCTATGGGAAGGGAATACCCAGAGCTGTGTGAGTATTGAGGAGGTTTGAGCTGTTTCTCACTGCTCCCATCTGCTCATGTCATCATCTTGGGGACACAAGTTGCTGCACTGGCTGGGACAGAGCTCCCAGCCCAACACTGGCATGGGGCTGAGCCTCAATTTTAGCTCCCCTGCCACAGCTCCCTGAGCATGTTTTTCTTCAGAATTTCTCTAATTGCACCACCCCAGCTCTCTCATCCTCAACCCTCTGCCTTTCTGGTGCTCCCACACCAGCACCAAACTCCTTCTCCAGCCCCAGCAATCACAGCAGAGGCTGCTCTGGGAGAAACAGGGCCTTGGTCCTCCCTGGAGGCTCCTCAAATGCCTACAAAAGCTCCTTAGCATGGGACAATGAAGCTTTTCCAGCTCTAGGACAAAAGCAGATGCTGCCTGGGAAGAGCTGGGGCAGGGAACACTGACTGTGTGTCTGCCTCGTGGATGGGGATCCTGCCTGGGCTCCTGCAGTGAGGAATTTGAGGGCTCAAGGACAAGGCACTGCCACCAACTCCTCCAAAGTGCTTCCGAGGGAGGAGTGAGGCTCAGCCCAGTGTCCTGGTGAGGTGGTAGAAAGATCTTCCTGCACCAGCATCAAATAGAAGGACCAGAAAAAGCTGGAATGACAGAAGCTGACCACCATCTCCTGTTTTGCCTCAGGAGATCAGACAGCCAGGGGGCCTAGAGAGCAGAGCTGCCAGCACAAACCCTGCTGCTCCTACAGCATGCAGTGGAATCCCAAATCCCTGAAATAAGCGGATCACAAGAGCCCAGGGGGGAATACCAAGGTTGGAGGGAGGCATCACTCCCTCTTGAGGGCTGCTAATGGGTGCAAAGCCCTTGTGGCAGCCACAGCAACACAGCAGGAAGCAGGGATGTGGGGCATGTGGACAGCTTCCCAAAAGTAGAATTTTTTATTGATGGCAAGGGAAAACTGAAACCAAAGACAGTCAAAAAGGAGCCAACAGTAAACAACCAGTCTCCCTCTCCCTTACAGGTCCAGCTGGTAAGGAGCTTCTCCCAGTCAAATTCCCCTCATATAATTTCATAAAACAAGAAAACAGTGCTAGGTTAGTTCACCTGCAACCTTGGAGCTGCTGGCCCTGGCCCAGGGTTTTCCAGCCTGGCCTGGGTCATTCCAGGGGGAAACAGGACCCTGTCAGCTCCCCAGCACTGCAGAGGGGATGGCATTGAAGGCATTTCTCTGTGGAAAGAGCTTTGCTTTGTCTCCTGGGTTGCCGCCATTCTTCAGGAGCATTTACATGCAAAAAAGACCTTTGTTTCCTAAGATCTGCTGTTCCTGCTCATTTCCTAGCAAAGGAGGCTGACCAGGAGCACTTGGAAGGAACAAAGACTCTGCTTCCATAGAAAATCCCTACTAACAAAGCCAGAGAGGGGTGAGTGTGTGCAGCAGGAACTTTCCCTCTCAGCAATGTCTCTCCCATTGCTGGCATTCCCTCAGGAATACTGCACTGGGCTGCTTCTGACACAACTGAAGTTATCCACATTACCCACCCCCTGCGGTACCTCTCCCAACCCAACAGCCACAGGCCCCCGGGAGATGCCCCCAATTTGGGTGTGATGTCTCTATACGATGCATCCAAAACAAAACATTATTCGTTCACAGAAATCAGCTTCTCTGTGACACTCTCAGCACACAGAAGGAAATGCCAAGCAACAAAGGAAGAAGGAGCATCGACTTCCACCATGGTGCTCTGCTCTGAGCAATTCCTAAGGGAAAGGGCAAGGTGCAGGCAGAAAACCTCTCAACTAGCATTCAGTAAAAACACTATTTATTCACCCCTCTTGGTTACAGCAGGGCAGGGTAAGCAGGTATGGAGGAGGATGCCATGCACTCCGGGCTGCCCCACCACAGTGGTTTAGCCCATGCGTCTGTCCTGCACTCGGGGAACCTGCCGTTGGGCTGGCAGTCTGATTAAAAAAAAAATAATAACCAAAACTAAATAAATATTGTTCCAAAAGAAGCCAGAGGAGAGAGCAAGCCTTTGGTACAACTGCATCTCTGGTAAGACCCCGAGCAGCTGTGCTGGACCCCTCCAGCAGCCCCCCACAGCCAGGGCTTGGCACAGGCTCTGCAAAGCCTGTCACACAAGAAAACATGGAGCAAACAACAACAGAAACTTTCTGAGAACTCCAGTTTGCTTTGTCACAACTCCCATGACTTTGCTTTGTGGTCTCAGGACAAGGAGAGGTGACAGTCAGGGTTTAGGAGAATCCAAAGGAGACAGGCTCACTCCAGGCCGATGGTCTGCACTTTCAGCTAGGTTTGCTTCCCAGTCTTTGGGGTGAAAGCAGGCTGATGTGCATGTATAAGGACAGATTCCTTTGACCTCATGCTTACTAAGCTTCCAAGGTGCCTGGAACCAGAGCCTGGAATGCAGAGGCCGATGCAGCGTTCCTTTCTATGATATATTTTTCTTATATATAGTATACATTTTTAAACCAGCCCTGCCAAGTCTATTCACTCACTCAGGTGCACATCACCAAGAGTCATTTCCCTGTATCCCACGACGTATAAAACAGGAGTTATGTGTCTAAGGGAAGGGAAGTTGTTTCCAATTGTTCCCTCTCCTTTCCCCTCCCCGGAGAAGAGAGCGGAGGTTTCGGGTCAGGTCCTATCGATCCATCTCATCCAGGAGTGGTGTGGCATCCCCTGCGATGGACATGGGCGTGCTCTCGATCATGGGGCTGGGAGATGGGCGGGGAGTCAACCTCTGCTTCTGTTTCCTCCTCTCAGCCTCCTTCTCCTGCAGCCACTGCTCTGCCATCTTCCCCCAGTCGATGGCAGCGTGGGTGTTGGTCCTGCAAGGACATGGGAAGAAGGTGAGATGTGCTACCAGGAAAACTTCCCTGCCCACCCCTCCCTCTCTTCCCAAGGGTTCCATGCACAAAGGTAGGAGGTAACCCCACCACGCTGCTTCCACAAAAATCAACAAAAGCCATGGAGACAGGACACAGATGGGTATGTGCACCCGAAGCCACTCACTTTGGCTGCTGCCTCTGCCTGGAGCTGGACGATGGCTGTGACTGTGCCTGGGACTGGGTGGACTGGGGTGTGGTGTTGGCCTGGAGCTGGTACTGGGGCGTTGTGATCGGCTGGCTGGGAGTAGTGTAGGAGTAATTTGGGGTCATCAGAGGGGTGGCCACTGGCTGCTGTGCTGGAGTAGTGAAGACCTGCAAAGAGCAGAGGCTGTTAGAGGACAGAGGATGAACCCTGCTAGGCTGTGGGGGGCTCTGCACTGCTCTGCCTGCCCAGGAGGCCAGTGCCTGCCCTTGGTACACACTTCCAGCCCTGCCAAGCCCCTCATCTGGGCAAGGAGAGAGTGGCAGCAGGCACTGTCCAGGGAATAGGTGGCTGCAGGACAGGAGAAGCAACACTCTGCTAAGCACAGGACATTTTTTCCTTTGAGAGACCTTGATGTCCCACCCAGCCTGGGCTAGCAGGACCAGCACAGCCTGCCCTTCTTGTTCACCCCACACAGGCTGCAAGGGGTGATGCTTGAGCTAGGCAAAGGCAAGGGGCACAAGAGACAGCTGGAGCAAATCAACAGCAATGACAGCCTGCAGTGGGCATGAAGAAGAGATAAATTCTTCCCCTGTGGGCTGCAGAGAAGGTAGAGTGGCTCCTAAGATGGCTCCCTCCCACACCCCAAGACAGCTGGTTGCTTGTCCCCATGGAGTGCTTAGTTTCTTTGCCTCCTGGTGTTCACCTCCCTTTTTCTTCAGATGTCTTGGTGACTAATACATTGGGTTATCCACAGTCTCTGTCTATCCCCAACTCAGCATTTACTGTGCCAAGTTCCCTGAAAGCCTCCCAAAGTGCTCCAAAGGAGGATCACTCCTCCCCGCAAGCCTTGTCTTGCAGCATCTCTTCTTCCGTCCAACAGCTGGGTGTGTTTTCTGTACCCAGGTTCCTCAGTCCTTCTGTAGCTGGAATTAGCCTTAGTGTCAGCTGCGAGCTGGCAGAATGGGCTGGAAGAAGGCAGGCACCAGCACACATGAGGAAAGGCTTCAGTGTGAGCCAAAACTGTCCAATTCCATCTTACTCCCTGCAAAGCCTCTGGGTGTTGGGTCAGGCTGAGGTGCTCGCCTGCCGGTGCAGGTCGGAGATTAGCGTGCTGAGCTGAAAAGCCCTGCAAACTCAGCGCATAGTTTCACAGCTAATCTCCCCCTCTGGCAGCTCACGTTGCCAATTCAGGGGCACAATCAGAAGGTTGTGTGCCCTCACCACTGGATCCCACCTCTCCATCCTGCCACATTCCTTGGGGGCCAGACCAGCTTGCTACTTGCTTTGACTCCCCCTGGAGCATGGCTGTCTTACACGCCTCATTTCTTCAGTCACGGGAGGCAAGAGGAAACCTGGTCCAAGAATCCAACCAGGCTCCCCTGTGCAGAACCACAGGTACAAAACTAGGACTTGGTGGTCCCAGGCAATAAGGGAGTCCTTAGGCTCCCAGCAGAGTCCCCATAGTGCTCAAAATTTAAGTGACACCTACGTGGTATGCACTGCTGCCACCTCCGCTGCCTCCGTAGCCATACTGGCTGGATCCCCACTGTGCAGGGGTGGCATTTGGGTTCTGTCCCTGGCCTGTCACAGCAGCAATGGCACTGAACATCTGGGAGGTCATGTTCTGTGGTAGAGCATTCACTGCACGCGTCAGGTCTGCAAGAAAGACACAGCACATTAGACAGAGCCTGGAGGAGGAGCTCAGATTTCAACTCCAACCAGGAATGGCCTGCACTGACCTGCCAGGTTAATGTTAGCTGGAGTAGCATTAATGGAGGCTGGAGTCCTGGTCCTACTGCTACTGCTGGGGGTAATACCTGTATAAAACATAAACCAAGAGAGACAGATTAGTTATCCTAGGAGAGCAGCCATTGGCCTGAAACTCAGAATTTGACAAAAATTGAGGCGATATTTGTTCTGGCACAATGGTTTGTTACCAAGGAATGGTGTGTGCTGGATTGTATGGTAGGGGAGACAAGGGAGAGGAAAGGGACTGGTCCAGCCTTTGTTGCACAGCCCATTTGGCTTAAACACTAACTCTTACAAGAGCTCTCAGTGGGTCTATGGAAGGGAAACACTTGGGAATGTTGCTTTGAAGCTTCCCAAGTATAGCAAATCCTAAGACACATTTCAGGGGCAAGGAACATGGAACTGTCCTTTAAAAACTGTCCCTATTTCACGACATCCAGGAAACAAACAGCTAAGGCACTGAAGTTTTGGGGTGCTCACCTGGAACAGGGTCCTGATAATGATCCTTAAACCATCGGAAAAGTCCATTCACGGTAGGGAAGACTTGGCCCCTGTAGCGGAATCCTTCTGGTGTCACTGTCACATACTCTATCCTGTGAGAAGCAGTGAGAGCACAAGAGATCACAGGCTGATTCAGAGCCATAGCTGTCACTCCCTAACAGGTCACAGTCAGAACAGGCATGGCCCTACAAACTCAGGTAATGGCTGTACTGATAATGAACAGACCTACCCAAGACACTTGTTTTCAAACAATTGCTCCAAAATACCCTGCCTTTCCATACAAAATCCATCAATCCATGTTTTTACTCTGCACAGGACAGTGCTGCTTGTGGCAGCCAGCTGGTTAGAAACACAGGAGTCTCCTGGGTGAGATTCACTGTTAGACTTAGGTCCTCTACTGTTCAGGAGGCCAAATTCTGGGAAAGGGGAGGCATGACTCAGAGGGATATTGACAGAGCTGGAAGAAAAACTGGCAGCAATCAGCTGAGGTGTGGTACTGGCAGTACCACTACAGTGCAGATGCTGGGCTTGCCTCTCACCTTGGTTTGCCTCGAGGCTGATATCCCAAGAGGAATTTACCAGGTAGATCTTTACAGGCACTGATAAAGTACGGAATAAATGTTGGCTTCTCTTTCTTGGTCTTTATCAGCAGCTCTTCCAGCTTCTAATTAGAGAGAAAGAATATAAATGCTCTAGGGAAACCTACATTTTCAGCAACACACAGAGCCCATGGCTGTCTTCCTACAGAAGCTACCACATCCTGGGACACCCTCACCTTCTTGTCTCCACCGTTACAGTCCTGATAGTATTTGTGATTCAACAAGTCTCTGGCAAAAGAAGCCATTGGCTGGACATAGCGAGCAACGATTTCATCCAGGTCTTCAAATTCCTTAGAACAAACACATTTAAAGAGATATTTAGGATGCATGATGAGGAACTTATTCTAGTAAACAGCTCTGTCATACATTTTGCACAGCAAGGCTGGATGCTTCGAGGGAAAAAAAAGAGCTGAGTATTGTCTAAGGATATGGAGAATGTATTGGAAGTTACTCTCCAACAGTCTGAAAGCAGCTGCAAGGACAGAAAGGCTGTATCAACCTGTTCCTGACAAAGAGGTACTTCCCCTTCCCAGGCATGCTCTGCAGGGCTCTTACCTCTGTGTTAATCCAAAGCATGGAGCCCAGGCTGAAGGCATTCTCCTTGCCCTCTTCCCGGACATCCACATGCTGGTAAATCCCATCATTGACCTTCCAAGTGACAGTCAGGTGGTTTTCCCCTTTGCTACTTGGCCGAATAATCACATCCCCTTGGTCCATGGTTTCCATCATCTTCTCTGCTTGCTTGAAGCTGATGTTGTGGAATGATGGGTGAGCAATTACTCTCTTGATGTAAGCTAGGGAACAAAGTGGAGTGTTCAGGCTTCCAAGAGGAACTACTTTAATATAACTATGCATCTAATTGTGCTGATTCTCCTGAAGCATGCTGGGAAGGCTGGAATTACAAGGGAGAGAAAAATCAGGGACTCACTTGTGCGCTGCTGTTTTCTTTTCATGTCTTCTTCCTGTTTGTGATCTGCTGCTTCAGAGTCAAAGTCATAGTAGGTGTCTTTAGGCAGTTTCCACTCATTGTTCTTATCCATCAGGTCTGAGGTCCTGCAGGTCAGATCTGCACTGAACTTCTCAATGTCAATCTTCATGATCCTGCAGTGAACAGTCATTCCCACCTGCAGAGGAGGCACAGGGAAAGGTGAGCAGCAGGTCTGGCAGATAGATCACTCTGTAATGCAGGGAGGCTGGTGTGTGTGGGATCATATCGATATGGAATTAATACAGAATACAAATTACCTCACCTACTTCAGACTGATACAACCTTTAAAAGTGATCTTTCTATAAAATCACCAGATCCCAAATATGATCAGAAGCAAAAGAGATTAAAGGAAGAAATGTGCAGTTCTCCAGCATGTCTACTGCCTATTCCCCACACCACAGGAAAACTGCATGTCTGGAGGATTAGGACAATTACCTTTCCTATTTTAAATATCTTTAACAATGGGAGCAGCAAAATTGGACTTCAAGATGTGCAAGAAAGCAGTAAAGTCCATTCAGAAACAGACACCCAAAGAACTGCTCCAATACAATGGCAAACAGAAAATACCCCCACAAAACCCGCAATGTCTTAGTTCAGTTAACCATGACGAAGTTAATTAACAACTCTTTAAAGAAATGCTGAGACCTCTGAGCTTACAGGATTATCCATCACCTGCATGGACTGTTGGGGACCCCAATAGACAGCAAAAATGTTAAACCTGTATTTTACAACGTGATAAAAATGTGTTATTCAGTTTCTTTCAGAACCCCAATCCCTGTCCTAATCAAGACCAGCAACTCTGATGACCTCCACAAACTAATGGAGAAAGAAGAAAAAGCTATGAGAGGGAAAATGACCCTTGCCTATCCAAAAGCAGTTCTGTGAACTCTTTAGAAAGCCAGAAACAAAGGGCAGCTCTGCATTAGAATGCCTTCTGGTCTCCTAAACCCAGACTTCAGCCAGACGACAATAAATCCTCCTGCAGCACAACATGTTAACTGATTAACAGGGTTCCACCAGCTGCCAAGGGAGATTTTCACTGTGGGAGAAGGACACTAACCAGAATCTGAACTTCCTGCTGATTTGAAGTCCTTAAATGAAAATAAGGTTTGAAAAGTCATTTAAGGAACAGCATTGTTAACCAAACTTTTATTCTTTGGTACTGGCTCTTGCTGGGTATGTGAAAATCCACTGCTTTCATACCTTCACCCTTTCTTCTGGCCGCTTCACCACCTTGTCACTAAGAAATTTTGTTGGGATGAAGCCAGCGACACCATTATCCAGACGTGTCTTCACTCCAATGGCCTGACCTGGGCAGGAACCACTGTCAAAATGGTTCCAAACCTTGAGCAAGGCAAAAGTAAAAAGTCATTCAGCATGGAAACAATATAGCCCCGGCAGTTCACACTCAAGTAAGTCCAAAACCTGTGTCAGCAAAGTGGTGCAGCCAGCAGAGACTTGTAGAAGGGCAGGGGACGAAGGACTTCAAGAAATGCTACCCAGTAATGCAATCTTCCTTCTCCAGTCCTGCTCAGCTTATGGGACATTGCAACCAGGAAGGTCAGAACATTTTTAGACCTTGAAAACCAGCCTGCAGCCAGGGCTGGTTTCTAATGAACATTATAGGGGTTTAAAGTCACGGATTACCCAGGCTGGAATTCATAGTGTTTAGAAGAGATCTAAAGTACAGCTGCATTAAGCAGCAGGGGGTCAAGTTAAGTTCTTAAAATTGAGAAGGTGGCAGAACCTTCTGTTCTCAGTGTCACGGACAATTTCTCTGTGTAAAACACAATCCTAGACCACAAACAAGCCTGCTTTATGTATCTGCAAAGAGCTGGTCAACTTAGCCCCAGGTACAGTTCCCTTAGCCTCTCTGAATGGAGTTCACTAAAATCCATAATGTACCCAATAAAAGATCTGTCAAATCTATACTGAAGCAATTAGTCAAAATGTGAACAGATTATATTTGCAGCTAAAGGCCACTTCAGGTTGGAATCCTGGGGCACTGCAGACACAATCTTGGCTCTGATACCTTGTCTCTCATGAACCCAACACAACACTCAAGACTGTTGACAGCAGACTCCTGACAAAGGTAGGCCTACTAAGAGAAGCAGCCTCACCTCGCTGAGCTCTGGGAAGTTATCCTGCTGACAGAAAGGACACTGCCAAAGGCCAGTTTCATCGTTCCGTATTGCCTGGTCGTAGCTCTCTCCTTGTGGGCGCCTGTGGGCTATCCCAGTCACATTGCAGATGATCATTTTACCTGTGGTGTGATAGGAGAGGAGAAGGAGACTGAAAAACTGCAGATCTGGGAGCTCCCTCCATCTAAGGCAGTCATTCATGCATGAAGGTGATAGGAGATTACCCAGACACACTGTCCCAACATCACGTTCACCAACATCCCTCTACCCCACCTTTACACATCCTGTCTCAACTTAGGATGAAAAAACCAGGGATGTACCTATATAAAACGTCTCTGGAGTTTCTTTGGTCAGCATATTGAAGACCTCTTCCGTGTTTGGAGAACGGTAGGGGGTTCTCAGGTCCTTGTATCTGCAGCTCAGTTCAGCTCGAATGTCATATAAAGTGATGTGCTTGTCACCATAGCCCTGCATGGGATTCAAAGGTTATAAAGGCATGAGCAGCAGGAAGAAGGTCAGGAGGGAACGCAGTGCAAGTTATGGAAGAACTCAAGGAACTTATCAAACAGCAAATTTAAAGAGAGAAATGCACCCACTACCACGTAACTGCAGAACTCAGTCACAGGATGTTGAGGTCAAAAGTGCCAACATATTCAGAGAAAAAGATCAGCTTAAATGGTTTAATTACTGTTTCCTGACTCCCTCCTCCCTCTGTGCCCCAAGTGTACTTTCTGCAAGCATTTACTACATGCCATTGTCAGACACTGAATACTCATCATGGCTGTTTATACATTTTACAATGGCACAGCTAATGCTCAGCTCCTAAAAAGGCTAAGTGTCATCAGCTATAAAACAAAGAGTCCAAGCTGGGCAGCAGAGATTTCCCTCTGTTTCTCAGCACCAAGAGCCCCCAGTGCACCTGTCTTTCCAGTTCTTCAGCAAAGGCATCGAGATCCAGGTCTTTCAGGCGCTCGGGGTTTTCCAAGATCTCCTCCAGAGCTCCTGCAGGATTAGCATCCTCTGCTGATTCATCATATTCCAAGGCATCTACTGCCATTTTCCTTGCCCATTCATAGGTTTCAGGATGAACCCTGGATCCATCTAGGACTTCGATGTAGGAGTCAGTGCTGAAACAAAACCCAAGCAATGTTCAGATAAGGGCTCTGAGGGTTCCAGCTGTTCCTGCAGCTCCAAAATCAAGCACGGTGTTGAGTACCATCACTGTCCTCCATAGAACAAACTACTCTAAAAAGGACATGATGAATTATTCATTGCTAAATCAAGAGGAGCCAAGGCAAGACTTGGCAAATTCCAGCCTGCAGCTCCTGCACTGCAAAGATACAGCCAGGCATTTTGGATGCCGGATGGATTTGATCCCCGTGTACTACAGCTGCTCCATGAGCACATGGCTCTCTGCAGTTTCTGTCCTCATATAAATTCAATGTTGCCCAGCATCTCTGAGACTGGTATCCTGGAAGAAACAGGGATCTACTGGGGCTGGATCACTCAGCGTAGGTATGCAGCCAGGTGTCCTTTCTCAGACTTCTTCTTTTCAAAAGCAAAAAACCCTGGAGAAAGCACATTTCCAGCAAGTGACCCTCATGTGCAAAGCAGAGTCAGAGGTTCAGAAACTAGGTTACAGCTGTCCTCAAAACACCTCTTATATAGTTACCAGTAACTTAATGCTTTATAAACTTTCCAGTACTGCTACTGGTTTAAGAGGAAGCCAGACACTGAGTTATTACTCAAGTTTGAAACTTTAGAAAAAAAAAAATACTGTCAGTAGGACCAGGCAGAAACCTACCTGAAGAGCACATGGGTTACTAAAGACTGTTAGGGAACAACTGGTTTTAGTTTAGTTCCTCTTGACAACAAAGGGTCTTTCACACCAGAGCAAGCTATATAATTCATGTTCTGCAGCTCACACTGCTGCTGTGCAAGTTTAGCTGCCCTTAAGAATCAGATTAATAAACAGCAATACCTGAACTTGGCCAGAAATCATAGAGGCCAGACAGAAACTCTAGGGAACATGGACTCCAGGGAACAAGATTGCTTCAGTCTGTCACTCATGCAACTCCATATCCTAAAAACCATTGAATACAACCCAATACCCACCTATCACCCAGTGATGCTGTGTCAATTTTGATGAAGCCAGCACAGTTGATAAACACTTTGGGTCCCATGTGACACATCGTAACCAGCTGAGTCCTGTTCTCCAGACGTGTGTTGTTTTGCTTCAAGATCTGGAGAGGCAAGAGTATAAGCCTTGAGAGAGGCAAGAATATGAACCCTACTATTCAACCACAAGATTGTCCAGAGAGGCTATGGACTTCCCAACCCTGGGAAGACCAGGCTGGATGGGGCTCTGAGTAACCTAGTCTAGTGGAAGGTGTCTGTGCTTTGGCCAGGGGGTGGAATTAGATGATCTTTAAGATCCCTTTTGACCCAAACCACTCTATGATTCTGTGGGAAAAGCAGAGGACTCCACTGGACACTGCAGTGTTCAAAGCATCTGACACACACCCATCATAACTCACAGGTTGTCACTCCCTGCCTGTGTCTCACATTGCATGAAAAAGAGCTGTTTCCATGCGGAATCATCCAGACTCTCAGGAAAAGCATTGGCTTTTTGCCTGGTGTTTTCTACACTATGTAGGTGTCTTGACGCTGTAACAGCGCATCCATCCCTGTGGGTTCAGGAGCTGTCTGGGATTGACGGATGTGCTGAGCTGTTTGGGTCTATCAAGGACGTAAGTCCTTGTATAGCTTCGGGGTGAGGGGCAGAGAGGTAACACATGGTAAAACACATGTCAACAGAGCTGTCAGCTGCATCTGGCACACAGGACCCTGACTCATCTCCTAACGCTATTGGTGATGTACTGTTTTTGTAGACAGGGACAGAAGCCTCCTTACCTTTAGCAGGTGAGTGCCTTTGCGTGGTCCCAGGCCACACACGTACTGCAGCAAAGCCTGACTGTGGGGGTGAGCGATGGCCCGATTGACATCCACCCCCACCTCGTTCACACGGTTTATAAATTCACAGTAGAGAGCATTCAGCAGCTCCTCCTTCACCACGTGCTCCTGGCAGAGAGAAGAGGCATTAGCCTTGGAGGAGATGGATCTGTGCAACTTCGCCATAGCAAGCTGAGCCAAACACAACACACTGGCTCCCAGTAGCTGCGTTGCACCTCAGAGTTACTCCCGAGAAGAGCCTAAAGGCAGAAGAGCTAAAAGAGGCAACAACAACAAAAAAAAAGGTGCTGTGTAGCCTGACTATGGCAGAACTTGCACCAGTTCAACTTGGAAACCTTTTCTGCAACAGCAAACGCTCACAGGCCACTTCCTGTTGCACAGAAAGATCTTCCTTGACCAAGAATCTCACAAGGAACATTTACCTGCAGAGGGTGGAGTTTCAGGCAGAGAATATCCTCATCAGAGCTGCAGACCTGGGCAAACTCTATGAGGGGGTCCTGGATGCGGCGAGCCAGGGAGACGGCTTGACGCAGCAGAGGTGGGTAATCCCGGAATTCATTCTGGAACAGGACAGAGAATCAGGGAAAACCCTGAAGGTATTTTCAGACTTTGTAGCACCAGCAGCAGAGACACATCAGACAGGAATTGGAGCAAGGGAGGTGTTTGGTTCTCAGGGCAAAGAAAGCTGAGGTCAAAGGCTCCCAGGAGCTCTGCTGCAATTAGGAATGGAAGAATCTCGCTCACTCAGCTGAGCAAGATTCATTTCAACCACATCAATATCCACTTTGTACATCTGCTGGTGCTGATCTCTTTAGGGAAGCCTAAGTACCTTGATCCAAAGATCAGTATGTGACTGTTTGGATGGATTGTATGAGACAGAGGCAAGGCAGGGCCAGCACAACAAATGGAGGATGACACAGCACAAATGAGCAACAGACTAAGGGATGGCTGGAGTAACAGAAGGTTCACCTCAGACTTCTTGCTATTCATGTAGAGGATGGCCAGTTCATTGTCCACCAGCTCCACTCCAATAGAGGACAGCTGCTGCCCTTGGTCCAGTTCATGAACAATTCTCTTCACATCCTCCATCAGCATCTGAGCATCCCTAGGATGAGATAGCCAAGGGGATTGAGGGGAGAGCACAAGGCTGGGTCCTGGAATCACTTCGGGAGACAACCCCAATGGGTTACCTCACACCATGGACAGAAACAGTGAAATGTGGACAGGCAAAGAGACTGGGAAGTGGAAGGAATACAAAGACTGACCTGTTCTCGCCGGCAATCGTCACCACATGAGGCTTCTTGTTCAGAAGGAATTTTTTCAAGGTTTCAATATCCTGGGCCTGGAAAGCAAGACAGATTGAAGCAGAGAAGCTAGAGGGTTCCTGTCCTGAGCTGCCTACATTTATCTCAACAATAACTGCACTAAAGCTCACCTTCTTTTCCCTCTCTTCTTCACGCCAGGCATTCCTTCTCTTTGTGAAATGTGGCAATCGGAGGAAGTCTGTAACCTCACCCTCTCCATTAACAAGGGCACAAAACACAGGGTGGTCCCTGTAAAACAGAGATCACTCAGACATGGAGGACTGCTAAGGCTGGATGTGCATCCAGGGGCCCTTCCCTCCCTCCTACCTGGCTGATGAAAATGCAATGCCCAGCACACGAATTCCCTTCCCTTGGTTTTCATCCATGAAATCATCATCTTCCTCCACTTGCTGATCGGGTCGGTACGCAGCGACTTTTAGCCAGTTGTACAGTTTGCGGCTGCAAGCCTGGGAGAGCAGAGAAAGGGGAGAGAGGAGTGAGAAAATCCACTGCACATGCTTTGGCATAGCCTTTCTCTGAAGGGAAGGTCATGGACTGCTCAAGACAGCAAGACAGTGTATTCTGTCAGGATTGGGACCAGCTTTCCAGTACCACGGAGCCCATCTTTCCCCTCACTTTTCTATCTGCTTTTCTATCCATCCCTAAGAAAGAATCAGACTTGATTCTTCTTCCTGCCCAAGAGCCTGTGTATGGCCTGCCAGCAGCTATCCCCACCATACTGCAGGACTGGAAACATTTATAATCCCAGCTCTGACCCAAATCCACATGTGTCCCACCTCACCTTGAGGACGTACTCCTTGGCCTCCACCAACAGCTTGTTCTTCAACTCTTTGGCCATCTGCACATAGAGGAACTGGTTGAGGGACCTCTCAATGGCCATTGTGCGCTGCCGATTCCACTCTTGCACCTGGTGGCTGAACTCATCCCGGTAATAGAACTGTTTGATTTCCTCAAAGTATGTCTGGTCACTCCCGTAACTGCAAGAAAGGAGAGGAGGAGATACAGAAAGGCTCCCTGTGCCTGCACTGACACCCTCACTGGCAGGTTCCTGCACAGAGATGTAATAGCAACATCTCAGATTCAGGGAACTGCTTGGAAAAATTAGGGAAGAGCCAACCCTCCCATCAAACACTGCTTTAGCAGCAGAAGCTGTGCTGTAGACAGATCACAGCCACTCCAGCCCTTCCACATTGTGTGGTGTGGCCAGTCAGACATGCAGGGAAGGAACCAAAAAGCACTCAATGAAGATGGCTGAGAAACAAACATCAATTTTCACAAAAATCCCAAAGGCTTCAGAGTTTGCCTTCAAATGAGTAAGACAGATGTCTGCTGAAGTTTTCATTAAGATAATGAACAAAGCAGGATCCTGAGAGGCTGTTTGACATTAAGGTGCAGGAAACTACCATGCCATGACTTTCAGGAGCAGCTTGGGTTACAGAGGAGCTCTAAGAGCATGGCAGCACTGGATGAATGAGCTCATGGATGGCATGGCCAGTGGGGACTCACCCCTCCACTCCTTTCATGTCAATGCTGATATCTATAGTGAGCAGTGCCTCATCCTCTGCTAGGCTCATTTTCAGGAACTGGTCATCTCGCAGCTCCTTCACAGGCTTGTTCTTCATGTATTTAAAAGAATAGGCATAGTGGGCTTCATCAATATCCTGGGAAAGAGGAGAGAGAGTCAGCACGCACACAGGGCATTCAGGAAGAAAGACCCTTCTGTATACCACAGCAAACAATGGTTTTTATTCAATACCCCCTCAGCCCCATGCCTGCCAGTCTGCATTTCCTTCCCCAGCAGGACACAGTGGAATTCCTTCCCAGTCCCAGAGAAACACAGAATGTTCCAGTAAGTGAAGGCAACATCTCAACAGCAAGAATCGGGTCTGGTGAAATGTTGAGACTAAAAATGCAGCACACTGCTGAGCTGGCCTCTGCAACAGCACAGCTCACATGCTGCTCTGAGATTTATTCAGAGTTGCCACTGATATGAAAGAACAAGCATTTTTATGTTATTTAGCTCCTTCCCTGAACTGACCCACAGAGTCAGAACTCCCTTCCTTACCTTCTTCCCCTTTTTGGTTGGTGAAATGTTGATTTTAGCTCGTTCTTGGAAAGTCTGTCTCAGGACCTGTCTGACCAAGGGTTCCCTGGCAATCTGCAAAGCCACCATGTACCGTGCTCCTTCCAGCACAGCTTCAGGGCTTGGGAATTGACTACAAAGAAAAAAGGCAACATGAAGGCTTAGGGCTTGAGAATGTCCGCAGATTCCCCAGCATGTGTCATATCCACAGGACCTCCATGAAGATCCCCCCACACTGACCTACACACATAATCCTTGGCCAACTCCAGGGGCTCTGCAGGGAACTGCTCTGTCTCGTGACGCTGGTAACTGTCTCGGAGATTCTCTCCAAACTGCTCAGGTGTCAGACCAAATTTCTTAGCCAGGCCATCTGGTTAAAAAAACCAAAACCAAACTCTACAGGTAAGTCACAGCACCCAGCAGAGCATGTGGGCCAGGCCACTGCAAGCTCAGCAAGACAGAGCACAGCCTTACCCAGCCCAGCTGCCTGGCAGATGGTGTACATATCCCGACGGGAAGCCTGCTTCAGCTCAGGCCCTTTCTGCTCATCATCTTCTGCATCCTCCCCTTCACCTGCAGGAAAGATAAATTAGAGAGGCATCCAGGCATCTGGACCATGTCAGAAGCACAGCAAAAGGATTAAACACAACCTATATTGTGCAGAGTCCCTAAATCCCACAAGCGCATCTCAAAGGTTGCAGCAGTCTTAAAATTATTCAGGGTTAGAAAAACACCCTGAAAATCCTATTTTCAGTTCCAGTCTTAGGTAGTTTTAACAGCACATTAGAACACACATCAAGGTGTCTGATCATCAATTTGGCCCCTGCAATGAGGGGTGGTATTCATATTCCATTGGAAAGAGCACCTTGTGTGGCAAATTAAACATTTCCAGAGGTGCCTGTAAGACCAAGGATTAACTTAACACAGAAGTGAACAGCAGAGATGCTCTGTGCAAACACATGGACTTTTCAACAAACTTGCTCACTATTCTTTTGAACCAGGATTTTCAGGCAGCCCTGAACTAGGACACTATCAAATCAGGTGAGACAAACCTTCCTCCTCTTCACCATCCTCTCGGATACGCTTTTGCTTCTTGCGAGCAGCCTTGGCAGCATTCTGCATCCTGGGGATGTCTCGCCCATAGTACAGCAGGAAGTGATTGTACACGTCCTTCAGCTCGTCCATGGACTGCACGTCCTTCAGCCTATGGCACCCAAAGCCAGCACATTACACCCTGTCTGCAGCTGAGCCATGGGCAGAGCACTCAAGGAACCTGCTCTGGCAAAGGGCAGGCAGGAGGAGTCCTTGGGCTCATCTTCCAAAAGAATTTTAAGCATTTCTCATTACTGGATTTATGGGGAGGCTAAAATCAGTGTTCTGCAGTGGCCAGAGAGCCATTTGAAATAATTTTGGAGTGAACATAAGAAAGCCATGGCACCGTACCTCTCCATGTCAGTAGTATCCAGGGCTCTTATTCCATCAGCCAAGGGCTTGTCTGGGTCAGCAGAGATTTGTTCATACTGATAGGCCTGCATCTTCTCAAACAGTCGTGTCAGGTTCTGCTTGCGAATCTTCAGCTGGGTCCACTAACATGAAAACAAAAGAACTCCAGTGGAACACATCATTGCAGTATGTCATCTGTCTCCTCCCTTCTCAAGAAGGAGCTCTCAGGATTTTGGGGTATTTGCCATAAAAACAAACAAACAAACAAACAAACAAACATCAAAATCTTCATCCACAGCCAAGAAACTCAGTGAAGGGGAAGGACTGGTTTGAATGCTATTTTGTCAGATATCCCTTTACTACCACACAACAGCAAACATGCACAAAGACATGGGCAAAAAACCCACATCAAGTCTCCATGGCCAAAACAAAATCTGCTGAAAGTATCTGGCTAAGTGGTAAGATCTGTTAAATGTTGATGGGACAACTCCTCACCTTCTCATCCCACTGCCAGACTCTCCATAGGTCATTGATGTGCAGCTCTGGCTCCACATACTCTTTTCTGTAGAAGGCGATGAATGGGACCTGGGTCAGAAATGAGATTCATCATCACTGTGCAGGAGACTGGGCTGTTCCTGGCAGTCAGGAGCCCAGAGAAAGCACCTCTTCCATGTGGGAGAACAAACTAAAGGGGCAGCAATGTAAGAGATGTACCAAGCCGTGTCCAAGCTCTTACTACAACAAAGAACACACTATATAGGCCAAAAAACTTCTGCAACCTCAGGGAACACCTCAGAGAACAGGCTGGATGGACTAAGCAAGGGTCAAGAGACTCTGAAATTCCCCCACCTCATTTAGCATCAATTTGTCCAGACTCAGGGAGAGACATTGACAGCAGCCCCACCAAACAGGTCTTAAAACCTTGCACTGCCATAGGTCAGATACGATGAGCTGCAGTTTCCAAAGAAGCATCATTTTGTCACAGGTATGGTATCTCAGCCCCTTCTAATGTGCTGCCCTACATGCTTCCAGCAGCCCTGCTAATCCTGCCTGGATACAGAGACAGCAACCCAGATCTCGGTAAAACGAAGCAGATTTGCAAATTACCTCAAAATGCTGATTTCTCATGAAATTCAGGGCTTCTTTAATCTTCTGGATGGTGCTGGGCCCCTTGCGGCTGAAGCTGCTGGTTTGTCCACGGTCAAGGTAGTCAGAACTTTCCTAAAATGGAGAAACATATTGTGTTCTATTCCTGAGCTGACCCCCTAAAAGAGCAGAGTCAGGTTAAAATTATGGTTCTTTTGTTAGTTGGCAATGCAGACTTAGGTACACACTTTGATATTAGATTCTAGCCCTGAGTAGCTTAAAGAATAAGGGAGAAGCAGCACCTGGCCAAGGTAACTGATGGCCAAAAGCAGATCATTGCTAATACTAATTTAGCCCTAAGTGCACAGTGGCCCAGAGATCTCCCAAGCATTCTTGACAATTCTTCTTTCAACTGCTCCATGTTCCTTTTTGTCCTGTTTCACAGATGCAAAAACGAAGACATATGCATGTTAAACAACCTGTTCAAAATCAGAAAGGAAGGTGTATTGGACACCATATTCCAATCAGCAGATTCCTGGAACAAGTCCCAGACAGAGTCCTTTACCTGCAAGGAGATGGTGGGAGTCGCAAACGCATTCCTGTAAATCCAGTCAGCTTCTTCCTCCAGCTCATCATCTTCAGCACTCTTGACTGGGATGGATCGCAGCTGTGAAGAGACAACAGCATGAGCAGAAGCACGTGCAACACCAGGGCTTGCACTGCCATGTTTTCAAGAAGCGTGGAAAATTATTGTTTTGATCTGCACTTTGGCTCTGGGGACCCCCACCTACAGAATGCCAAGGATAGCACTTCAATGTCTGCACCTTCTGAGCACACAGGAAACCTGCATCAGCTTTACACTAAGTAAAGGCAGTTACAATTCTGTCAAAGGCTTGTGGAAACACCTGCAATGGTACAAAATCTGTGAACATCAAGTCAGGGTACCTCCACTTCCTACTCAACTCCCAAACTCTCTGCAGTTACATCCTGTTCCAATCTATCTGTGCCTTGTTTCCAGTTTTCTTTCTTGCTGCCACGGAATAACAGAACATAAAGCAACTCCAGACCCTCCCCGGGCACTCAGTCTCAGCCACTTCTCTTTCAGGGGGCCTGCTCTAATCATCATTGACATCCGTGAAGATGACAAAACATGTAAACAGGTCACATACAACCAGAAGACATCACAGACAGCATTCCCTTGTGCTGCACAGACTGGCATGGGAAAAAAGGTCCTTGGGAAAACTGGCAGCTTCAGACATCCCATTTTACAGAGAAGGATTTGTTATTACAATTACATTGACATACACTAAAGGGAGATGGACTGTTCAGTGAAAATCTGAATACAGGTTAAATTAAGACAAAAATATGAAACACCAGAGTGACTCCTCAGAGCACAAACAGCAGTTGGTACTGAGAGCAGTGTAAGTCCCAGTCACTTCGAATAAAACAGGTTACAGCAGTTATGTGTTGTTTGGAATACAGGTAGCCTAGAAACTTTTCCAAACCTTCTCTGGTACTGCCCCTCTTGCTATCCAGAGGTCCAGCTCAAGGGATTCCTAACTGAATCTAGCAAAAGCCATCTATCTCAGCACAGCCCAAGCCCTGCACGGCTCCCAGCAGTGCAACACTGGCACCCAGTGGCCACAGGGAAACTGTCACCGAGACTAAAACCAGGCTCATACAGCTGCAGCAGTTTCCATGTCACTGATACATCTGACTGCAGAGGTTTAGTCTATAATTTCACAGCTGGGGGTTTTCAAAGAAGGAAAAAGATGCCAAAACCCATTCAGCATCCAGGTGGCACCTGGCCTGCAGGTCCCAAGCCTGATGCACTCGGTGGGAGCCAAAATGCTTTCTGTCTGCACACCTGCAGCTCCTTCCCTCACCTGGAACCTCTCAGGCATGTCTGTCATGCGGATCTCATTGTCCTGGTCTGTTAGGTGACTGCTCTCCAGCTCACTGGGCTCATACATCTCAAAGATGCTACGTCGACTGACGCGTTTCTTGGTCGTCTTTTTGGGTCGTACGCGGGTCTCTCCTTCGGTTTCTTCATCCTCATACTCATATTCCTCCTCCATCTCCTCATCATACTCATTGTACTTCTCAAACTCATCATAGTCAAAGTCCACTCCAAAGATTTCCTGGGCTTCCTGCAAAGCACTGTAAGGCAAAAACTACCACTCAGAACCATGGTGCAGTTTACGGAACATCTTTTCAGCCAGACAGAAGAGGCCAGGGGTGCCTAAGTCTAAGCTTGAGTTTTCCACTCAGGCTAAAAAATCACAGACAGGTACACAACTCTGAGCTTTACATACAAATACTTCTCTCAAGGGTGTGGTTCTGGTAGCCTCTTAAAAAATCCAGGGGAGAAAGGAAGGAGTCACACATTTCAGAAATCACACACTAAAAGCTCTGTTTAAATTTACTAGGTTCCCTCTGGGGAACTACAAGCTGAATCACTCTTCAGCTGCAAAAGCCAAGTAAGCTGAGCACTGTTTTCGAGGCTCCAGGCCAATTTCCAATCAATACTTACGCATCTGTGTATCCTGGAAGCTTCTTTCGCCATTTTGGCTTCTTCAGAGGTTGTCCATCATCATCCACAATGAAGTCATCAATATCTGCACATGGAGAAATAATTTAGTGGTCAGGGCACTTGGATATTCAACTGGTACCTCTGACAAACCTCAGCTCAGCCAGACTATGCAGCAAATATGAGCTTCCACCACAGACTCAGGCAGCCGCTGGCTGTCAGTCTGCCCAGCTCCCCACAGCATCTCCTACACCCTCAGACATTCCAGGAGTCTGAACCACAGTAACAAGCTAGAACACACTCCCAGACTCAGGCAAAACCATTTGGAAATTAGCTGGTGCTGGTGCATTGAAAATACAGTCAGAAAAGGCCTGGTTGCTTTGGACAGTAGATAAAAGAATTCTTGAAACTCTGAGTATGGTAGTAGCTTTACTACAACAGGGTCACAGCTTTTGGTTACTTCTAGCTCAGAAAAAGTCCAAACTTTGTTCCTGGTCTTTAAGCCTAGGATAAACTTTGGATGTAATTGAACATCCATACTCACCAGATTCATCTTCCTCCTCCTCCTCTTCCTCTTCTTGTGGAGCAACAGGAGCTTCAACAGCTTCCCCTCCTTCCTCTCCTTCACCATCCTGAAAGATTTCTTCAGCAATGGCTTCCTTCTCATGTTCTTCCTTCCCATAGTCTTCTGCTTCATCGTCCTCATCATCGGACATTTTTCGCACACGCCTGAATTTTTGCTGCAAGGAAAATGCTTTGTTAGTGCACAGAACTCAACCCCAGTGTGGGCTCTGCCAGGCCAGCACTGCACTTCCTCTGCAGGCTCCTGAGAGGGAGCAGAATGGAGCCCAGCACAGGCACACAGGGAAGAAGAGCCACCCCCTCAGGAGCTGTGCCCGTGTCACCTGCATGCTGCCACCACCAGTGTTGGCCTGGCTTGATGTACCTCTAGAGCTTTAGAACTCATAATAGCCTGAGCTGATTTTGACATTAGTACCACCCAGGAGAAAGTTATTGTCCCAGAGGTAGGAAGGGAGAAGTACAGCAGACTTTAGGTACCAAAGTAAATTGTAAACTCTAGGAAGCCAGTTCCCAGGGCAGAGAGAGATCCTGCTTCCTCCAAGCACTCAGCTATCCCTTTCCAAGAAGGCAGGAGCAGAAGGGAGGCACTGCTTTCTCATTCCAGGCTGGAGCCCTCTCTCCTCTGTGCTAAGACACACCACACCATTAACAGCAACATGGGAACACAACTCACCCTTTTGACTTTAACGCCCAAGTTCTCCTCAATGAGGTCAAAGTCATCATCCTCCAGACGGTCATCAAAAGCTACAAAAAGTGACCAGATAGGAGTTACATTCTCTCTTTACTAATCTGGGAATGCACTAAGCCAAGAAGGGTACAGCTTACCCAGCCCATGCAGACACCCAGGGCAGAGGGAGAGCTCTGCTCTCTGCCAGGGCATCGATATGAACGATCATAAAACTTACTGCGCTTTCTCTTTTTGTGGCCAACATCATCCTCAGAGTCTCCAGAGTCACTAGCTTCTTCCTCCTCTTCCTCATCATCATCATCATTAATGAACCCTTTCAGGTTCCCCTGCTCATCTTGATCATCGAGATTTAGCTCCTCCTCTTCCTCATCTGGGGTGGAGAACATTAGACAAGTAAATAGTAACAATAAATAATAATAAATGTGTTAGACATTTATTCACTGGTTATCCACAGAGACTTGGCTCTGTGGAAGCACCATCTTCCTCTTCACACCATCCACACAATTTTAAGTGAACACTTCTACTGACACAGAACCCAGCCAGTTGCTCATGCCAGAAACCCACTTCTTGTCTCATGCTCTCTCTGCAGAGGGAACAGGTGGAATGGTCACACTCAGAGAATTCCTCTGCTCTTACTGTTTACTATCAAATTGTGTGACTGCAAGTCCCATGGGAGTGAAGAAGTGTATTTTTTATTGCCAGATATAAAAACCACTTAAGCACTTGGAGGAAGGGAAGCACTTAAAACAGCTCAGACTATCAACTACAGATGGCCCTGCTATTATAGCACAGTTATTGCTCCATCTGCAGTCACAGGATGCAGAATAGAGCAGCAAGGCAAGCAGACAATTCAGCAAACTCACCATCCTCATCTTCCTCTACAAACTTCTTGGTTACTCTGGGCACAACCTCTCCATCCTGGTTGTATTCCTCCTCAGACTCCTCCGCTTCGCTTTCCACAAAGTCAGACATGGCTGCAGTGCCTCACACAGCAACTGGGGAAAGAGGAAACATTCCTGGCATCAGCTGAGCAAGCAAAACACCAGCACTTCCCCCTTCAGGTTTTGGAGAAAAGACAGCTAAGGCAAGAGGCTTTCAAATTAGCTATAGAGGCCCTGAATTACCCAGTGTCCACCTTGCCTGGCCATCCCTGTCACCAGAGATTAGGCAAGTGAAGCCAGCAGCCAAGAGCTGCCAGCTCCTGCCACCCTGTGTCTGGGTGAGCAGGACAGGAGCTGTCACAGCAGCACTCGTTACACAGCCCAGCTCTGGCTGCAGCTGAAACATGCACACAGCCAGAGCCCTTCATCCCATCCATACCCTCCCCACACGGCCAGGAAAGCTCCCATTGATGCTGCACAGCATCAGTCAGGATCTTAATATGGTTAATTCTCACTCAGCTAACGAAGCCACGATGACCCTGAAAAGGGTCTTGACTGAGCTGTGACTGCCAGTTGTTGGTGAGGCTCTGCAGAGCCCATGGAGCAAACAGGAGAGAGGTCTGGGGGTTCTGGGGGTTTGTGGCTGCCCAACTCCACTGCCCCACACAGCTGGAACTGCTGCTGGGGTGTTCCAGGCCAGGGCCCTTTGTAAAAAATGAAGAAACAACAAGAAACTACAAAACCAGGGCATTTTCTATATCCAGAACCTTTTATTCGATGTTTTTCCCCAACTGAGTTTTCTGGAAACAATACAAATTATGCTTGGCACAATAGAAAGTGCATGTGTCCATGAAGACAGGGCTCAAGTTCTGTCTCTCTAAGCCTTCCACTTCTCGTGGTTACAAACTTGCTGATACGTTTAAAATTTTTAGAGTAAGTTTTTTTAACTCCTTTTTATATACATCAAAACATGATGCTTACAAGAGTCAGCTGTAAGAAAAAACAAAACAATTCCTCAAATGGCTGTGAGGACGAAAACGCCAGCCCAGGAAGAAGTACCAGTCTTTGACAAGGTACAAAAAGAAGCTCAGAGGTGTCAGATCTAAAGCCAAAACCTTCCATGTTAAATTACATCAGATGTAACTTAACACACACAAAAAAACTGAACACAGATGAGGGAAGAATTCCATATGCCAGGGAATGATACCTAAACAAACATGCTTCAAAATATTCCCACAAGTATTTCACCACTGCAAACAACCTGAAGCTGAAGGAAATCAGTCCCTTATGGGACAACCTGATCGAGGCTTTGCCAAGACACTCCTTGTGTGCCCAGAGATCCACACTCCTGGTGCACAAACACAACTTCAAGAAAACCATGGACTTATTGCTCACATAAAAGTTAAAATGTCCAAAGCTGACTTTTAAGTCTTAAAATACAAATAGCTCCAAAGGAATTGTCCATATCTCGTTAAAGAAAAGCCACAACTAAGACTGGGGAAAGACCTCTGCCAGATTTCAGACATGAGCACACAGCAGCTTTTGCTCCTTGCCTGCAAAATATGTGGCCATGGCCAACACGTATCTAGGATGCTCCAGAGAGGCAGAAAATGCAGCAGGCCAAGGCTCTGTACCCAGACAGGACGTGGCTGCTCAGGCTTGGTGTGTAGGCACAGAGTGATCTCCATCCTTGGGAGAACACCACTCATACATATGTATTTAAGCACCCTCTCAGAAACAACATCCCAGAGAGTGGCACAGATAACAGTTAAATGCATGTTCCTGAAGCAAATGCCACTGATGAACTGTGTAACTACATACAGTTAAGCAACAGGGATTATATTTAGCAGCCTGGATATGAATATTATGTCAACTTCACACTTTGTCACCAACTCTTCTGCTACAGGTATTCATCAGGGTGTATTCACAGACAAAACTGAAGGCTGAGTGGCTTTTCCTAGAGCATTTCCTAGCATTATCTTTTGTCTATGATCAACACATAAATCCAGCAAGAAAGAAAACCCCTCATCATAGCACCATATACAATTTCACTGTTCTCTGCCAGTGAAATCTTTCACTCCCAATTCCAATTTTCTTCCTCATCACTTGTTCTACCATTTCCTGACAATTTCAATCCATGTCAAAACAATTTTTTCTGGACACAGGGAACAAGTAGGACTTGGGAAAATCATCTCATTTAATGATCCAGTTAGGCAGGTTCCACACAAGTCAACCACCCACAAAACTGGGTGCTTTTGGCTCCAGTGAAATCCACCTTAGGACAGCAGGGACGTCACTTAGCATGGAAAACAGGAGCAAGATGTTGAATCAGATATGGTCTAAAGGTGCCTCTCCCACCCTCTGTGCCAGAGAGGCCTTAATTGGAAACAAAACAGGCCAGAGAGGAAGGTAGAGGCTGCAGCCAGTGCAGGTGGAGGTGCAGAGCTTGGTGTGGTGGGTCACACAGGGGGAGCCCCATTTCTGTGACACTGGGGAGGGTTTAAAAACTGCAGACCAAGGAGAGCTGGGCCAGCCCAACTATTTCAGTCAGGGGTGTCTGCACTTTGCTCAGCTCAAAGACACAATGACAATTATCCAGAGTCCACATGCTCCTTTCAGCTGGATGCCCAGAGCAGACAGCTCTTCACTGTCGCTACTGGGACCATAGGGTTCCAACCAGGTCAGGACCAGGCTGGACATCAGCCACAGGCTCTGTGGGCTGCCACCCTGGTTAGGTGAGGCAGGGCCTTTAGAACAAGTGCTGCTTCGTAAGCAACCTGAGAATTTTGGAAATCAGACATTCAAATACTTGTAAAGCCTTGCCCATGCACTCAGATACCTCCTGGCTGCTGAGGACTGCAAAGCATTGCAGTGCAAGAGGTAGATGCAGCTTTGTACATCAAACACCAGCAAAAGAAAACTCATAACGTTTAGACATGGAGATAGATTGTGAGAACTCTCAAAATATCAGAATACATGGGGAAAATTCCTGCACCTGGAACTCTGATGGCATCAGGAATGGCAGTGTCCCATAGGAGCTTCACAGTCTAAGGAAGTGTGGGGTGAGGAAAAGCAGAAGTATCTGATGCTCTCCAGAAACAGGGATGCCAACCAAGGCAGGAGACCTCAGTGGTGCTCAAAGCACAACCCTCACAGCAGGACATATTTATTATTCAGCAATCAACCTCTAGACAGCAGTGACAATGCACAAAACAGCAAACACAAGTGCTCATCTAGGCTTTACAACAGCACAGTTGCAGCAAAGACAGTCCTTGACTTCTCCTCAGCCCTTGTGGGAGAAACTACATTAAAGCCCTGATCCATGCTAACACTGGTTTTGGGGGGGGTTTTTGCAGGGGGGAAGAGGGTTTGGACAAGGATGGTTTTAATGTCTGCCATCATTCAACTCACAGTCCACTTAGGATCACACAGACCCATGGAATCACACTGCCAAAGCCCCCACTGAACAGTCTTGCTCAGTTCTTACGTAATTTCAAAGAGTCAAATGGGAGAGGATTTAGAAAGCTCTTTGAGAATAAGAAAGCTGGGAAACTTGACTCAAAATGTAGAGTCTAAGGAAGCCAAATCTACTAGTTTTTGTCAATTAAATGCTCATGAAATTAATTTTAGCGTGGTTCAAGTACATCCATAGGAGTAAAAGACTGTGACAACAAATAGCTGATGAGGAAAAACCCAAATGAACTGTAAAAAATGTCGCTGTTCCACCCCCTGAAGCTCTCAGTGAAATCAATGTCAGTTTTCTTAAAATGAAAAAAAAACAAGCCATGGTTGAGCTGGAATGTGTGGATTTAACATTAATAACTATGCAATGATCTTCAGGCTGTGTCCCACCACAGAATCCAGACAAAATCCTCTTGGCATCTTTTAATTTGAAGCTTATGAGCCTAACAAAAAGCATCCCCAGGAAGCACTGTAAGGCATCACACCATGACAAACAATCCTCACAGGCACCTCATCAGTGCTGAGCTCTTCCTCAGAGCCATACCATAGTATCCACATGAACTTCTGCAAGGCTAATTGCTGCCAGCCCTGACATCACTAACATGTAGTTTTGTATTTAGCTTTTACAGCTGTTTTACAGATTTCTGAAGTCGGCACCTAAACCAGACACTCCCACCCTGCTCGGTGGTAGCTGTGCCAAAGGGGAAGTGATGACTGGAGACCAATGATACCACGACGGGGAAAGTCCAGCCCACCAGACACCACAGTTCAGGAACTTCCCATACCTGCTTCCTTAGTTTTAATGCTCCTGTTGGTCCCACCGCCCCCGACGGTATCAGGTGGCAGCACGTCCTGTGTCAGAGTGACACATTTAATAGCATGTTGTGTGAAACAGCACTTCCGCCTGTTTATTTTAGCCCTGCTGCATCATAATTTCCTGTAAGAAACACAAAATTGATGCTCCCTCCTTGCTTTCTCTGACCTGCCCATGACTTCACACACCTGCGTCATATCTCCTGTCAGCAAGCTTCTCCTCTGAGGTGGGGAAATGAAGGCTTTGCTTGCTCAAAACCTGCTTGTCCGTGCTGCTCCTGCCACTGCCTTTCCAGTGCTCCCCTTTTGGGATGGTGTAACCAAAACTTCCAAGGCACAAACTGCCAACCATTTATGCAGCAGCATAACAATGTTTTCTATTTCATTCTCTGCTCCTTTAATGTAATTCCAAAATATTCTTTTTAGGCTACAGCGAGATGTTGAAGTTGTTTTAAAAGAAACAATTGCTGAGACACCAACAGCTCTTCCCTGAATAGTAAGAGCTGACGTACAGTCAATTGCTGGGGTGTTTTATTACCTTCATTACACCTGTTGCCATCATACTTTACCACACCAGCGCTCCCACCCAGTATTATCTGGTCTCTGCAAGTCCCCAGTTTGGTCTGGCTACCCTAAATAATTGAGGATTAAGTTTTCCTTCTCCAAATCACCATAGTCAAGGGAAAAAAAAAAGCAGCAAAGATACCAGTCAAACCCACAATAATCTCATCCCACTGCGAGCACCTATTGTTCATCCCTACCATTTTTTGCCACCTTTTAGTCATTTATTAAGCCCAAAAGGGTCTTCCCAGGGTGTTGGCCTTTGGCTTTTCGGGGAGGACCTCGGCACAAGTTTGAAAAACCTAATTCAATGGTCTGGGAATCACATCTGCAGACCACGGTGATCCGGGAATCACACCTGCAGAGCCAGGGGGTCCCGGACCACCAGCGCACCCGAGAAAGGACAGTCAGACACTTTCCCCCACGCCATCCCGACGCTCCCAACGCCACGATCTCGCATCCACCAGCTTTCCCCACCGTGCCAGCGAAATCCCGCAGTCCCGGGCCCGAGGCGCTCTGTGCCGCGGAAGCACCGGGCCGCTGCTGCGGGCGGGGGCTGCGGCACCTCCCGTTCGCGGGGGAGCCGCCTCCGA